>CAUYLG010022524.1:0-328915 GCA_963573385.1 Cacajao melanocephalus | reverse complement strand
GGGGAGCTGGGGAGAGAGAGCATGGGAAGAAATGCCAGATACAGGTGAAGGGGAGGAAAGCAGCAAATCACACTGCCACGTGTGTACCTATGCAACAATCTTGCATGTTCTTCACATGTACCCCAAAACCTAAAATACAATAAAAATTAAAAAAAAAAAAAAGAGATCAGGATAGAGACACGCACAGAGGGAAGACCAGGTAAAGATGCAGTGAGAAGACAGCCACCCTCGAGCCAAGGAGAGGGGCCTTGGAAGGAACAAATCCTGCCAGCACCTTAATCTCAGGCTTCCAGCCTTCAAAGTTGTAGAGAAAGAAATATCTGTTGTTGAAGTCCCCTAGCCTGTGGGACTTGGCGATGGCAGCCCAAGCAGGCAAAGACATCTCTTTGACTTCCAGACAAGGAGGCACTCGTTTTTGTCTCTGGCTCTTCCTAGGGGGGCTTTGTAGGGTCTCCCATCACTCCTGACGTGGTCTTCACTTCAGTCCTCCTCTTTCTCCCTCCACTTCACCCAGGAGAAGTTCCTGTGCCCATGCCTCCCCCTCTGACTATGGGTAGAAGTCCTCCCTCCTTCCTTTGCAGTAGGAAACAGCTCAGGATCTGAAGCCACTGCCGAGGTGCAGATCTCAGCCCTGCCATGTCCTTGCAGTGTGATTTTGGGTTACACCCTGAGCCACTGCTCCACAACTGTAAGGTAGAGGTGGTAACAGCACCTGCGCCTTGGGATGCTTGGGGGCACGTGCTGTGGGAGTGTGAGCCATGGGCAAGGCAGGTTCTGGCAAAAGCCTCATCTGAGGCCCCCATTTTCTCAATGGTACCATGAGGTACATGCTTCACACCCACACCCACACACACACACAGACACACACACACACACAAACTTGTGTGAGCCTGGCACTAATTCCCAGGTACAGAGGACCTGCCTGGCTTCTGATGTGGGCTTTGCCCTGTGTGTCACCTTGGAGGGAATCCCTTTCTGCTGGGCTCTCTCCATGAGCACAATGTCATCAGGTCCCCCAGATCCACAGAAGGCAAGGACAGCCTGCCACAGCATCCCGTGATCCAATTAAAACCAAACTCCAAAGGGCCTCAGACAGCTGTGTGGGAAATGGCTTGCAGAGGGGCCATGGGGCTCAGCAATGGGAAGAGATGGTCTCAGGAATTGGGCAGGCCTGGGCTCAGGCCTGCTTTAAGCGAAGTAGAATAGCTCCAGCAGGTCACCCTTGCCTGCCCAGTCTCCAAATTGCTCCCTGAGCTCCCTCCGAGAATGAGGTTCATATAGAAGCTTCTGCTTGCAAAACCAAACCCAGGACTGAACCCCTCAGCTGTAGCCGTTGGACATATTGCCCGCACCCTCTGTGCCAACTCCTTTAGCCTCGCACCACCCAGAAAGGTACATCCAGCTACCAGCTCTATTTTACAGATGGGTAATCTGAGTTTCATAGAGATGGAGTCACTTGCTAACATTAGCTAAGCTTGGACTAAGACCAGTTCTGACCCTCCAAGTCCACACTTGGAACCACCGTATCACTCCGCCTCTGCAGAGTCCTGCCTCCTCCGTTCCTGTGCTGCATCTTCCCGATTTGGAAATCCCTGACTTAGTAGCCACCAACAATAGCCATAATCTGCAGATAATGAGCAAGCAGAGTCCCCCGCTCCCTCCGCTGACACTCCCTGCCTGTTCCCACAGAGGCACTTGCCTGGAGAGTTTTGAAGGACATGGGTGGGTGGTTTAATCTCTGGCTCCTCTAAATGAGTCTGTTTTACAGCACAATCTGGTCCCTCCTGCCAAGTGTTGGAACCAGCCATGTGTGGAGACGCTGCTAAAGAAACAATGTCGCTCAACCCCCCGCAGAGCCACACTGAGCTGATAATTCCCCTCAAAGAAATGCTTTCCAAAACAGCTTCAGAAGCTGGGGAGTTTCCTTCTTGGATAGAGCCCAGGGGCAGCTGACCAGAGAGTCTCAGTGAGGCTCTGGCCTCCTTTCTCCCATCTATGCAGCTGCTAGGTCACCCTGAGCAAGCCCCACCCCCTTGGGCCTCAGTTTCTTCATCTGCAGTCGGCCATGTGCTGTGGACACCCCCTCAGAGCCCCCTGCCCCCTGCAAAGCACTAGAGATCAGATGGGGAGGAGCTGCTTCTCCTGGGGTGCACTGAGTCTCCCCAGGGTCTGCTTGGAGAGGGTCACGGGTTCACTTAGGCTCTCCAGGGTTACACATTTGAGATGCAGAAAACTTGCTCCCTCTCGGCTCTCTAATTAGTAATTAGTAAAACCACTAATTATTAAAAACCTGCTAGACACTGCATACGTATTACTACATTTAACCTTCACCAAAAATAATCATTACTCACTCTATTTATAGATTGAATAGACTGCGGCTAAGCAAAATGGAATAGCTTGTTCCAGCAACTGAGTGATGGAACCAAAATTAAAATCCAGGTTCCTCTGACTCATGCACAGCCTGTCTCTGAGTGGCTCTGAGGAGTGATACCTCGTTTCTCCTTGACCCCACCTCCTGGTATCTCCAGGCGGTTCACCTGTATTAGCTCATTTATACTTCTCCACTGCAACATGGAGTTGGTTTTACTCTCCTAACCGTGCAGAAGAAGAAACAGAGGGTCAGAGAGGTCCCTCCAAGAGGCAGTGGAGCCCCTATTTCTTGTTTTACATTAAGTTTCAAAGCCAGGGTTTGCCATCACACTCCTGGGCATCTGGTGGAAATATATGGCTTTGACAGACAGGTGAAGCCCTGGGAGCCTCCCATTCCCCAGACCAGCCTCCACTGAGTGCCTCGAGAGCCTAGTCGGGCTGCCCCTCTCCTGGGTTCCTGGCTTTAGTGTTGGTGCAGAGTGAAGAGAGGGGATCAGTCAAGTTCATCCGCCATCCCAGGCCAAGGTGAGTTGAGGTGGCAGGTGGTGGGGATGTGGCGGGTAGGCCTTGGTAGGTCCTCCCCCTGGCCCCCTGCCATCCATGAAGCCAAAATCTGCTGGCTTGTGGTTCCCATGTTGGGCAATGAAGTCCTGCCCAGACGCACGCTGGACTTAGCGGTGGGAAGTGTGTTAGTGAGGAGGGTCTGTCCAATATCTGCTCATTACAAAAAGGGATGTAAGGCTTGGAGCCCAAGCAGAGATGAGAGACAACGTCACAGCTTCCTCTAGATCCTAAAGACCCAGAAGCAGAACTTCCCAGGAGAAGTCATCTTGACTGCCGGTTCTACTGCAGCCCATCAGCAAGGCTTGTCAGTTCTGTCTACAAAACAGGCCTTAAAGCTGCCGCCTCTCTCTGGCTTTCTCACTGCCCCGTGATGGAAGCTCCCAGCATCTTCCCCTGAGCCACCCCAGTAGCTTCCTTTCTTTGCCCTGCAAGTCATTCTATATGCAGCATATAAAGGAATCTCCTTCAATCATAAACACGGTCACAGCGCTTCCTCGCCTGAGAAACTCATGGCCAACTCCTGTGTTTCAGGTCAACGCTAACTTTGATTTGTGCTCTAACCCACAAGGGCTCCTGTGAACTGGCTCCACCTGGCCTCGACCTGCTCTGCCCTGCGTCATGTGGTACCCCCAGGCTCATTCTTTTCCCAGTTTCTCAAACGCAGCAAGTTCTGTCCTATCCCTGGGCCTTTGGACACCTTCCCTTTCTACTGGAATCCTCCCCCGTCCTTTCTCACCATGGCCAGCTTCGGCATTGGCTGCAGGCCTCTGCTTAAATGCCACTTCTTTGCAACACCCCATCATGCTGGACCTTTTCCCCTTCCACAGCTATTCTCTGGAATAGTCCCTTGACTATTCTCTCGAAGCTCCTTCAATTACACATGTGCCTTTATAGATGCATTTGTCATTGACATTTTTCATTCTGGCCTCTCTCTCCGTGGCACCCTCATCTGTGCTGTTCTCACCTTCAAGAGTTTACAGTCATGAGAGATGCTCCATACACCTTTGTAGAATGAATGAATGAATGAACTGACCCCTGTCTCCTTCTCTGTGATTCAGAGACATTACACTGCAAGCTGGACACTGAGTAGTGGAAAAATCCAGGCTGGCCACCCAGAGCTGAGCTCTCCCCGCCCTGGGGCTCACTTGCCAAGTGACCTTGAAAAACTCACTCCCTGCCAGCTCTGGCTTCCTTCTATTTCTTTATTAAAATCACTTGATGGAGACAAGACTGCTCTTTAAAAAGTTGCACATATTGAATGTCTACAACTTGACAAGTTTGGAGATGAGTCCACATCTGTTACTTATCATCACTGTCAATACCACAAACATGACCGTCACCTCCGGGCATCTGCCACCTGTATTCTTCACACTTCGGTTTCCTGATCTATGAGTGAAGACACTGTCCCAGGGGAGATGATTCCCCTTTTATTGTTGTCTTTCCTTCCCAATGCCCTACCCTCAGAAAAACTAAACATTCTGCTTACTTTATTTCTACATTTTGTTCATTTAACAAACTGCCAAGTGGTTCCTGTCTCTCATGAGCAGCTGCCACGACCGGCCTGGGTGGCAGCCTCCAGGCAAGATGCCCTTATCCCAGGGACGCAGATAATGCTGGATCATTGTTCTTGATTTCTAAAGGCCCAAGACTCCCAGCACAGAAAACAACAGAAGCTGCCATTTACTGAGCGCCTCCTGTCCAGGCGGCATTTCGTCCCCGTGGTCTTATTCAAAAAGCAAACAGGTCCTTTCAAAACAGGTCTTGTTCAACAGGTCAAAAGGTCTCTTCACTTTGATCCTGCTGACCTTTTGAACAGGATGATGCTTGTGATCTTGTCCTGGGCATTGTGGGATCACAAGCAGCATCGCTGGCCTCTAGATGTCACTAACTCAGGCCCTCCCTCCAGCTGTGGAAACCAAACCTGTCTGCAGACAGAGCCAGATGTGCTGAGTGAGAACACCCGCTGTATTTAACCTTCAGTCACACCATGTGGAGGGTATAATTATTTCCATCTTACCTATGAGGAAACGGAAGCTCTGCCAGAGTTAGTGTGGAGCATAAAGTCACAGAGCTTGGGGGACGCACTCACCTCTGCTGCTTTGGGAGCCCCTGCTTGTTACCCGACACTGCAGAGTTGAGACTCCTCCAGAGCTTTGTAGCCTCCAAACCCTGTAACTCTAGAGTCCATCCTCACCTGGCCTCACATGCCCTCGAGCCCACGGGACCTCCCGTTGCAGTATCTGTACTTACTGTTTCCTGCAGCTGAGCGTGCACACAGTGGAGGTGGCAGTCCCTCAGGCTCAGGAAAGGGCAGAGGGCTGGCTGGACTGCAGCCAGCATTTGTTACTGACCACAACCGGCCCAGTCTCCACCCCTCCCTGGCCCCGCCCCTGCCAGCCTTTCCTTTCCTGCCAGGTTTCCAGCCAGCAGGCCAGCCTACAGACACAGCTGCCTGATCCAGAGGCTTTGATCACAATGCCCACTAGCTGGCCCCCAAGCCTTGTGTTGTCAGCCAGGCCACTATTTGCCTGGAATGGCATGGGCACTCCTGAGAGACAAGATCAAAGAGGGTTCCCATTGTTGGTATTCTAGGACAGGGAAAGGGACAGCACTAGCTAACACTCTCTCTTTCCAGGCTCGATTCCTTAGTTTTCTGCAGCTAATTTCCTGTAGATCAGGGGGAGCATGCGCTTGAGCCTGAGAGCTCCCCACAGGCCTGCTATGCTGACTGGGTCGTAGATCCCAGCAGTCAGTTCTAGTGGAAATGAGAGGGATTGAGAGTCTCACCATACCTGCGATGAACGGGTCACTGTAGCCAAGCCTGTGACTGCACCAATCACCGAACTGGGGCTCAGAAAAATGAAGGGAATTTCAGTCATGCATCTAATTAGGGGCAGAGTGGGGTTGGTGCCCAGATGGCTGACTCCACGCCCAATGATTGTTGCTGAGAAAGGAGCTGCATTCAGGATTTCTATGGGCTTGGGTGGATTCTCCCTTTCTTTGTTGAAATCAGGATCCCTAACTCAGCCACACACTCTTAAGAGCATTTCCAAGACACTGGTGCAGGGTGCAGGGTGCTGGCTGAAGCCTGGTTACGTTTCCAAGGTCCCTATTCCTGGAGTACACAGTATGTTGTGTATGGTCATGATCATGGAAGATTGTGTGACTGCAGGTGGGGTGTGGCGTTGGTAGAGCAAGTCAGAGATAATACCCAGAAAATGATCTTGATGTTCAGCAAACACAGTCTGCCGATAACCTTTAAGACATTTCCTCCTCCTTCTTCATGGTTTTGGGGCCCAATTACGGGGCTGTCAGATATCCACAGAAATAATAAGAACTAGTACTTATTCAAACTTTAAAAAAAAGACCACATATTATGCCAAGTGCTCTACACACATTATCTCTTTTCATCGTTACAACAATCCTTCCAGGGAGACACGGATCTCGGCCCCGTCTAGCGATGAACACTGGGTAACTAGAGCCAAGTCCAACTACTATTACCTCTCTAGAAGCAAGCACAATCACTACTGGGTGTCTAGAGGAAAACACAGTTGCTACTGGGTATGGAGAGCCAGGCGTGATCACTGCTGGGTATCCAGAGGCAGGCGGGATTGCTACTGTAGGATATCCAGAGTCAGGCTGGATCACTCCTGGGCATCCAGGGGCAGGTGCAATCACTATTGGGTATCCAGAGGCAAGTCCCACTACTATTAGGTATAGAGCCCTCAATTTTTGCTCAGTACCCTCACAGTTCATTCCCATTGAAGTGGAGAGAAGACAGAATGAAGCAGGTCAGGGAATCAGTTCGAAACCCCACAGTTAATAAGAAAAGACTCTAACAAGGGAAGCTGAGTCCCCTCTTTCTAGGTTTGGCTGTCTTCCCATTACGCCATGTGACATGAGCAAGAATCCTGTATCTCATTGATCTAGAGATTCCTAAACCGTACCTGCAGGATGGAAATCAGCACTGCATATCAGTTATGGTGAGTAATGGAACCCCAAAGATACCCGTGTCCTAATACCCAGGACCTGTGACTATTATCTTCTTTGATGAAAGGGAATTTGCAGAGGTGATTAAGTTGGAATCTTGAAGGTATTGTCGTGGATTATCCGGCTGGGTCCTCACAATAATCACAAGGGTCCTTGCAAGAAAGAGGCAGGAGTGGAGTCAGGAGAAGGTGATGCCATGGTGGAAGCAGGAGGGGAAAAGTCAATGTGATGTGGGAACCAGGTGCCAAGGAGTGAGGATGCTTCTAGAAGCTGGAGAGGGCAAGCAATGGATGCTCCTCTAGAGCCTCCAGAAGGAGTAGAGCCCTGCCAATATCTTCATTCTAGTCCAGTGAGGCTCTGGCCTCTGCAACCACGAAAGAATAATTTCGTGTTGTCTAAGCCAGTTTGTGATAACTTCTTAGAGCAGCCAAAAGAAACTAGTGCAACACTGCCAAAATGGGTTCCAGATGAAACCACTTTGGGAAAGGTGGGCTAAGCAAGGTCCTGTGGGCCATCTCCAGCCTGTGTGCGCTGTCTGTGCTCTGACCACTCAGGAGGGAAAGACATCACGTGCTGTTTCCCAAGCTCATACCTTAAGGAACGTCTTGAGAATTTGGGGGTAAGTCTGAGGTAACTCATGGCTGCCACTCCCACTTGGAAAGGGTTCTGGAGGAATCAGGACTGAGGGTGGTGAGTTTGAAAGGAGAGATTTGGAGGGGGTCTTGGGGGCATGGCACCCCAGTGTATCTGTCTTCTATGGCTGCCTTAACAAAATACCTCACACTGGCCTGGCTTTAACACATACTGGGTGGCTTAAACAACAGAAATTAATTTTCTTATGGTTCTGGAGGCTGGAAATCCAAGCTCAAGGTGCTGTCAGGGTTGGTCTCTGGTGAGGGCTCTCTGCCTGCCTTGTAGATGGTTTTTTTCACTCTGTCCTCCCATGGCCTCTACCTTGTGAGCCCACACTGGACACACACATACATACATGCGTACATACACACAAACACACACACACACCCCAAGAGAGGGCGTGGGCAGGGGAAGAGAGTGAGCTCCATGGTTTCTCTTCCTCTTCTTACAAGGACATCCATCTTATCAGATTAGGGTGCCACCCTTAAAGCCTTATTTAACTTTAATAACCTCCCTAAAGCTCCTATCTCTATAAACAGTCGCAATAAAGCTAGGACTTCACCATAAGAATTTGGGGGAGATGCAATTCTGTCCATAACACCTGGGTGAGTACATAGGATGGGCAAGTAGCCAGAATATGAAAATGTGGTGTCCTAGAGCAGGACATGCGAAGGGATCAAAGTGGGGAGGTGGTCTCTGGGAGAAGGGCTGAGAAGACAGTATTGACCCTGCTGAGCACAGGTACTCCTCTGCTTGGCCCCAGCCTCCCTGCCCTCTGTTCCATGGTCCTGGGCCTCATGGGGATTGAGGGAGACCAGTTCAAGGGACTAAAAGATGTTTCTTGGGGCCTGGCTGATGGTTCTGCTCTAAAGTGGAGGCACTGGTCTTGATTACCAGTAGGGTGACCAACCGTTCCAATTTGCCTGGGACTGAGGAATTTCAGATGGTATGGGACATCCAGTGCTAAAACTGGCAAAGACCTTGGCAAACTAAGTTAGCCACCTGAGTTATTAGGCTCTTGCCTTGTTCGGGGATCCAGCCTCCAGCTCCTGATCTAGGGCAAGTGTCTTCATAACTTTTCCCACTTTTCTTGTCTTCTCTTCTCAGTCTTTGAGACAGTGGTTGGCTTCATGCTCAGTTCTTATTGAATAAGCATTCTTCTTTCAGAATAGCTGTTAACCCCACCTAAGGACCAGGTAGGTCATGGCCAATTTTTTCCGTTGGCATCAAGAGCAACAAAGAGCTCTCTCCTTGCAGGAGAGTTTCATTCCATAGATTATTATGGAACAATGTTGAGCAGAATGCCTTTAAACGGAGCCTCCTACTGTGCCACCTGCCTGGGCCCCATCACTGGCAGCCCACTTCATCTGTTTGGGTGACCTGCCCAGCTCTGGCAGACATACACAGTTGTTGCCCTTGTTCTACAGCATACAGCTATGACAGAAGGTGAATGGGAGAACAGCAGTTAACGTTAGTATGGCACTAATGCTGAACTAGCAGCTTGAATGCTTTACATACAGGAACACAGCAAACACCCACGATAGGCTTATGAGTTAGGTATTATCATATCCACTCCATAGGTGAGGGAACTGAGGAGGCACAGGGAGACCATCCAAGTTCCTCACCCAGTGTTATGGGTTGAATTGCCCCTGACCCTCCAAATTCATGCGTTGAAGCCCATACTCAGAATACCCCAGGATGTGACCTTATTTAGAAATAGGGTCCTTGCAGATGTACTTAGTTAAAATGAGGTCATACCAGAGTAGATTGTGCCCCTACTCCAATATTACTGGTGTTCTTTTACAAAGGAAGAATTTGGACACCAGCATGCATGCAGAAAGAACTCCACAGGAGGCGGAAGACAGAGATTAAGGGATGTTCAAGATTGCCAGAAAGCCTTGAGAAGCTGGGGGAGAGGTGTGGAATAGATTCTTCCTCACTGAGCTCGGATTCCTGGCCTCCACAACTGAGAGAAAATGCATTTCTGTTGGTTAAACCACACCGTTTGTGGTCCCCCTCAGAGCAGCCCCAGCAAATACCCTCAGTAATTGCTGGATTTCAGATTCAGATTTAAACATCCTGGCTCCAAAGTCCAGATTCTATACTTGGATGCTTGCAGCCTCTTGATAACTGCTGGAAAGCACTCAGCACCATGCCTTGCTCATTGCAGGTGCTCAGAGCACAGGAGCTGTTTGTATTAGTTCTGCCTCTTCTTCCAGAAGGGCCCCCTCCCAGGCAGTCAGGGATGGAGCAGACCCCTGTGTGCCCTTCATCTGCTCCATGGATTCAGAAGTCAGGGGCTCCCAGGTCTGTGTCTTCAGCAGATCCAATGTCCATCCTCCCATTTCCACTGCCACAGCTGCCGTGGGTCTCTGTGCCCAGAGGACATTACCATGTACAGGTGAGGAAATTAAGGCCCAAACAGGTAAAGCGATTGCCCCACAGTGCATTGTTAGTGAAGAAGCTGGGACTGCGGCCTTATCTGACTCCAAATTTTAAGTGCCTCCCTTACACTGGGGAGGTCCTTCTGGCTTCCTGGCTAGCAGCCCGTGAAACTGTAATATATTAATAAGAAGAAATGCACATTTAGTCTCTGGCCTGAGTTCCTGAGACAGTGCTTCTACCACCCTTGTAGATAGGGGTACTAAGAGAATTGTTTGTTTAATATTTTTGTCTTTGACCTGATTCCTGAGCGCTTAGTAATTTCCAGAGTAATAAGAGCCTCTGATGAAGAGCTCTTGGATCCCTTGCAGTTTCTTGGGTGATAGGAGCATCTTTTGTTCTAGTGAGGCAAGTCTTGGTGGGCTCCTGGATAGTCTCGTAAGGGATCTGGATACCAGGGAAACCAATCATGGAATTAGAGGGTTGAGCTTTCAGCCCACCCTGCTCCTCATGACCTCCAGAGATGAGAGAGAGGCCACAGGCTGAGTTGATCACCAGTGGCCAATAATGTAATCAATCACACCTATGGAATGAAACCTCCATAAAAACCCCAAAGGACAGGGTTTGGGCACTATGGGACAGCTGAACGCATGGAGGGTCCTGGAGGGTGGTACACTGGGGGAGGACATGGAAGCTCTGTGCCCAGTACCCCATACCTGGCCCTCTGACTCTCTTTTTTCTAGCTATTCATCTGTATCCTTTGTTAATATAATAGACCGGTAAGCATAAGTATTTCCCTGAGTTCTGTGAGCCCTCCTAGCTAATGAATTGAACCTGAGGAGGGAGTTGTGGGAACCCCGCTTTATAGCCAGTTGGTCATAAAGTATAGGTGACAGCCTGCTGCTTACAACTGGCATCTAAAGTGGGGGCCATCTTGTGTGACAGAGTCCTTAACCCGCGGGATCTGACATTATCTCCAGTAGATAGTGTCGGAATTGAATTGAATGGAACTGCAGGACACCCAATTAGTGTCCACTGGACAATTTGGTGGCTGGAGGAATCCCACACACATTTTGGTGACCAGAGATGAACCACAGCATTGAGAGCTTGAAAACTTTTTTTCTCCCAGTTGTTGAACGGAAGAACAAAAAATTGAATAAATCTATGCTGCATTTCTCTACACACAAATTTACTAGAGTCATGCAAACTTGTCACCTTTTACTAGGCTACGCCATTACCACCCTTATCGCTCACATTGGCTTCCTCTGCCCTTCCCCCCAGTTGCAAAGCACAGACTTTGTTTTCCTGCTGGACGATAACTCCTGAACTCACAAACATGCATGACTCTTTCAAGCACTCATGGCTGCTCTTGAGTGGTCTTCCTCACTAATGGTATAACAAGGGCCATACAAATGAGAGAACCCACAGGTGAACAGCAGCAGGAAAAGTGGACTCAGGCACTGCTCTACAGAGGCAAGAGCTCCTGCATGAAATCTTTTTAATTTTTTTATATATATATTTTTTTAATGCTCCAAAAGGGCATTTTGAAATCTGAGGAGCTGAACTAAATATTTGCCCAGTCAATTCCAGGGCCGTGTCAAGGGGTGAAGATGCTGAACAAATAGCTCGGTAACCTTGCTCCTGGCTCAACCTTTTCTACTCATTCATTCACTTATTCATTCATTCATGCAACAAATACCAGTTGGGCCTCTCTCATATCCAGTTGGCACTGGGGCCAGGTGAGGTGAAGGAATGCAGGGTGAACAGGGTCCCATCTTTGAGATGTCCTATCTAATAGGGATGGTGGGGGTGGGAGCAGACATTCTCATCAGGCTCACCATGTTTGATGGTAGGATGACAGTCTGCCTTAGGGAGTTGAGGGGTTTCTGTGAGATCTTGAGAGAGTACAGATTCTTGGAGGTGGGACCCTATAGGGAACCTGGGAAAATAAGACTTTCTGTGACTGCAGTCACTGGGCACATGAGAGCAAGAGGAAGAACTGAGGCAGAACGGGCAGGCAGTGACCAGATCAGGGAGGGCCTCAGCTGTAGATAGAGGCCTTTGAACTGTATTTTGTAGGCAATAGGGAGCCATTGGCTAATTTTGAGTAGCGGAGGGATGGGATGAATCAGAATAAGGAGGCCTCACTCTCTAGGCTGAATGGAGGGTGACTTGCTTCCTTTCTCTCTCCATCAGACCATCGCTTATTCAACACCACTACCCGCTGCCGTGCTGTTGCCATAGTAACCCTAGACCCTGGCCTTCTTTCAGGCTTCTCTTCCACTCTGGAATCCAGTCACCCACCTGCTTCTGTGGGGCCAGAGGAGGGAGCAAGTCAGCCTGGGCCTATTTCTTGCCTGGTTGTTGAAAAACAGACTCCAGCTTCCTAGGAGGCACAAGGGGAAATGGATCACTCTTTGAGCTTAGCAGGCTTGCTTTTCGGCTAATAAAATCAAAGGGTAGAAAGGAGGGTGTGCACTTCCCTGAGCCCCAGAGGCCTTGGGTGTCCTCAGGCATTTTACTGGACAGCTTCTCCTGAGTGAAGCCCAGAGCTGGTACAACTAACTCAAAATGGCCTTGCTGGACAATTTCCTTTTTGGAACATTTCCTCGTCAGATTCTCCTGAGGTTGTATTCATGTCCAGCTCAGGGCTGTATTTTAGGGGCAGGAAGGGAGAGAAACCCTTTTGGTCTTTCTCCTTCCATCTTCCTCCCTTCTGCAAGGACTTTTCCACTATGAAAGAGTGGTCTGTTTATTGCTCCAAATATCAATTTCCTGGTTTCCTTGCAAAGAGCCTATTCCTGTGGTTGCAGCATTATTTGGACCAGGGATGGTGTCACATGAATCCTGGAATATTTTGACTCTTAAAGGATCATCAACATTGGAAGTGGCTCTCCTTCCTCTTTCCCTGATTACCTTCTCCTTGGTGAAAATTGTGGGTTTGTGACAGTGAGACGTCCTGTTTGCCAGAGCCAAGAGCCTGGGCCAGCTGGGTCTGGTTCTGAAGCCCATGGCTGAGTTTACAGTATCAGCCCTGGGCCTCCTGGACACTGAGCAAGCGCCCTGGAGGGAATGTGGCAGGCAGCCATGATTCCTGAAGCCTAGAAGATTCTTTGAGCTGGTCCTAAAGTAACAGGCCGCATCTTTCAGTCCAGGACAGATTCTGAGGGGAGACTCTGCCCCCACTAGATCTACCAAGAGAGGAGAGTTGAGGGCTGAATGTTTATCTAGAGCCTTCTAGAAGCTCAGTTAAGAACTTCAGGCACTAGCATGGTGAGAAGGGCCTATAAAACTTCTGCCTTTTTGGAACTTCCCCTGGCTGGGACTCAGTGTCAATTTTCCTGAGTAGTAGAAGTGGCAACATGAGAAAGATTTGGGGTCCCCAGATGGCAGCGGGATTTAGTGGGGAGAGAGCCTGTGGTGGCAGTCTGACTGTCAGGGCCATGGGAACGAGGGTAATAATAATAAAGCTAATGTTTGCGTAGCACTGTTGTAAGATTCGACATATACAGTCACTGTTTAATCCTCCCAACAGCCTACGAGGTCAGTAGTGCTATCATCATCCCACTTTATAGACGAAGACACTGACACCTGACACCCAGAGAGGTGAAATGACTTCTCCAGGATCACACAGCTTCTAAGAAGCTCAACTGGGACTTGCGCCCAGGAATTCTGGTTTTGAACGTGCTGGCAACCTGGATGCCACCGAGTGGGAGTGAAATGGGCTGCCTGGCTGGAGGGTGAGCAGCTGATAGGAAAGAGTGTGGGAACTGTTGCCGGGTTCTGAAAGCACAGGGTGAGCCAGGCCAAGGAAAAGGAAAGGCAGGGTCGTTCCTGGCTGGACCGTTCCCAGATCTAACTCTCCTGGAAACTCTATGTCCATGGTCAAGGGCGGGAGACCGTGCTGGAGCCCAGCTGCTGCTGATGCCTTGACCATCAAGAAAACCCACAGGGTCTTGCCCAGAGAAATGCATTTGCCAGAAATCGCCGAGGCTCAGGGCAAACAGAACCATGTCCCATCGACCTGCTTTGCCCTGTGCGAGGGGGTGGTTTATTCTCACAGACCCTGGGTGGACCCACACCGCATACTCAAACAGTCTGAGCTGGGCCACCTGGGCCAGAAAGGTGGGGAAACTGATGGCCCAACAGGGTAAGGATTTGCCTGAAGATCCAGAGCACAGAGACTGGATGTAAAAGCAAAAGGTCCCAGGTCTGCAAGGTGCTCTTTGGCCACAAACATTGTCCTGGGAGAGATACGGACCACATCTTCATAGCCACAGGAAGGGGGCAGTGCCTCACTGGATTCCCCTGACCAGGCCCCCATGGAGGCCACCTTGGTAGTGTCACCAAGCCCTCCTGGCCAGGTCCCTGTGGAGGCCGCCCTGATGGTGTCACCAAGCCCTCCTGGCCAGGTCCCTGTGGAGGCCGCCTGATGGTGTCACCAAGTCCTCCTGGCCAGGTCCCTGTGGAGTCCACCCTGATGGTGTCACCAAGCCCCCTTGGCCAGGTCCCTGTGGAGGCCGCCCTGATGGTGTCACCAAGCCCCCTTGGCCAGGTCCCTGTGGAGGCTGCCCTGATGGTGTCACCAAGTCCTCCTGGCCAGGTCCCTGTGGAGGCCGCCCTGATGGTGTCACCAAGCCCTCCTGGCCAGGTACCTGTGGAGGCCACCCTGATAGTGTCTGCCATTATGTGGCTTCCTTAGCGCCTGCTCTGGAGCAAGGTACCAGCCCCGCCTGAGGCAGCTGACTGCCCACACCCCATCCCCTTTCCATAAACCTGGAAAGCCTACTGCAACGGAGCCTGGAGCTCCTCATACCTTGTGTCTGGGACCAGGTCTGCCAGGAGAGTCTGGGACAAACCCCAGAGGGACAGGCAGAGGATGCCTTTATTGAGTGTCCACCACACGCGAGACACTGAACCAGGGTCTTCACGGCATCTTGTTGTTGGCTCGGTACAACCGCCCTGTTGTAGAAAGGGCCCTCCCCATGTCTAGAGGCAGGAACTTGCTCCAAGAGGTTGGCTGCTCTGCCAGAGGCTGCACAGCCCCAGGGAGCGGAGTGTCCAGGCCGTGCCCATCTCAGTGCCACTCTCCACTCCCCAGCAGCCAGCACCTGCTGTCCTGGACCTCAGCATCTTCCTTCTCCCCAGCTTAAACACAGAGCCACTCATGCTCAGCCCTCCCCTGCTGCATCCTCCTGCTTGGAACAGATGGGCAGTTCTGGGAGGGCTATGGTTTTGTGGGGTCGACGACCTTGCCCAGAAAGAGGATGTTCTGGGCGTTGGTGGAAAACAGCACCACAAGGAAGGGCCGGTTGAATTGCAGGAGGTGGTCACTGATCTGGGCAGACAAAAATGTGAACCCAAAGCTGGTGGCTGCTGCGGCCTTGGTGCCAGCCTCATCCACGTGCAAGGTGGCCTTGCGGAAACTCTGGGAAGAAAATCACAAGTGTTATGTCCAAGACAGCAAGAGAGGGGGCCTGGACAAGACTGCGAGAGCCGGAAACTGCTAGGGAATAATAACATTGCACTTTCTAGCCTGCAAGGCCACTTGTTGGGAATAACAGAGCAAGAAATTCATTTGGGTGGATTTTGAGCTGGAGACCTCCTGCTACACACAATCAGCGTAGCTCTCATTAAATGAACGCTTGCTCTCTGCCTGGGGCTTGGTATACATCTTATCTGATCTCTGTAGCCATCCTATGAGGTCAGCAGTATGATGTCCACTTTAAAAGCGAGGAAAATAAATTCAGAAACTAGTACCCCTTCAATCACATAAGAGGAAGAACCAGAATTCAAGCTCTCAAACCCAAGACTCTACCCCCTTGCACACTTTTCTTAGCGAAAGTCTTGAGTCTCTTTCTTTTATCTACAAAGTCTCCCTAATACAGAGGCACCCAAGGCAGCCTCAGCTATGTCTCTCCTCTCTGTTTTCTTTTTTTTTTTGAGATGAAGTCTCACTCACTCTGTCACCCAGGCTGGAGTGCAGTGGCACGATTTCCGGATACATTGCAACCTCCACCTCCCAGGCTCAAGTGATTCTCCTACCTCAGCCTCCCAAGTAGCTGGGATTACAGGTACCCACCACCTGCCACCACACCAGGCTAATTTTTGTATTTTTAGTAGAGACGGGATTTCACCATGTTGGTCAGGCTGGTCTTGAACTCCTGACCTCAGGTAATTCACCTGCCTTGACTTCCCAAAGTGCTGGGATTACAGACATGAGCCACCACGCTCGGTCCCTCCTCTGTTTTCTATCATTGCATTTATCTCTCTATGAAGATGTTGTGTCTCCAACTAGACTGGGAGAGCTCTCTGAGGGCAGAGGCTGGTATCTCCAGCACCAATCACCATGTCCAGGGCTGGTCAATGGGTGGATGCTGATGCCTGCAGATGACTGAACACACTCAGGCTCTAAGACTTCATGTGGCAGCATAGGAGCCCCATCACTTGGCAGCTCCCATGGGCACAGGAGCCCTACCGAGTTCTCTAGGGGTTGCTGACTCTTGATGACTTACCGTGGGTAGCTGCAGTCTTCGCTGTTTGCTGATGCCAGATAAGTCAGCCCACTGAGAGAACAGATCCATGAAGCCCAGCCTGGGCAAAATCTGATCTAACACATAGGAGCCAGAAATGGAGAACTTGGGGAAATACAACTTTAGCTTCTTGTAAAAAATCCTGAAAGAGGCATTGGGTTAAAACATTAGATTAATGAACAAGCCAGGATCCCTGCTGGGCAGAGCCCTCCTGGTGACCCTTTCTAGCTGGCTCTATTCCACCTGAGTTCTGTCCCCACAGACAACTTTGGCTCAGACCACATCCCACAAATGCGTGTTGAAAGGCCAGATTCCTTTGCCCTAAGGGCCTGCTGTCTGTGGGATCTCCTGCCCTTGGGAACCCCTCTTGGGAGGTGGCTTTCTGTGGGTGTTCAGGTACCCAAAGAGACAGATGTTAAGTCTCATCAGGTGGCAGTTTTGCCTTTGCCTCTTGTATGGCCCTGTGGGCTTCACTCTTTGAATCAGCTAATTTCTTTGGATTGGATTCTCTCCACCATGAAAGTTGTGTGAATTTTCTATCCACATGTGCCCTTGGGCTAGGATCCTTTTCTTATGCATGGTTGAAGACTTTCTCCAATCATAGCCAGAGTGATGGGAAGCGTTCCTGTTAATTCTCTGGGTGGATGGTTGGAGTTATTTCGAATCTCACTGTGGCAGCTTTGTCAACCTTCTTGGCCAGAGGGGCTGCCTCTTCATTGCACAGAGGTAACCCCCAGAGACACAAAGTCACTCGACCCAAGTCTTATGCAGTGGAAGAGCTGTCTAGAACTCAGGACTCTGAACTCCTACTGTGGTTCTTTTTTCCCTTATGAGGGGGATGTCATATTTTAAATATAATAGAAGAGTTCATCATTTAAAGGAAGCCCATGGAAGGGGTTAGAATAAGTGAGAATTCTTTCATAATTTGGTGATCACTCCCTATTTTGAGGCACTGCCTTTCATCAGAAAGGCACGTTTGATGGACAGTACTATAGATTCAGCCCCCATAGCATGCTGATTACCTCTTCTGCAACGAGTTATTCCACCTCATTAGCGTCTCTGGAGTCAAAACCTCTTCTATCTCCCTCATTTTGCCTTGGTTAGGAAGAATGAAAAATGCGGTTGTGTTTCCTTTGTAATCCATCTGTAGCACCAAGCAGGGCAAGTGTTGGTCATGAAGATACCAGTGGTACTCCTGGTCCTGCAGCATTATGGGCACCCTGACTGTTGTATTCTTATCAACATAGAAGTTCTGGGGAATGGTCCTGGAGGAAATGAATGGTTTCTCCCACCGGCCTGAAGGGAAGATGTAAAGAGGCTACAGGACATCTGTGGGTCACAGAGCCAGTCCTCCAGCCAGGGAATGCCACCTGCCATTCCAAGCCACCGAAACAGTCACTCCAGATCCTGTCCTCTGAGCCCATCAAGGTGTCCCATTTTGATCATTCAAAACCTGACATGCCAGGGGAATGGGTCCCTTAAGCCTCATTTAAGTCTTAAAATGAGAGATAGCAGAGGATGTTAGTTTGCTAATATGTAAATATGATTGATATAGTAGAGAAGAAAGCAGGGATGCTGGAAAGAGGGGTTCATTGTTAGGTAAGCATCCTTGAGAAGGAGAGAGGAGATGGCAGAGTGTGAGCAGAGAGGCAGGCCTTCTGTAAGAGGTGGGTCACTACTGCCATGATAAGGGGAGGGCATCTGAGCTTGTGGTTTCAAATGCAGGCAGGTAAGTAGATTTGGAGGTGAGAAGATGAGAGATTTCCTGTTTAACTGACTCTGTTTTCTCAACGAAGAGTGAGACAAGATGGTTAAGTGAAATTCATGAGTGGGGAGGACATTTGAGAAGGACGAATCTGTTATTACGGTTGTTTTGGAGAGTGGAGAGATGTGTAAGTAGGATTGCGGGATAGTGTGAGGAGATCTGTGAATATCTGCGTTCATAAATACCGTGTGAGACCATCAGACCATTGGGATGTTTATCTTCAACCATGCTCAGCTACTGGGTGTAGATATAGACTAGTTAGGTCTTTAGGTTTAAGCAGGCTTGCAGCTTTGGAGGGTAAACAGACTAGAGGGACAGAAAACCAAGGAAGTAAAGAGTGTTTGAAATAAGTGACCACAATGATGGCCGTAGACTCTCTGCAGTGTGAGGAGGGAAGCAAGGACAGAAGGCGATGTGTGGTGAGGTGATGGTGGATAGGGTGAATGGACTGAGGTCTCCACGCCAGGAATTTTAGTCCAGAAAAAAGCAAGGGATCTGGGATTCCAACCAATATCTTCCTGATAGTGAAACCCATACTACTGTTTCCCTTCCTTCCTTAGTTAATTTTTTTTAAGTTTAAAAGTTTTGTTATTTCAAAGCAAAACTTTTTTTGAAGATGGAGTCTCATTTTAGCCCCCAGGCTGGAGTGCAGTGGCACAATCTCAGCAGCCTCCACTTCCTGGGTTCAAGCGATTCTCCTGCCTCAGCCTCCTGAGTGGGTGGGATTACAGGCATGCACCATGAAGCCTGGCTTTTACATATATATATATTTGTATTTTTAGTAAAGACAGGTTTTCACCATGTTGGCCAGGCTGGTCTCAAACTCCTGATTTCAAGTGATCTGCCTGTCTTGGCCTCCCAAAGTGCTGAGATTACAATCGTGAGCTGCTATGCCTGGCCTCAAAACAAAACTTTTTTAAAAAAAATTTTCAACAGTGCATGAAAATTCCACATGCAAATTATGTGGGATGACTAATTTGGCTGAATTATTAGGCTGGGAGTTGCTTCCTAGAATTTTGTTCCCTGTAGATTCTGGGTGCAAGCTGGTTAGAACTGTGAAGTTTGGAAGCAGATTGCTCTCTGAAGGCACTATTGGTCAGATACAACAATAACAACAGTCAGACTCAGCAGTGCTCTGTGTGCTCAAGTTTGCCCCTGCTTGACTCCAAGCTCCTTTTCCCAGCTCTAACCCCACTGAACAACAGCAGCCCCAGGCTACCACCGGAAACTCAGCAGTGATGCTCACCTCCACGGCGCCAATCCGATGGCTGGATGAGCCTGGCATATAGATTCCCCTATAAGCTCCAAATTACCCACTTGCATCAGCAACTTTCTCTCTGTCCTTCCAACTCTTTCCTCCTCTAGATCTTCACTTTCCCAGCCCCTCCCACAATGGTGTGAGGCCTAATTCCTATAACAATCTCCCTATCCTGACTTGAGGTGGCTCTCCTTCTCTGATGGAACCCTGACTAATACACACTATAGAAAGTTGTTCACACACCATGATATCAACTGTGTGAACATATAGGTGTGTGAATGGAAGGTGAAGAAAAGATGCTAAAATATTAACATTTGTTGCCTCTGAGTGATAGGACTAGAGATTATTTCTTTCTCCTTTATGCTTTTACATATTTTTAAAGCTTCAAAATGAGCATTGTTATCATTAGATGAATTATAGTTGCTGTTTATTGAGTACATAAAATGGTCAGGGGTCAGCAAACAAAAAAGTTTGTAGAAATATTAAATATTTGAGGCATTGCAGATCATTCAGTCTCTGCAGTAATGAATCAATCTGCCATTGTAGCACGAAATCAGCTACAGACAATACTGAAATGAATGAGCCTGGCTGTGTGCCAATAAAACTTTATTTACAAAACCAGTGGCTGAACACATTTGGCCCAGGGGCTACATTTTGCCCAATTCTTTAGGCCCTTTTCTAAGGAGTATACACAGGGGTTAGATCATTTGATCCTCAAAGTCAACCTTTGAAGTAGAGACTCATGTTATCCCTGTTCTAAGCAAACAAGCTGGTCTATTTGCACTGTTGGTAGAGGCTGAGCTCAGATATGAATCGAGAAATTCAACTTGTGATTACTGGCTATAGCGCATTTTATACATTGCTTTTATTAAGAAAATATGCCTAAAGATAGGAAGGAATGGAAACCTCAATACTACAGAGTCTTCAATATACAGCATTCTACCATTATATTCTCTGAGGGTTGCTCAACCTGTCAGACACAACCTTTTTCCTTACCTTTTTGTAAAAATATATTTAACCAATAAACAGATTAGGGGTTTGGGGGTGGGAGTGTGGATTTAGCATTCACCAATGATTTGACTCTCACCTTTGAAGTAAATGTAATTCACCAGCACCATCATGACATCCCTCTTGAGCTCACCGACCAAATTCACAATTTTCCCTTGAGTTTCCTTCTTGACGTGGTAGTTAATAAGCTTCATTGTACCCAGAGTCTCATAGAAGTTGGTGTGGAAGAGTTTGGCCTCATAGAAGGTCCTGGTGTCATTCAGGAATTTTTCAAGGAACTTCAGGCTGTGGCTCAGGAACAGAGCACTGCCGATGCATGTTTCCAGCCTGTGACAGGGGAGGTTGAGAGTGTGCAGGAGGTGCTGGAAGCCCCTGTGGATGTCGGACTCAGACAGCTCAGTGAGGTTGAAGCCCAGGCCTTTGAGGATCTGGGTGCGGCTGTATGAGCAGGCCCCCAGGGAAAGCATGGCATAGGCAGCCGAGATGCTCAGCGGAGAGAAGAAGATGTTCTTCCCTGGGTTCTCTGAAGTGATCAGGTAGTAGAAGCGGAAGGCAAAGTCAGCATTGGCAGGGGTGATCTTGAGGCTGAGGGTGCCCTCATCTGTCTCCAGAATCTGCTGTTGGGAGCTACTGGTGCAACTCTCACCATCATGCCCACTGGTCAGCTGGCCATGAGAAAGGGGCAGTAGTCCAGCCAGCAGGAGGAGCAGACAGTTGATAAGATGCATCCTCTGCACTCTCGGGCCTGTAGGAGGGAAGAGAATGCCCAGGAAATTCCACCAGCAGAACACCTGGCCCTACTGAGAAGGCAGGCAGTGGGCTAGCACCCGGAGATCATGAGTGACACCCTCAACTCCTGCAGATGGGCTTGTGGAAGGCAATGGGATTCCCAGCACCTTCCATATGTGTGGTGACAGCAATGCTATTTGATGGCAATACTTGAGACTTACAAAGCACACTCCTTGTTCCCATCACGTCATGTGTTTCCCACCTGTCTGAGCTCTGCACAGCACTAGACTCCATTATCACTCAACAGAGCGGGAAACGAAGACTCCCAAAGTGACTCACCCAAGTCACCTACCGAGCAAATATCCCAGCCGGAACCCAAGTTCCCAGACTCAGCCAGGTGCTGCTTCCCCTATGCTTCTTTCAGATGATTTGATTTCATTAGCACAGTGACTTTGCATGGAGGATGGCAACCATTGGAGTTTATTTTAGCGTCTGCTCCACAAACATCTGTGGAGTGCTTTTTATGGTTTACAAACCACTTTCATGCCATTTAGTTTGACCTTCCCACCCCTGTAGAGGTCGGTAGAACTCGTCTTTGTATTGTTACCTCGTACAGATGAGGACATGGATGTTTAATAAGTGACCTGCCCAAAGTCACGGGGATAGAATCAGTACCCTTTTCATAATGAACATCTGCCCAAGACACGATGCTCCAGTTCCTCCCCAAAATCTGTTCCTGCCCCATCAAATGGGCCCACCATTATCTGGCTCTCGGGCCAAAAAGCCTCTAGCCTTCTATCCACCCACAACCCATTTAATCCACTTCCATGGCCTGCAGGTTCCTCCTAAGCTGGAGTGCAGTGGTACAATCATGGTTCACTGCAGCCTTGACTTCCTGGGCTCAGGTAATCTTCCCCCTTCAGCCTTCCAGGCAGCTGGAAGCACAGGCTTCCACAGCCACAGCCAGCTAACTTTCTGTAGAGTTGGGGTCTCACCATACTGCCCAGGCTGGCCTCCAATTCCTAGACTCTCCTATAGGTTCTTCAGTCTCTCACCCCCTCCACTGCCATGATCCTCAACCAGGGCTCAGAAAAGCTTTTCTGCAAAGCACCAGATAGTAATATCTGTGGTTTTGCAGACCACACAGTCTCTGCTGTCACAACTCATCTCTGCTGTGGAGGCTGGAAACAGCCATAGACCAGACATGTGTGAGTAGCTTGAATAGGCATGGCTGTGTTTCAGTGAGACTTCACTTATGGACACTGAAACGTGAATTTCACATTATTTTTCAAGAAAAGTCACAAAATGTTCTTCTATTGATTTTTCAACCCTTTACATATTTATTTTTTATGTTTATCACTTATATTTTATATTTATATTTTATATTTTGCATTCTTAGCTCGTGGGCACTGGGCCAGATTTGACCTACGAGCTCTGGTTTGTTGACCCCTGACCTAGACCCTTGCAGAAAGCTTTCTAGTCTTTCTGCTCTCTGTTCTCCAATCAGCAGTTGGAGAGATCATTTGGAAACATACATGGAACCTCATCACTCACATACAGGCCTCCCCTCTGGCATGAGCTCCCCAAGATCACCTGGATTGGGAGCCAGAAGACCTTGGTCCCCAGCCAGTGCTGCCCTGAACCAGCTGTGTGTCCCTGGGGGAGGCTTTTCTGGGTCTAGGCACTGGTGCCACCAGTGCCCACGGATCCCATGTTGGGGGCTTTCTAGTCTGAGTATTTCTCACCTCTAGCAAGAGTGACCAACTGTCCCAGCTTGCTGGGACTTCCATGGTTTTAGCAGTAAAAGTTTCATGTCCCAGAAGAATTCTCACTCTTGGGCAAAGCGGAACAGTTCATCACCCTTCCTCTAGAGTCTCTCTCATCTCCATTGTCTCAGCGAGTTGCTTACAGCACAGTCCGTCCTGGAGTGGCCCCCTGGATGGCTGTCTCATCTCTCTCTTATCAAACCCAAGAGGACTAGTCAAACCAGGCCCTCTCAGTACCACCCACTGCCTCCTGTCCAGGTAATTATTAACAAACAGGCCATGGCCACAGCATTGCCTTGACAAGGAACCACCAGAAGTTGGTTCACCCCTTCACAAGAAGATGCCCTACTTTCCACCTGGGGAACCCCAAGAGGGTTCATTTCTTCATGTTTGTGCATTGCATGGAGGTTCGGCTGGCCCTTGCCACTCCCCGAGGCCCCGGGGAACCCCTTGGAAGGTCTGGCCGCCACCCGGGCCCTCACTGGCTGTGTGAAGTTGAGCTCATTTACTTCCTCTCTGAGCTTCAGTTGCCCACCTCCCACCTGCAACAGGAGGGGCTGGGTCAGACAGGGGGCAGCAAGCTCCTTCGCAGGCCAGATAAGGAAGACTCCATGGTGTTACGGTGGGGAATGGTGGGGATGTGGAAGTGAGAGAGCCAGCTCTCTGCAGGCCTGGAAAGACCCACCTGTGGGCAAGACCTCGCAGCAGGGCCTCCAGTTTGCAATCCTGGACTCTGTGATTTCTGAGGATGGAGTCCACTGAGATTTCATAGGCCGACCATAAAGACAGTGCATCCCAAGGCAAGGGTGGCATGGAGTGGGACCAGAAACCTCCTCTGGCCAGGAATTCAACTTGCATTTTTTTTCTTTAACCATGAAATTGAACTTATTCTCTCCCCAGTAATCAGTGAGCCTCTGCACCCTTGTACCCTCGTACCCTCCTGGGGCAGCCATTTCTCAAGCCACCTGGGGAAGGACTGCTGGAAGCAATGTGGCCCTGGGAGTCCTGACTGAGATGACCTTGACAGTCCAGGCATCCTCTAGCAGACTTTCTGGACATATTTCGAGGTCCTTGGGCCTTAAGGTAAGTGGAATATATACTGCTGAGCAGCACAGTAGGCTGGGATCCCTGAGCGATGCAGGCACAGCAATGGCAGAGCAGGTGTGAGCACAGCCCTGGAGCCGGCTGGCCGGAGGTCCAAATGAGTCAACACCACGACAAGAGAGGAAGCTGGTGGGTCACACAGTGAGAGCTACTGTCTCGTGGATTCTTGCTATCCTTCACTCATCTCTATCTCTCTCTCTCTGTGTCTCTCTCTCTCTCTCTCACATACACACTCTAGGAGTACTATGCTTGGCCCATTTTACACACGAGAAAACATAAGCCTGGAGGTATTGTTAGCTTAAATTCCAGAGTCAGGGTCTGCACTGGGGCCACTGGACTAAAGCACTTGTTCCTTCCCAGGACCTGCAGCTTCTCCACCTGGACAGACCTTTCCTGCTACCAGAATAGCAGCTCCTGCTTTGCTCACTGCTGTACCGCACGCTAAAGCAGAATCCAGTGCAGGATGTGCTCCATGGATGTTGACTGAGTGAGCCAATGAGTGAAAGATGGCCATGGGTTTTTGTTCTGATGGATGTGAAAATAAATCATTCCCTTTACAATGGTCTACAGTCTGGGGTTTTGCTTTTTCAGTCTTGCTTCTTCAGGGAGTTAGGGGCTGATGCAACAGATTCCAGTGTGTGCTTGTCTGCAGCCCTGGGGATGGAGGACAGCTTGTCCCTGCCATGAACACACAGTCACTGCCCTTTAGTTCCTGGCACCTGCCCCTAGGACGCTCTAGACAGAGGTTGGACTTTGGAGTCAGACAGGCTCCCTCGCTGCTGAGCTATGTGACTTTGAGCAAGTCACTACACCTCTCTGAACCTCAGTTTTTTACCTGTCAAATGAGGGGCAATAATCACTAATCAGAAAAACTGATATGAAGGGCAGGAGTAGTACCCTCAAATGTTCTGAGCCCTCCATCAGGCCAAATGGGTGCTTCCTTCTTCCCTCCCCATCCCAGCTGTGGTGGAGCCACACTGTCTGGATTGAATCTGGACTCCGCCACTACTTACGTTACTTAACTCTGTCTCAGTGTCCTCATCTGTAAACTGTGATTAATAATTGCCCCTAAATCTCAGGGTTGTCAAGAAGAGTCAGTAAACTGACATCTGTAAAGTCCCGGAATAGCATCTGGCCGTAGTAAGTGCAGTGGAACCATGAGTTAGTCTGTCATATTATTCCAGATGGGTTGTACCTTACTCATTAATCCCCAAAGGTGTACACATGGCTGAAGCCATGATGTTAAACTTTTTTGAGTTGTGGTCCTGATTATCTCAAGAAAGCTTTGAACTCTCCCTGAAATATGCAGATGCATGTTTTACAATTAGGGAGATTGTTGAATCCTATGAAGTTCACACAGTCCCTGTGGGCTAGGGGAGTTATTTTTTCCGGCAAAAAGCAGGCCCATATAAAGGAAAGGTGGAAAGGAATCTCAGGCCTGTAGTGGGAGCCACTGACTCGGACCCTATAGGAGGAGGAGAGGCTGAAGGCCATTGGTGCGGCTGCAGGCTGGGCCAGTAGCTAGCTCCAGGCTCAGTCCTGCCCAGCAGCCTGGCTGCTTCTTGTCTTAAAGTCTCTGGGAGGGCTTCAGGATTGTTGAAGCTCTGCCTGCTACATCTTGAAGGCCAAGGGTTTCTCATTAATCATCTGTAAGGTCCCAGAGGACAATAATTGTGCCACAGTCATACCTGGGCTACTGCATAAGAACAGTCGTGGCCTATGGAAGATGCTTAACAGAAGCCAGCCATTGAAGGAACGAACCAATGAATGAGGAGATGCCAAAGGCCCTGCTGCTCAGGTGCTCCAGTGGCAAGCTCCTGAAATCTGCAACACTCTTGGAAAATACTGGTTTAAGAAATCGAGATCACTTGCCTGACCAGGAAGGCGAGGGTGGATGTGGGGAAGCAGAGGGCTTGACTGCTTCTCTTTGCCCCTAGGAAATACCACTGGGCCAGGTGGCAAAGCTGCTGTGACAGCATTGATGTCCCTGGAAGGGAGCTGCTTTTTCCAGCATCCCAGCAGCTCCCTGAACTGTGCTGTAGGTGTGAATCCCATTCCCTGGCACCCTCCTCTACTCCACTGCAAATCCTAAATCCCAGCCCAGCCCATTCTCAGTAGCTGTCTTGTTCTCTCATTCCAGCACAGGCTCCGCTTATGCTGCCCTCCCACTAACCGCTCCCAACCCCTTTCCCATTCCCTGGATTCCAAATGGCGCCAGGAATTTAATCTGCCCTTAAAAAGGTTGTCCTCGTTTTGAATTTGATTGGCGATGTAATAATAATGGTCATCACGAAAAATCTGGGAAAGTAAAAAAGTCTGGAGAAGAAAATAAAGTCATTTACAAACCTGGTATTTGGCTTATGACTAGATATAATTGGTTTCCTTCCAGTCTTAAAAGAAACGGGTATGTGGGCTGGGAGCAGTGGCTCACCCCTGTAATCTCAGCACTTTGGGAGGCCGAGGTGGGTGGAGCATGAGGTCAGGAGTTCAAGACCAGCCTGGCCAATATGGTGAAATCTCATCTCTACCAAAAAAAAAAAAAAATACAAAAATTAGCTGGGTGTGGTGGCTCATGCCTGTCGTCCCAGCTACTCAGAGGCTAAGGCAGAGGAATCGCTTGAACCCAGGAGGTGGAGGCAGCAGTGAGCCCAGATTGCACCACTGCACTCCAACCTGGGAGACAGAGTGAGACTCCATCTCAAGAAAAAAAAAGAAAAAATGAGTATGTGCTCATACAGAACAGCAACAACGAAGCTCTTCCAGTCTTGGTTTGGGTGGAGGCACAAAGATGGTACAGGCCAAAAAGAGCCATGCAAAAATTCCAGAGTAGGTGGTCAATAACAGCTCTCCTGATTCTTAACTCATGCAAAAGAGGACTGAAAAGTGGTGAGCGGTGCCGACTGAGAAGGAACTACAAAGAGGAAGGAGGGAAGTGCTTCCTCCACGTTATCTTAAGTGTGCAGGTCTTCAACAAAACACTCATGCAACACAATATGTATCCTTATAGTTAGAGGGGCTCAGGGGACTGGGGTCTGATGCTTCTCTGGAAATGCTAAAAGGTGTAGGTGAGCTATTTAGACTCTCTAGGAACTCTGCATCTAATTCTCTGTCCGTCTCTTAAACTCACCATTTTCTCTCTGGCTTTTAGATATATGGATACACAGAAAACACATACGTCCTACTTATGTTTGGCTAGGAAACAAGTCACCCCAAATTTAGTGGCACAAAACAATGGCAGTTGTTTGTCATTATTATTGCTATCTCTACAGTTCTGAGGGTTGACTGGGCTCAGCTGGGTGGTTTTTGCTCAGGGTATCTCATGCAGTTGCAGTATGACAGGAGCTGAGACTACAGTCATCTTGAAGGTGGATATGCTTTCAGACCACCACATGTGATGTCCCTGCTGGACGATGGGCTTTTAGGAAACAAGGACAGTATTTTATTCCTTTTTCTTCCTGAATTTGTGGGCTTCCCTTTAACTTTCACAGCTTAGCACACTGCTTAGCACAGAACAAGTCCTGTGTTAGGGTCTGTTGAATAAAAAACAATAATTAGACTTCAGGATTATCATGGTAGATGGGAGGCAAGACTAAATTGCAGCTTTGACTTGGATGGACAGAGCAGCATGTGGAGGCTTGCGTGGTAAATTTTAGCTCCAGAATAACTGCAAGAATAAACCAGGAATCCTGAGAGGACACACAGATCCTCTGAAGGAAGTGGACTTCCCCTGCAGGGCCCAGGAGACACCCTAAATACTGTGAGTACCCAAACTGCGGAAATAGGAAAGGGAGACCTCTGCTACCAAACACACACCCCAACTGCGGAAAATGAAGGTCTAGTTTGTGGGAAAAGTACCTGACCTTAAGCTGGAGCACAGTCAATTTAGAGACCCAAGTGAAATACAGGGGTAGAGGAAGCAGCGGGAAAAGCCCTGGGAGCTTGCTGGATCCCCAAGCAGGCCATTCCTTCCTGGCACTACAGGGACCCTTCAGGACGGTGGCCAGAAGTGCAGGGGAAAATGCCACAGGGAGAAGGAAATCTCCAGGTGAACTTTGTAACAATGCGAACAGGACACGAAGGCCCCTGGCCAGAGCTTGGAGGAGGGCGTGAATCCGGCGTGCACACTTCACAGGTCGGGGAAGAACCAAAGCCCTGTTCTTTCACAGCTGGGAGGTGGGTAGCCTGGGGCAAGTTCTCATGCCCAGCTTGCCCTCTGCCTGGAAACAGACTCAGGGCTGGTAGCAGGGGCATGGTGGAAGTAAGACCAGCCCTTTGGATTGTTTGGGAGCTGGGTGAGGCTTATGACTGCTGACTTTCCCCCGCTTTCCTGACTACCTGTATGACTCAGTAGAGGCAGCCATAATTCTCCTAGGTACATAACTCCATTGACATGGGAACCTCACCTTCATCCCCCACAGCAGCCACAGCAAGGCTCGCCCAAGGAGAATCTGAGCTCAGACATACCTAGCCCTGCCCCGACCTGATGGGCCTTCCCTATCCATCCTGATAGCTGAGAACAAATAGCATATACTCTTGGGAGTTCTAAGGCCCCACTCACCACTGGTTCCTTTCCATACTACCACAGCTGATGCTCTCTGGAAAGTGCCCACCTCCTGGCAGAAGGCCAACCAATACAAAAATAGAACATTAAACCACCAAAGCTAACAACTCTCATAGAGTCCATTTCAACCCCCTGCTACCTCCACCAAAAGAGGTGCCAATACCTGTGGCTGAGAGACCCACAGGCGGTTCACATCACAGGACTCTGTGCAGACAACCCCAAGTAACATCCAGGAGCTGGGCAGACTTGCTGGGTGGCTAGACTCAGAAGAGAGATAAGAATCACTGCAACTCATCTTGCAGGAAGCCACATTCATAGGAAAAGTGGGAGAGTACTACATCAAGGGAACACCTTGTAGGATAAAAGAATCTGTACAACCTTCTGCCCTAGACCTTCCCTCTGACAGAACCTACCCAGATGAGAAGGAACCAGAAAACCAACTCTGGTAATATGACACAAGAAGGCTCTTTAACATCCCCCGCCTCCCGCAAATCACACTAGCTCACCAGTAATGGATCCAAACCAAGAAGAAATCCCTGATTTATCCAAAAAAGATTTCAGGAGGTTAGTTATTAAGCTAATCAGGGAGGCACCAGAGAAAGGTAAAGCGCAATGCAAGGAAATCCAAAAAACGATACAAGAAGTGAACACAGAAATAGTCAAGGAAATAAATAGCATTAAAAAAACAAAACTTCAGGAAACATTGAACACACTGATAGATATGCAAAATTCTCTGGAAAGTCTTACAATAGAATTGAACAAGTAGAAGAAAAAAATTCAGAGTTCAAATACAACGTCTTCGATTAACCCAATTCAACAAAGGCAAAGAAAAAAGAATAAGGAAATGTGAACAAAGTCTCCAAGAAGTCTGGGATAAGTTAAATGACCAACCTTAAGGGTAATCAGTGTTCCCAAGGAAGAAGAGAATTCTAAAAGTTTGGAAAACATTTCCTTCAAGAGACTCACCTAATACATAAGGACTCACATAAACTGAAGGTAAAGGGATGGAAAAGACATTTAATGCATATATGGACACCATAAGTGAGCAGGGGTACCGATTCTTTTTTTTTCTTTCTTTTTTTTTTTTTTTTTTGAGACAGAATCTTGCATTATTGCCAGACGCCAGGCTGGAGTGCAATGGCGAGATCTCGGCTCACTGCAACCTCCACCTCCTGGGTTCAAGCAATTCTGCCTCAGCCTCCCTAGTAGCTGGGACTACAGGTGCCCACCACCACGCTCAGCTAATTTTTGCATTTTTTTAGTAGAGATGGGGTTTCACCATGTTGGCCAGGATGGTCTCGATCTCTTGACCTTATGATCTGCCCACCTCAGCCTCCCAAAGTGCTGGGATTACAGGCGTGAGCCACCGCGCCTGGCCCCCAATTCTTATATCAGACAAAGCAAACTTTAAAGCAAGAGCAGTTAAAAGAGACAAAGAAGGACATTATATAATGGCAAAAGACCTTCTCTGTTAGGAAAATACCACACTCCTAAACATATATGCATCTGGAGCCCCCAAATTTATAAAATAATTACTAATAGACCTAAGAAATGAGACAGAAAGCAACACAATAATAGTGGCTTTAATACTCCATTGACTGTACTAGACAGGTCATCAAGACAGAAAGTCAACAAAAAAATGATTTTAAACTATACCTTGGAATAAATGGACTTAACAGATACATACAGAACATTTCATTCAACAACTGCAGAATCCACACTCTATTCAACAGTGCATGGAACTTTCTCCAAGATAGACCACATGATAGGCCACAAAATGAGCCTCAATAAATTTAAGAAAATTGAAGTCATACCAAGTACTCTCTTAGACCACAGTGGAATGAAACTGGAATTCAACTCCGAAAGGAAGCTTGAAACCACGCAAATATATAGAAATTAAATAACCTGCTCCTGAATGAGCATTGGGTCAAAAATGAAATCAAGATGGAAATTTAAAAATTCTTCAAACTGAATGATAATAATGACGCAACCTATCAAAACCTCTGGGTACAGCAAAGACTGTGCTAAGAGGAAAGTTCATAGCCCTAAATGCCTACATCAAAAAGACTGAAAGAGCACAAACTGACATTCTAAGGTTACAATTCAAAGAAGTAGAGAAACAAGAACAAACCAAACCAAACCCAGCAGAAGGAAAGAAATAACAAGATCAGAGGAGAACTAAATAAAATTGAAGCAAAAAAATGTATATATGCAAAAGATAAATGAAACAAAAAGATGTTTCTTTGAAAAGATAAATAAAATTGATAGACCATTAGCAAGATTAACCAAGAAAAAAAGAGAGAAAATCCAAATAATCTCATTAAAAAATGATACAGGAGATATTACAACTGACACCATTGAAATGCAAAAGATCATTCAAGGCTGCTATGAACATCTTTATGCAACTAAACTAGAAAACCTAGAAGAAATGGCTAAATTCCTGGAAAAATACAACCCTTCTAGCTTAAATCAGGAAGAATTAGATACTCGGAACAGACCAATAACAAGCAGGAAGACTGAAACAGTAATTTAAAAATTACCACAAAAAAAAAATCCAGGACCAAATGGATTCACAGCAGAATTTTACCAGACATTCAAAGAAGATTTGGTACCAATCCTTTTAATACTATTCCACAAGATAAAGAAAGAGGGAACCCTCCCTTTCATTCTATGAAGCTGGTATCACCCTAATACCCAAACCAGGAAAGGACATAACCAAAAAAGAAATCTACAAACCGTTATGCCTGATTAACATAGATGCTAAAATTGTTAACAAAATACTAGCTAACCGAATCCAACCACATATAAAAAACATTATCCACAATGATCAAGTGGGTTTCATACCAGGGATGCAGGGATGTTTAAAATATGCAAGTCAATAAAGGTAATACACCACATAAACAGAATTAAAAACAAAAATCACATGATCATCTCAATAGATGTAGAAAAAGCATTTGGCGAAATCCACCATCTAGTTATAATTAAAACTCTCAGCAAAACTGGCATACAAGGGACATACCTCAATGTAATAAAAGTCATCTAGGACAAACTTACAGCTAACATAATACTGAATGGGGAAAAGTTGAAAGCATTCCCTCTGAGAACTGGAACAAAACAAGGATTCCTACTCTTATCACTCTTCTTCAGCACAGTACTTGATGTCCTAGCCAGAGCAATCAGACAAGAGAAAGAAATAAAGGGCATCCAAATCAGTAAAGAGGAAGTCAAACTGTCACTGCTGATGATCTGATCATTTACCTTGAAAACTGCAGACTCCTCCAGAAAGCTCCTATAACTGATAAAAGAATTCAGCAGCTTCCAGTTACAAGATTAATGTACACAAATCAGTAACTCTTTCATACATCAAGAGCAACCAAGCAGAGAATCAAATAAGAACTCAACTCCTCTTACAATAGCTGCAAAATGTAAAATACTTAGGAATATACCTAACTAAGGAGGTGAAAGACCTCTACAAGGAAAACTACAAAACACTCCTGAAAGAAATCATAGATGACACAAACAAATGGAAACACATCTCATGCTTATGGATGGATAGTATCAATATTGTGAAAATGGCCGTACTGCTAAAACCAATCTGGCCTGGCACAGTGGCTCACACCTATAATCCCAGCATTTTGGGAGGCTGAGGCAGGTGAATCACAAGGTCAAGAGATTGAGACCATCCTGGTCAACAAGGTGAAACCACGTCTCTACTAAAAATACAAAAATTAGCTGGGCATGGTGGCGCGTGCCTGTAGTCCCAGCTACTCGGGACACTGAGGAAGGAGAATTGCTTGAACCCAGGAGGCAGAGGTTGTGGTGAGCCGAGATTACGCCATTGCACTCCAGCCTGGGTAACAAGAGTGAAACTCCATCTAAAAAAAAAAAACTACAAATTCAATGCAATCTCCATCAAAATACTACCATCACTTTTCACAGAATTGGGAAAAACAATTCTAAAATTCATATGAAACCACAAAAGAACCTGCATAGCCAAAGGAAGAATAAACAAAAAGAACAAATCTGGGAGCATCACACTACCTCATTTCAAACTATACTGTAAGGCCATAGTCACCAAAAGAGCATGGTACTAGTTTAAAAATAGGCACATAGACCAATGGAATCGAATAGAGAGCTTAGAAATAAACCCAAATACTATAGCCAACTGATCTTTGACAAAGCAAACAAAAACATAACGTGGGGAAAGGACACCCTTTCCAACAAACGGTGCTGGGATAATTGGTTAGCCACACGTAGAAGCATGAAACTGGATCCTCATCTCTAATCTTATACAAAAATCAACTCAAGATGGATTAAGCATTTAAGTCTAAAACCTGAACCTGTAAAAATTCTAGAAGATAACATTGGAAAAAGCCTTGTAGACATTGGCTTAGGCAAGGATTTTATGACCAAGAACCCAAAAGTAAATGCAGTAAGAACAAAGATAAATAGTTGGGACCTAATTAAACTGAAGAGCTCTTGCACAGCAAAAGAAACAGTCAGCAATGCAAACGGACAACCCACAGAGTGGGAGAAAATCTTCACAATTTATGCATTTGACAATGAACTAATATCCAGAATCTACAACAAACTCAAACAAATCTGTAAGAACAAAACAAACGATCCCATCAAAAGTGGACTAAGGACAAGAATAGACAATTCTCAAAAGAAGATATACAAATGCCCAACAGACATATGAAAAAATGCTCAACGTTACTAGTATCAGGGAAACGCAAATCAAAACCACAGTGGGATACCACATTATTCCTGCAAGAATGGCCGTAATCATATAATCAAAAAACAGTAGATGTTGGCGTGGATGCAGTGATCTTGGAACACTTCTACACAGCTGGTGGGAATGGAAATAAGAACAGCCACTGTAGAAAATCATGTGGAGATTCCTTAAAAAACTACAAGTAGAACTACCATTTGATCCAGCAACCCCCCTACTGGGTATCCATCCAGAGGAAAAGAAGCCACCATATGACAAAGATACTTGCACAAGCATGTTTATCGCAGCACAATTTGCAAGTGCAAAATCATGGAACAAACACAAACGCCCATCAGTCAATGACTGGATAAAGAAACTATGATATATATATATATGTGATAGAATACTACTCAGCCATAAAAAAGAATGCATTTGCAGCAACTTGGATGAGACTGGAGACTATTACTCTAAGTGAGGTAACTCAGGAATGGAAGAACAAACATCGTATATTCTCGCTGATATGTGGGAGCTAAGTTATAAGGACACAAAAGCGTAAGAATGATCAATGGACTTTGGGAACTTGGGGGAAGATTGGGGGGTGAGGGATAAAAGACTACAAATATCATGCAGTGTATACTGCTCGAGTGATGTGTGCACCAAAATCTCACAAATCACCACTAAAGAGCTTACTCATGTAACCAAATACCACCTGTACCCCAATAACCTATGACAAAAATAATAAAAATAACTATAATAATAACTACGACAAAACCAGCTCCTACTTGTTGAGTTTTTGCAATGTACTGGGTCTTGTGTTCGATGATGTAATGACGTTAAATCCTCCTAGGAATCTTAACAGACATGCTTTATCCTCATTAAAAAGACAAAGTGGTGGAGGCCAAGGTTGGGGGTAACATTTTCCTTGAGGTCACACAGCTCCTAAATGGGAAAACTGAGATTTGAAGCCAGAAATTTCTGGTCCCAGAGCCCAAGCTCTTAACCTCCACTTTTGAGTAGTAGCATTAGAAAGAAGATTTGGCCTCAAGCAGTTGTGCAGTCAGCCAGGGGCAGTCCCAACTCACACCTTCCCCTCAAAGAGAATTGGACTCTTTTCTGGGTGACGTGGGTAGACTGAGCCCCCTGTGGGCCTGTGACCCTGCAGGAAGCTGTGCATCTCCCAGCAAAATTCTGCTACGCTGAGGCCATACCCACAGTCACAGAGGCTAGGCCACTGCCTCAGAGGACCCCAGAGGCACTAGGAACGAAAGAATTCAGCTGCTTTTTGCCCAAGATCAACATTCCTCAAAATGTGGCCCTGAAGTCCTCCATAAGAGAGGTACTCATTAATTAATTTATTCTGAAGGTCAGTGTCACCATCTTGGCTCACTGCAGCCTCGACCTCCTGGGCTCAGATGATCCTCCCACCACAGCCTCCCGAGTAACTGGAATTACAGGCGTGCACAACCATGCCCGGGTAATTTTTTTATTTTTTGTAGAGATGGGGGTTTCATTGTGTTACCTAGGCTGGTCTGGAACTCCTGGGCTCAAGCAATTCACCCACCTTGACCTCCCAAAATGCTAGGAGCCACCGTGCCTGGCCTAGAAGTACTTATTAAAAGCAAAGAACCGCAGGCTTTCCCCCAAGTCTCTTGAATCAGAATCACGGGTGGGGGCCGTGCAGGGCGGGTCGGGGGCTTGGGGCCTGCACTTTAACACTCTCTCCAGGGGAGTCTTGAGAATCACCCACGACCTCAGGGCAAGTGCTTGGCGGGGCCTGGTCTCTGCAGTTTGAACTTTCACCACCAGAGGGCGGGCCTCCATTTCTTAACTGCAAGGGCAGGGCACCTCCGCCACCTTCAGGTGCTCCTGAAACACGTGCCCTGGGGCTTTGGGTGAAAAACGGTGGCTTTTGCTTTTGGGAACGCAGGCTTAGTCCTCTACTATTCTGGAAGCATTAACGCTAGCTCATCTAGCCAAACACCCCCTCTTACGTGAGGGACAGAACTTGACTAAAGCAAGTTAATGGAGGAGCTGGGCTCAGAAAGATACGCAGTAGCTGGGTCCACACCGCACAGGCCCCTTCCTCTCCTGAGCCCAGACTTGTCGAAGGTTGGAGGGGAAAGAGAGACAGCCACTGACCCAGGCGGGAGAAGACTTCAGCAGGACCCTGCGTTCATTCCTTCATTCCTTCGTTCCTTCGTGCACTCGTTCTCAGCTACTTGCTGAAAACTCCTGCTGCAGTGAGTAAAATCACCTTATTTTGGTTGGCGGGAGCAGACAGTGCAGCTGCACACTGTGGACGGACTCTGAAGGAGGAGAGCAGGAGCTGAGATGGAATGCAAAGGGGGCTAGCTCTGGGTGGGGGAGGGGGCCTTCAGGAAGGGCTTCCTGGGGAAGGAGCATTTGAGCTGAGCAGAATGACAAGGAGGTACCAAGTGGGGAACAGTGATCCGGACAGGGGAACAGCATGGGCAAATGTCCTGCAGAAGTATGGAGCGTGGAATGATGGTGGCTGTGCCCAGGGGCCAGGGCACACCCAGTACACAGACATGAGCAACCTTGACCTTAGCGAGCAGCAAGGGCATGGTGAGGCAGCCCCAGGCGAGGCCACAGGCCGTAGAGCAAGGGGAGGGAAGGGGAGATAGGGGCGGGTGTCATGGAGGAGGGGGCATTAGGTTGATCCTGGTTTGGTTTGATGTGAGGACACTGATTCCAGACATGCAGAGCAGGTATCACCTTAGCCATAAGGATTTTCTAACTGATGCTGAGCTGATGATTTCAGAAGGTGAAGATATTTCTGAACTGAGCAGGGACGGACGGAATGGGAATTTCTGTTCTTCTTCCTCCAAACCCTATCCCTCTGCCCACCATGGCTCCAGCCCAGCCTGGCCACCCTCCCCACCCCCGGCTTCCTGCGTATGCTGCTGTCTCTGCGCGGGGCTGACCAAAGCCCAGGCTCAGAGCAAACCCCTGACCTTCTGCCCTGTCCTGTATCCCTCAGCTCTTGGCCTCCTAGGTCTCAGTGCTTTGGAGCTGCTGTGGATTGTAGGGTAAGGGGAGGGACAGGTTTTCTAAACTCCTGTGCAGCTGTGAAGGACTTGCAGCAGGCCCCTGGAATGCAGAGTCTGACTCCTTTTCTTGATGCTTGGCTGCTGACAGCTTTTAAGCCTGGTTCCTCCCTCTCCCCTTTCTGCCCCACATCTGGCCCCACTGGTGGGATAGCCCAGTGCCTCTCAAACTGCGCTTGGGAATTCTCTCCCCAGCCCCGCCCGCTAACCACCATAAAACACCAAGACAATCTTTTTTCTTTGATTTCTCAAGTCATGTTCAGAGCGCTTTGGGCAACCTGCCCTGCTCTCCTGAGAAGCCTCATAATGTGGGCATTAGATCTTTGTATATCCTCTCGGTGCATGTGTGGTGTTGTTGGTCTCAACATCCAGATCAAATTCGGGTGGGAGGAGTCTATCCTGTCTCTGGGTTGCCACCACCTCCCCTCTTCAGGATCAGCCCCTGATACCTTTCCCGGTCCCTAGGGCCATGGCTGGACCTGTGTATTTGCCCATGTATTGGTCCGTTCTCATGCTGCTAGCAAAGACATACCAGAGACAGACTGGGTCATTTTTAAAGGAAAGAGGTTTAGTGGACTCACAGTTCACATGGCTTAGGAGGCCTCAGAAAAGTAACAATCATGGCAGAAGTGGAAGCAAACACTTCCTTCTTCACATGTCGGCATCAAGGAGCAAAAGGACGAAAAGCCCTGTGGGAAGTCATAGGGCGCAGATGCTCCATGAATACTTGTTGGAGATACAGATGAAACTGTCTGTCCAGTCTGATGACCAGCCTAACATGTCACGTCTTACATGGCGGCGGGCAAGAGAGTGTGTGCAGAGGAAGTGCCCTTTATAAAACCATCAGATCTCTTAAGACATATTCACTATCACAAGAACAGCACGGGAAAACCCGCCTCCATGATTCAATTACCTCCCACCACCAGGTCCCTTCCACAACATGTGTGGATTACGGGAGCTACAACAGTTCAAGATGAGATTTGAGTGGGGACGCAGCCAGACCGTAGCAGTCCCCCAGGCTGGAGTGAGCAGCACGCCTGAATGATGGGCCACCGAGTCCCTGTCTTGGAAAGTGAGATCTGGAAGTGAGAGAAACAGCGAGCAAGAGTCTTGAGTGCTGAGTTGTGGTTGCAACGGAGCCTCGAAAAGCAACCCAGAGCCCCCGGGGCTGAGTCTCCAGACCTGGATTCTCTGTGGCCCAGTTGTTTCATGCTCCACAAGGCTCTCCCACAACCTGGCATTCCTTCCAATATTTTTGTTTATTTGTTTAAGCAATCCAAAGAGTCCCTAAGCTTATGTTTTTATAAACCAAAAGAACTATAATTAGCACAGTTATTAGAATATTTCACAAGTGAGGCTGATGTTGTCCCTCAATTTTGTCCTTATTATTACTTTCCTCAGCAAACTCATCCTTTATCTTTGTCCATCATTGTGCTTAGCCTTTTTGTGGATAATTATAATCTTTAAGTTAGTGGCACTGAGTGAGGCCTGATCCCATGGAGTATGTATTTATCCAGATCTTTTTGGTGGGATCTAGGAAGGGATTGGTCCCTGTGGTGGATGAAATATGGCTTCAAGGCTTTTGCTGCTCTTCCCATAAAAGGTGGAGTCTATTTCCACTTCCTCTGAGTTTGGACATCAGTTGTGGCTTGTCTTAATATGAGGCAGAAGTGATGCAACATGAGGCTAAGCCTTAAGTTCTGCAGCTTCTGCTTTTACATGCTGGAATGCTCCTTCTTGGAAGCCAGCTGCCATGTACAAAATCCGAATGACCTGGGACCGCCATGCTGTGAGAAAGCCCAAGCTAACCAAATGGAGAGAGAGAGAGGTCTCATGGAGGAACACGCAGGCACCAGACATGTGAAGGAAGCCTCTTTGGCCCTCCAGGACAGCCCAGCCAGTCATGGTCTGAATGCAGCTGAGTGAATAACTCTGGCTGGCACCCCGTGGAGCCAAAGAACCACTTGGCTAAGCCCTGAATTCCTGACCCTCTGAATCCTGAGCAAACAAAGCCATTGTTGTTTTCAGCCACTGAGGTTTGGGGTCATCTGTTGCATTGCAATGGATTCTCCAAACAGTCCGAGACTTAAAAGGCCTTTCAAGTCACTGTTCCTTTTCCTTTTTCCTTTTGAAGAACTCCAAAGCACAGCTCACCTGACAGAGGGTACATAGCCCAACATCACACCTGGATAAATGATTTTCGCATGGACTAGAAAGCTGAGATCTGGAGAGGAGACACGGGACCAGTTACTTAATCATTGGTTATTTATTGAGCACCTACTATGTGGCAGTCACAGTGCAAGGCTCTGGTAATTCATCGTTGAGCAGGACAAAGTTTCTACCTTTGTGGAATACATATTCTAGACAAAGTGGTGGGCAGTAAGCAAATGAGCAAATAATAGAATTTCAGCTCGTGCGAAGTGCCAGAAGAAGTCCAGCAGGGAACAGGGGATAAAAAGTAATTAGTGCCAAAAGGTCAGTGACGTCCACTCTGAGGAAGTGGCGTTTGAGCCAAGACCTGCATGAAGGGAGAGGACAAACCAGAAGAGCAAGTGTGGCCAAGAATTTCAGGCTAAGGCAAGAGATTTCAGTTGCCCAGTTGCCACACAGGTTGCCCAGGTCGCACGAGAAATCAGCAGTGGAAGGAGGCGGCCAGGGCCATAGCAGAAAGTCTCTGGAGAAGAGGTGGCCTCTGCTTCACTCTGAAACCACAGCACCCATTGCCATGGAAACCATCTTGCAAAGAAAGAGATGGTCCCTGGCTCAGCAGCACCATAGAAACCCCAAGGAGGGAGACAGTAGGGGAGGGTGGGTGCAGGGGGAGGAGAACGGGGCGGTTGCCAACCTCCAAAAGTTGTGTGGGTGGGAAGATGAAAGGCGTCAGAGACAACTAGCTGAGCATCACACACAGTTGAAATGACGGGTTTCACTGCAGGGATAACTGGGTTGGATAAGTCTGCTGAGAGTTTGATCATAGTAAGTTAAAAAAAAAAAAAGGCAAACAACCTAAGGAACAGCAGGGCTACTCCTGTGGTGGCTTGTGGGCTCTGATTAGTCAGACACCAAGCTGGCTGGACAGTGGGAGGGGGTGGACCTGCCAAGGACGTGTATTCCTAGTGGAAGTCACTGCCCACCCTCAGCTGGAGGCCAGAGAGGGGCCCCTCCCCAAAGGGGTCAGATCAGCCCACCACAGGACACACATTCACTAAAATACACCTTCCCAGGGGTGGTCCTTGATGGAAGGACCTGGAGAGAAAGCTGAACCAGATCATGGGGATGGGGGAGTGGCTGCCTAAAGCCAGCCAGCCTGGCTCAGACCAATGTCCTGGGAACCTGAGTCAGGAGGCCTGGCTTCTAGTTCCACGTCTGCCATTGGTCACTAACTGGCCTTCAGCAAGTCACATTCTCTCTGTAGGCCTCAGTTTCCTCATCTGTAAATCAAGGTGGCTGGGCAGGAAGGGGTTTTAAACTGGACCATCTGGGGCCAGGTCATTAACATGACAATAAGGCAGGTCACGGGAGCTGAGAGGAGAGCCTGCTGTCAGCTCCAGGAGGACCAGGACCCCTGGCCGTGCCACTGCCATGTGTATCATCAGTGCCTGGCGCTGCGTCCACACGGCGCAGAGGTTCCGTGAATACTTGTTGGAGATATAGATGAAACTGTGTGTCCAGTTTAACCACCATGTCAACAGATCTCTTGTTTACTCCAAAGAAGTTGGAAATTTGGACGTTTTAAATTACAAACTGTCCCAATTTTTACCTGTGGGCCTCTAATTTTAGTAAGTTAGAGACATTTGTACATACCAAACAGTGCAGGTTTGTGTATGTTCAGCTTAAAGAGCTTCAAGGCTTTTCTAGCTCTGCATTCTTGGGGAGATGAAAATGATGATGTCACACTTGATCCCATAAATGATTTGAGGCAGCTTTGAAGACCTCCACAATTTAAATTTAAAAATTTAAAATTAGGCCAGGTGTGGTGCCTCATGCCTGTAATCCCAGCACTTTGGGTCACTTGAGGTCAGAAGTTCGAGATCAGCCTGGCTAATATGGCGAAACCCCATCTCTGCTAAAAATACAAAAATTAGCTAGGCATGCTGGCACACACTTGTAATCCCAGCTACTTGGAAGGCTGAGGCAGGAGAATTGCTTGACCCCAGGAGGAGGATGTTGCAGTGAACCGAGATCATGCCACTGCACTCCAGCCTATACGATAGTGTGAGACTCCATCTCAAAAAACAAAACAGGTCAGACACGGTGGCTCATGCCTGTAATCCCAGCACTTTGGAAGGCCAAGGCAGGTGGATCACCTGAAGTCAGAAGTTTGAGACCAGCCTAGCCAAGATGGTGAAACCCTATCTCTACCAAAAATACAAAAATTAGCCGGGCATGGTGGCCCTCTCTGGGGCAAGATTTCCTACAAGCCGGACACCCAGAGGGTGGAGGGAGCCAGTACCACCTGCTGGTCCTGGTGGGCTGGAGAGCCTTAGCTCATCTGCCTTGCTGTAGGATTCAACTCTTACACTTGGCAGCTCTGCCCTTAAATGAGAAGCGAGGGCTCCTTCCAATCCCTGCCAGGCTGGCCTCACCATTCAGAATCACGTAGACAGGCCCACTTGGCCCTGCCAGGATTACCTGCAGATTGCAGACCCCACCCCACAGGTGCTGACTTGGGACGCCGCGGTGGCCTGGAGATCTGTTCGACTCAGTCTCCAGGGTGACGGGACGTCCATAGGGTTTGGAGATTTCTGGAGCAGCTGGGGGCAGGCCAGCCCAGCTGTAACATCAGGGGAGCTGAGTGCATGTCTCAAGGACACCAGGACACCCCTCAGATCTCTCACCAACCTCACGACCAGCTCCCAAACTGGCAGATGGGGCAAAGAGAAGCCCCATGCTGTGGATGCCAGAAATGCTTTGGGTTTAGATCTAGATTTCAATCTGGACAGCTCAGCTTTTCCATCTCCACCCCATGTCTCTGTAAGTGTTCACACCCATGCGGGCCGGTTACTGACTTCAATCTCTGCTACTGCTTAGTTTGACCAAGTCCCAGCCTAGCCTCAGGTTGCTCATCTGTGAAACGGGATTAATTATTCTCTCCTCGCAGCACTGTTGCCCATATTTTCTGAGGTCAGGAAGGAGACACGTTTCATATGCTTCAAAGGGCCATACATCTGTCAGGACCCATTTATGAACTGGGCAGCAACTGGATGATGTCATCATGAGGTAGGAGGACCACAGGACTTATCATTAAAACTGCAATTACTTTTGCACCGACCTAATAATATTTCCCAGTCTCCGATGGATGAAGTGGAAAAAAACAGCAGGAACCAGCAGGTGGTGCTGAAGGCAACTTCTAGTTGCCCTCACTGCTCATCAGCATAAGACACTCCCACCAGTGCCATGACAGTTTACAAATGACCTGGCAATAACCCAGAAGTTACCACCCCTTTCCATGGCAACAACCTGGAAATTACTGCCCCTTTCCTAGAAAGTTCTAAGTAACCCACTCCTCAATTTGCATTAACTTGCCCCTTAATTTGCATGTAATCGAAGCTGGTATACCTAACTATAAATAGAGTTGCCAACAGTCCATGGGTTGCTGACTCTGGGCACACTGCAATGAGTTAGCCATGCTCACAAGGAGCAGTCCCAATCAATTAAATATTGCTAACACCACTGGCTCACCCTTGAATTCTTTCCTAGGTGCAGCCAAGAACCCTCCTGAGCTAAGCCCCTGAGACAGGGGCTGCCTGTCCTGCATCAATCACATCTCCTTATGAGAAGCATAATTGTGAGTGCTTTGTGGTTGGTTTGTTTTTGTCTTTTTTTCTCCAACCCTCAGAGGCTGTGAGGTTGATAAACCTTCAGAACTTTTAGCCATAGCCCCACATTTCTCTCATTTTATTGTCTCATATTTTTACTAGGTAAGGATGGCCTTGGTTGGACTGACTTTTCTAGAACAACATTGCAACAAGAGTTGATGTAGCTTTTTGGAGTTTCCCCCTGTGCTCTCCTGTCTGATCTGTACCCCTGCCTCCTGCTCCTAGAGCCAGAGGAAGCTCCAACAGCAGCTGCCCCACCTAGGATTCCTTTCACTGTGTCTTGATCTGAAGAGAAGACCCTTAGCTCTTACTACATTCCACAAGGGGTTACTCACCCCCAAATGGAGAAGAATAACTGGCCAATTCAAAATCTTTGGGGGAACTGAGACCCAGCAAGGTGTGCGGTGGTGCAACGCTAAGTAAGGCAGAATGGGATCACAGCTGGGAAGGCTCACTCCCCCCTGCTCTCTCCACCTACACATCATGGGGCTGCCATATGCTGGGGTAAGGGGACGTGGGAAAACAGAAGCAAGAGGTGAGAAGGGAGTGACAGGAAGTGGCCAAAGAGAGCTAGAGAGTGGCTGCCCAAAGAGAGGAGCAGAGTGTGGCAGGTCCCCTCTGGGAAAGAGGCATTTGAAAAGAGACCTTTGAAGCCAACCAGTATCTCTAGGAAGGGTGTGGTCTTCAGAGGCTGCAGAACAAGGTCAGAATCTCAGCTCTGTTTCTGAAGAGCCAGTAATCGTTCAAGTCACTCAGATCTCTGAGCCTCAGATTCCTCACTTATATGTGGGAACACCTACCCCACAGGGCTGTAGTTGGAGTAAATGCAATAATCTACATAATCTGCCTGGCCCATCGTAGGTGCTCAATTAATGCCACTCTACTTGTGTCATACCTGTAAGTTGCATTGAAAGCAAACAGAATCTAGAATAAGGGTGATGGAAGTCCTCTATCCTCTACATGTTTCGGACCCTGCCTGGAGCAGAATCCCACAATAGGTGCCCCCTCATGCAGGCAGAGACAATGGGAATGCGGCTGGAGAATATAGACAGGGGTGATAAGTGCTCTCTGAGGTTGTGTCCTGAAACCCAGCTAAAGAAAAGGTGGCATATACATAGACAAAAGATAGTACAGGGACAAGCTGAGGTGCTTTGTGAGATACCTGAAGGCCGATCAGCCATGCATCCACCCAGCCCTCATTAAGTGCTTCTGTGTGCCAGCCACATGCAGTGCTCTAGGAACACCATGCCAGATATAGTCCTCACTCTGAAGGAACTCACATACTTTGTGGCCAACATTTGGGAAGGAGTAGGCTCTGCCACTCTATCCACTCCAAGATCTAATGTCCTCCTGTTCCAGTGAAGATGATGTGCAGAGTTCTTAATATAGTCAAGGAGGCATTGAATGGTCAGCCTCTACCTACTTTCCTGCTTCACTTTCTACCACCCTCCCCTCACTTACTCCACTCCAGCCCCCGACCCTAGAAACCCTCCTATTTTTCTGTTCCAACATGCTAAACTTGGTCATACCCTGTGGCTTTTACACATCCTATTTCTCCTTCAAGGGCAATTCTTCCAGGCAGGTCCTCCTTGTCACACAAATCTCTGCTCAAGTGTGACCTCCTCAGGGACCTTCCATGACACCCTATGGAAGGAGCTTTGCCCACCCTCTGCCCAGAGTCACCCCATATCACATTGTCCCATTTAGTTCCCTCAAAACAATGATCTTCACACAAAATCATGTGTCCATTTACCTGTTTGCTCATTTGCAGTCTTCCCCACTAGCATGTGACCTTCATGAGGGCAGGGACCTGCCTGTGCAGGGGTCTCAGGGTCTCTAAAGCAAAGCATGCAAGATGATTCATTGTGGTGTGGGAAGAAAATATTACAACTTTGTTTAACTTTTACCATTTTAATAAAAAAGAAAGTAATTAATCTCTACTAATATGTAATAAATAGGTTGAGTCTGGGTTCCTCACTTGGGTCACAGGTCACTTGGGCACTTGCCATGTGCAGGATCTGAGGTATGCTGACGGGAGGGTGAGAACCCTGTGGTTGGCAGTGAAGGAAGGAAGCAGCGTTGTCCTAGGTCCTTAGTTCAACTTCCAACTATGGCTCTCATTGCTGTTTCTACATGCCTGGGTAAGTGCATTTGCCAAATATATAGAATATATTACCAGGGCTAGCTAAACTAACCCTCACAATGGACAACCCATGTAAAGAGATTCCTCCATCACCTGGATGGAGGTCTTCTGCCGTCAGCATAAAGGCTAGTATGGGCTTCTTGTGCAGTCCTTCACCTCTGGTTCTGGCCCCTCATCAGCCACATCGCTTCTGATGGCCAAGCTGCATCTGACAAGGAGTCAGCCACAGCACACTAGAGGCCTCAAAGACCACTGAGAAATCAGATGTATAGCTATGATCAGTAACTCTGCCTGGGAGACACTGCTTGTTGCCTCTTCAATGGCCAATCTCTCCCTTTTTTTTGTGCTAAAAGGATTCTGGTTTTATGTGGGGTAGCCATGTGCCTTGCAAAAAAAGGTACATTTTCCAGCTTCTCTTGCTGCTAAGGGTGCTCTTATAACAAATATGGCTAAAGAGAAATAATAGGACATCTCTTAAGGATTTTTGAAAAAGCATTTTTTTAAAACATAGGCAATACCCTTCCTCCTCATGGCTTCCTCCTTTTCACTTTCTGGAATGCAGATGCGATGACTAGAGGTGTGGCAGCTGCCTTGTGCTCCTGAGAGAAAAGGCAAGACAGTGATAAAGACTCATCTGTGACATCTTCAAGCTGCTGAAACAATGATGAAACTGTTGTCTTTCTATTCAATGGGAAAGCACAACCCTCCAATTTGTTTAAGCGATTGTTTGATCAGGTTTTGTGTCCCTTGCAGCTGAACACAATTCCAGAAGATTCACTCCTCTTTAGGAAATGTTGTTTTATGAAATATTAGCTATGCTAGTGTGGAACCATCACAGTTAGCCAGCTATTTAGGAACTAAGCTTGGCTAGGTGTGGTGGCTCAACCTGTAATCACAGCACTTTGGGAGGCTAAAGCAGGCAGATCACTGGAGGTCAGGTGTTCAAGACCAGCCTGGCCAATATGGTGAAACCTCATCTTTACTGAAAATGCAAAAATTAGCCAGGCATGGTGGCACATGCCTGTAATCCCAGCTACTCAGGAGACAAGGCAGAATTGCTTGAACCCGGAAGAGGAGGTTGCAGTGAGCCGAGATCGCACCACTGCACTCCAGCCTGGGCTACAGAGCTAGTAGACTCCATCTCAAAAAAAATAAAAAATAGAACTGATCTCAACAACTGTAAGTTTTTTTTCAGTAATGGCTAAAATCATGTGTTATTCAATTTGGTATGTTAGAAAATTGCATCAATTTTAATAACACATTAAATATCTCTTTAAGCATTTTTTATTAAAGTGAAATACACATATAGAACCAAGTACATAAGTCTACAGCTCATAAGTTATTCACAAAACAAATGCATCCAATCAGATGAGACCCAGATCAAGAAAGACAACGTGACCAGTTTCCTGGGAGAAACTGCTTTTGAGATTTGTTTCTTCATTGTGAAAACAAAAAAGCCACATCCTGTTGGTCATAGAAAAATGACTGAAATAGTATACGAAAAATAATGGCATGCTAAAATAAACTCATTTGTCAACAAATACTGTTTAATGAGGCAGAGAAAACATCGTTAAAGAATCAAAGCAAATATTGCCAGAGTGAATTTATCATGCATGTTGTTTGCTGTATAGCTGGATAACAGCACTGATAACTCTAATATGTCTCAATTAGGATGTTTGCTAAAGGCTTAGATTCTATCTCAGAATTGAATTATACTTAACTGTTATTTCCCCATGAAACACTAAAAGAAAGATGTACTGGAGAGTATATATTTTTCAACACTGTATTATTTCTGAAGTCGAAACAATATTTTTATGGAAAAAATGTGCCAGCACAGATGTAGTATTTGTTTAGACTAGAACATACAAAGAATTCTGGGGTGTGTTTCTTAAAACCGAATATGAAACTCTTTCCTTATATTACCTGTAAGCAAGCTACAAGATATTAACAGTGTGTTAAATTTTATAAAAAGAGGTCTTTAAAATTAAATCTTTAGAATTTTTCTATAAAAAGATGAAGAGTCATTTAAAAAGTCCTGATTTTATGAAAAGAATACCATAAAATGGAATCCTTACAAGATGGGGAATTATGTGAAAGCCCTGTTACCACACAGAAATTTTCCACTTATCTTGTGCAAGATACTTGTAAGTGTGATCCTTAAAAATGAGTTGTGTATTTTTTCTTTTACATAACAAATATTTTAAATTTGTTAACTTTTCTTTTTCAATTTTAAGAGAATCCCATTTCAAAGTGGATTTATTTCCCCCCAAATTTGCCTATCTCTCTGATATAAAAGATAGGCTTTTATTATGAATGAGAAAAATTAAAAATTTTCAAAAGATACAAAAAAAAACAGCCTTGGGTTTGGGAGAATCTTTTAAAAGCAAGTATTTGGAAACATTTTTATTGTCCTATAATGTCACTGAAAACCACTGAAATGGGCTAGGCACAGTGGCTCTCACCTGTAATCTCAGCACTTTGGGAGGCGGAGGTGGGCGGATTACCTGAGGTAGAGAGTTTGAGACCAGCCTGACAAATATGGAGAAACTATGTACTAAAAATACAAATAGCTGGGCATGGTGGCGTATACCTGTAATTCCAGTTACTCAGGAGGCTGAGGCAGAAGAATCATTTGAATCCAGAGGCTGAGGCAGGAGAATCATTTGAACCCAGGAGGCAGAGGTTGTGGTGAGCCAAGATTGTGCCATTGCACTCCAACCAAGAGCAAAACTCCATCTCAAAAAAAAGAAAAAAGAAAACCACCAAAATGTACTATCTATAAAAATTCTTTTATCTGTACCTTTGAAAGCTCTTGGCAACAGAATTTTCTAATCTATTAAATTTTTTTCCCAATCAAAGTGTTTTAGTGAATTTGAACCTGGGGTAGACTGTTGTGTTTGCTGCCTCTCCTTGGGAAAAGATTATACATTGACCCTCCACAATTAAATCTGTGTGGAAATGATGTGATCACTTCTGGAAGTAGGCTTCATGAGCCGTGCATGGCTCACCATGCTTTTCTCACCACTGCCACTACAGCTGGTGATATTTGGGAAAGAGTTTGGGTCCCAGAGGGAAGATGATGTGGACCAGCAGCCAATCTGTGACTGACCAGTGGCATGAGCAAGAATCAACTGTTGTTGCTTGAAGACCCTGAAATGTTGGGGCCATTTGTTATTGCGGCATAGTCTTATCTGCCTTGACTGATACATGACTTATTGGTTAAAAATATTAAAATACATCTGTTGTCAGTTTGTTGACAATGCAAGCTGATTAAGATCCAAAAAGCTTAACAAATATAGTCTACAAATTAACAATGAAATCCTTTGTGTAGTTAGTGTGTCTCTTATTACCGGCAGCTGTTTCCTAGCCTGTCTGTCGTACTAGCCTGGGAGATCCTTGAGGGTGTAGAGATGTCTCTTTCATCTTTGCAGTTCCAGAGTTTACCCCTGATATGGCACAAGTAGTTATGAAATTAAATGTTTACTGAGTAAATGCATACGTGTAGAGACTACTTCATCTTAGATCAGCTGTCCTCATTCCTCATAACTCAGTTTATTATATCTGGCATTTGCAAAGCCTTTGTACCAGGAAGTGGTAGGAAAGTGGGTGTTAGTAGGCGGAGTCAAGGAATCTGGATTAATGGCTGGCTACATTTATTTACTGTGGCTGTGTGATTTTAAATGCATGGTCTAACCTATCTTATTCTCCTGATTTTAGACCATGATTTTAAATGCATGGTCTAACCTATCTTATTCTCCTCAACTGTGTGAAATGGGTGAATGTTCATCTCACAAGGTTATTAAGGGGGTTGAATCAGATAACATTATCAGAGGGCTTTGTGACTTCCTATATGATGTTATAATTTTATCATCTCTTAAGCACAGTTGGAAGCACCCTGGATGCTTTGAATCTATCTCTTTTACTGACACTGGTCTGTTTGAAGGCTCTGGAAAAAAAAGATCTGGATGCTTTGAATCTATCTCTTTTACTGACACTGGTCTGTTTGAAGGCTCTGGAAAAAAGATCAGGAACTGGAATAGGATGTATTCCAGTTGTATCATGAATAAAATAAAAGAAACAAATACTTCCCCTGTGTTTCTATTTAGCTGAGTGGTGTCATTAAACTTAGTACACACACCTCTCCATTTCTTCCACAAAGCCCCTGAGCTCTGATCTTTCCAGAGGTGGAATTGTCAAATGCTGCTCGGGGTGCATGCTGGTCCCTTTGGGAATCAATAGAACTGCCCTTCCCCAGCGGGCCACTGAGCATGTTTTCCCTGGGCTTGCCCTTCAAAGCCTTTCCTACTCCACGTCCCTTCTACAGATCCACCCTACTTTGCAAAGCAGTTCTTTCCCAGGTCTGAGTTACACGGCAAGGGGGAGAGGCCTGTGGCTCAAAATTTGGTACCCGAACTAAACATATAGCTTCAGGTACCAAATTTTGATTAAATTTTCAGGAGAAAATTTAGTCCTTTAATCTTTGCCAATGTAGCAAAGAATACAAGTTCTTTAAAAAATCCGATGTGCAAACGCGACAGTAGAATAGGGTCTGGAGGCAGGGAACCTAAGGTCGATTTGCATGCACTGACTTCCTAGAACTGAATCAGAAGGAAAACCCCAACTTTCCATGCATAAGTAACAAAAGCATCAGAGGCTCTCCCTTTGCAATACTCTGTCATCCCCTTTTCTGGAAAATGTAAAATATCTCTGACTGGCCCCCTCCCACAACCAATCAGACTGGCCACAGGCCTGGTCTTCATTTGCATAATGGTATAGCTTTGTAACTCCACTTCAGCCTCTGATTGGTTCCCTCCTGCAACCAGTCAGACTTTTGCATAAGGTGCAACCTTGTAACTTCACTTTGGTCACCTTCTGCAATTAATCAGACTGGTTGTGGGCCTGCTTTATTTACATGGGGTGGTGATCAAGTAACCAGTGGGAAACATCTAGAGGATATTCAAACTCCAGAAAATTCCCAGCACTCTTGAGCCGCTCGCTTGAGCCTGCTCCCACTCTGTGTAGTGTACTTTTGTTTAGTGAATGTATGCTTTTGTTGCTTCATTCTTTTGTTGTTTTGTTTGTGCATTTTGTCCAATTCTTTGTCCCAAACACCAAGAACATGGACACCTTGCAGTCAGGACCCTCCACCAGTAACACAAACAACTGCCTCATGAACAGCCTAAGAGGAGGCAGTGGAGAATACAGACAGCACAGAGTAAGAGAAGCCTGAGTTTGAATTTTGGTTTTGTGTTTTATCAGCAACATGACCTTAGGCAAGTAGCTTAACCTCTGAGCCTCAATGTCTTTCTCCATAAAAGGGGTAAAATCACCCACTTGATAGTGGGGATGAGAATTAAATAAGGTAACTCTAGTGTTATCACATTTTGCTGTTTTGCTGCATTTCTATCTTTGTTGGCCAATTCCCTCCTTCAATTATTCATTTTTGTGAAATTTCACATGGGTTTGTAATTGGGGGACAAGGAAGCAACATACCTACATACTTTGCTGTCTGTGCCTGACCCAAACAACAGATGCAAATTAACCAGTCACCAACAGACACTGAAAGAAGTGATATGATTGACCACTGATCATGATGCACTTCTATTATTTTACTGAGTAGATAGTGGAGAAGTTTGTACTTTGGGAAATTATTCACAGATCCCAATTCATAGCATTGGGAGCTGGCCTGTGGGAAAAGCTTTCTTTCTCTATATATCTTCCTTGCATCTAGGGAAGATAATGATTGTCTTATATTTGAATCCTAATAAATTCTCACAGTTTGGACTCTTTCTCAAATAGTTTATTTTGAACAGCAAAGTTCTGAATGGGGAAGATATATAAGCCTGAAACCAACTCCGTCAGTCTAGTTAGGGATGCTTATAGAGATCATATAAGAGAACCTCAGAAAAGGACACCAGAAGGATACATAGATTTGGTGTTAATTTCTTATAGATCTAGCCCTGTAACTCCAAGTCCTGGATTTTGCTATATGCAAACCTCTTAAATAACTTTTATAAAATATGTAATTTTAATTATATAAATAATTAACTCACTAAATTAAGCATAAGTAAACATGTGACTTTTATCTTCATCCTTAAAAGATTATGTTTTTATGTTGCCATCCCTAAAAGTTATTTTTTAAAATTGGTTAAATTGAGCATATACTATATTTTTCAACTTAAAAGGTATTCAGGGATATCAAAGCCACTTTTAAGGGGCTCAACCAAAAATGTAGATGTAAGAAACTGAAGAGAAATCCCTTATCTGGGGGCTCAATGATGGTCATTTATATATGATGTCCCCTTGGATCCTTGTTTTATACCCCAGGAAGACAATCCCGTGTTTTTCACATTGCAAAGACAAGAATAAGAGCAGCTGGTATCCTCAGCAGGCTTATTCTGAGGCAAGCAATGGACTAAGGGTTATAATATGGTTATCTCATCCTGCAGGTGGGTAGTACCTGGCAGTAAACATGACCATACAAGCTGACATCCTGCACCATGATCTTAACAATTGATGCAAAAAGTCACAATTTTTTTTTTTGAGACAGAATCTCACTCTGTCACCCAGGCTGGAGTATAGTAGCGTGATTTCAGCTCACTGCAACATTCGCCTCCCAGATTCAAGTGATTCTCTTGTCTCAGCCTCCCAAGTAGCTGGGATTACAGGCACACATCACCATGCCCAGCTAAGTTTTGTATTTTTTAGTAGAGATGGGGTTTCACCATGTTGGCCAGGATGGTCTCACTCTCCTGACCTCATGATCCACCCACCTCAGCCTCCCAAAGTGCTGGAATTACAGGCATGAGCCAACGCACCTGACCCACAGTTGTTCTTTAATTTTGTCAAAATGCCAACAGTCTCTTGCTGTTGGCTATAAATGGATAGAAAATGAAACAAAAATAGTAAAACTAGTATGTATTTAGTACACTGTAATTTAAAACATGGAAACATAGAGAATTAAAGTGTTTTATTTATTTGTTAGAAAATACCTTATGAACAACGGGGCAATGCTTGTCTTATATTCTTTATGGTCCAGAGCAAGGATCTTTAACTTACTCCTTTCTAAGTTTAGATAGGCTTCTAATATTTTATCTTTTATTCCTTTGATGTCATGAAATATCTCTGAAAGTCTGGTCTTCACCAAGTTCCTCTGGCTGTATTATCTGTAAAGTTTTCCTACTGGTGGGAGGTCAACATATTCATCACCAGCTATCTTTTTCATAACTCCATTTTTGCTCTATTCAGATTTCAGTTCTAGTATTATCAAGTTTTTCTGCTTTGCTGCATTTCTGTCTTTGCTGGCCCATTCCCTCCTTTAATTGTTCATCTTTATGAAATCTCACATGGATTTGTAATTGGGAGACAGGGAGGCAACATACCTACACACTTTGCTGTCTGTACCTGACCTGAACAATAGATGTAAATGAACCAGTTGTTGACAGACATTGAAAGAAGTTACATTATTGACCACCCATCAATATTTACTTCTATGATTTACCTGATAGCTAGTGGAGAAGTTTATACTTTGGGAAGTTATTCACAGGTAGTATACCGTGGCAATTGAAATCTGAATTGGGTTGTTGGAAGACTGATGTTACTTAGCGAAATCATGTAAGTGAAATTCATGCACATTGGAACTGTGCAAAAGGGGAGCTGTCAGTATTTGCTGAGTTTCCAGTGAGAAGTCTGAGCTCTGATTGGCCGAGGAGGATGTTTCATCTAGGACCTCTTTTGATACGGTTTGGGTCTGTGTCACTGCCAAATCTATGTTGAAATGTAATTCCTGGTGTTGGAAGTAAGGCCTGGTGAGAGGTGTTTGGATCATGGGGGCAGATCCCTTTTGAATGGCTTGGCACCATCCCCTTTGTGATGAGTGAGTTCTCATGAGATCTGGTTGTTTAAAAGTATGAGAACCTCCCACTCTCTCTCACTCCCACTGTCACCATAGGATATGCCAGCTCCCCATTTGCCTTCCACCATGAGTATAAGTTCTATGAGGCGTCCCCAGAAGTCCAGAAGATGCTGGTTCCATGCTTGTACAGCCGGCAGAACTCTGAGCCAATTAAACCTCTTCTCTTTATAAATTACCCAGTCTCAGGTATTTCTTTATAGTAATGCAAGAACAGCCTAACATACCTTTCCTGGAAGCTGTGGGTGCCTGAGACCTGGAAGCTGTGTCTGCCTCCTGTAGGAGAATAGGAGAGGAAAGACAAAGATGCTTTGGTTATTTGAGCCCTTTTTGGTTCCGTATGAATTTTAAAATCTTTTTTTTTTCTAATTCTGTGAAGAATTTCCTTTGTAGTTTGATAGAAATAACACTGAATCTGTAAATTGCGTTGGGCAGTATGACCCTTTTAATGATACTGATTCTTCCTATCCATGAGCATGAAATGTTTTTCATTTGTTTGTGACATCTCTGATTGCTCTGAGCAGTGTTTTCTAATTCTTGTTGCAGAGATTTTTTTACCTGCCTAGTTAGCTGTATTCCTAGGTATTTTATTTCTTTTGTGGCAATTGTGAATAGGACTACATTCCTGATTTGGCTCTCAGCTTGGATGTTGTTGGTTTATAGGAATGCTCAGTAGCATTCCTATAAATCAGTTTTTTGTATGTTGACTTTGTATCCCGAAGTTATGTATTTAGATCAAGGAGCTTTTGGGCAGAGACTATGAGGTTTTTTACGTATAGAATCATGTGGTCTTCAAACAGAGATAGTTTGACTTCATCTTTTCCTGTTTGAACGCTTATTCCTGTTTCTTTCTCTTGCCTGATTGCTCCAGCCAGGACTTCCAATACTATGTTGAATAGGAATAGTGAGCAAGGGCATCCTTGTCTTGTGCTGGTTTTCAAGGAGAATGCTTCCAGCGTTTGTCAATTCAGTATGCTGTTCTTTTCTAAGTTTTCACAAAGTCCCCATATTTCCCAGAGGAGCCCCCATAAGGAAAAGAGAGGACTCACCTCAAGGCAGCAGAGACTATTCTGAAAAGAGCGATTCTAGTAAGGGAAAAGCAGGGGGAGTGCCATGGCCTAAGTTTGCTCATGTCCAGGTCAGGGCTCAGAGGCCCTGGGGCTCTGCTACCACCAGGCAGCCTGAAACAATATTTCCCTGGAGGATTTATGTTTCAGCTGGTGGTAGAAACTCCGGATTGGGAGATGCAGCAGAAACAGAGTGGCTTTGGCTAAGTCTTGCCTTGTGGGTCATAGGGGTTTGGAGTGGGAGTGTCTGGGTAAAGAAGACCTTTCCCCAGCACTCCAAAGGCCCTTCTCTTTGCAACCTGAGATGGAGACTTGGAGGGATCACAGGAAACAGGGAATAATTTAGTAGGGAGAAAAAAGCTTCCAGGAAACTTCCTAATGCAAATGATCCTCTTCACTAATGTCAAGTTTAATCACATACATTTCATTTGTTTGATACTTTCCTTAAGTAAGTTTCTTTGGATGGCAAGAAGGCAACTGTGGCCCAAAGGGTGTCTCCTAGAACCAATGGACGGTGATGCAATCCAGCCCTCTTCCTTCCTCGTCTCCTTCTCCCAGCATTTTTTACTTTTTTCATTGTTTTGTTTTTCTCTATTACTGCCAACTGATTTTTATTCCCTCCTTAGTCCACATGGCAGAACGAAGCCACTAAGAGCTCCAAATTTACATCTCTTTTATTTCAGAGAGCAGTCACACTAAGCATCCCTTAGCTTGGAATCCAAATTCCTCAAGAGGGAGGCTGATTGACCCACCGAGCGTTAATCACCTAGACCAATCACATGCAGAGGTTGGGGACACATTGTACCAGGACAGCAGCTGCCATAGTAAAGATCCAGTAGATGGGAAACTGAAAGTTTTCATTAAGGGATTATCAGCCAAAAACACAATAGGTATCAACTATCACTATTTAATTTTTAAAATTTAATAAACATATAGTATTTTATTACATAACAACTTCTATGTCTATTTATAAGGGTTCAATATATATACATTCCTTGGTTTCTTAGTGTAATACACATATTTTCTCATAAAATAAAAGCAGAAAATAATATCTTCAGAAATTTCATGTCCATGTATGTCTCCTCATTCAAACCCATGATTTTCTCTTTTCCATGAACGAGTATGTGTAATAAACAATTAAACTGGTAACAATATTCTTTTGCCTGGTGTCATCTAGAGAAAGAGACCATGAATACACTAAAACCACAGAATTGTGCCCTTTAGTGGTTTAGAATGTGAATAGTTTCTCAATAAAGCCATTGAAGAAAAAGGTTGTGTAACCATTCACCCAACAAATATTTCTTGATCATTCACCTCAAGCCAAGCACTGTTTTAGGCCCTGGAAGAACACTAAGGAGGCATCTTTCCTTGCTGAGGTCACATTCTAGTATGTGGAGGAGACAGAGAAGCAAATTAACAAATACGGTGATAAGAGCTAGGGAGAAAAATAAGGCAGGAACATGGGGTAGAGGGAGGGGATTATGAACTATTTGTTACACACAATAGGTCATCAAGGGAAACGTCTCTGAAGGTAGTATTCAGGGAGAGGTCTGAGAAAGTGAGGGGGTGGTCTGGGATCCCCAGGTTCCAGGTCCAGGAGCAGCTCCAGGGGGCTCACGGACCAGCCAGGGTTTCTACGCTGTGACCCACAGCTTCCTTGGAGGCCAGCCGGTAAGGTGCCATGGCAGGATGGGTGGGGTGTTCCCTCCAATTCTCGCCAGCCTGCCCTGTAATCAGAGAGTCTCCACTTTGTTTGTGGTTATTTTATTGAGACTCCATGTAAAATTATCTTTGAAAAACAGGTTGTGCTGCAAAATCAAACATTGAAAAGAACAGATCTGGGTTTTCAGATGGGGGTAGGAGAGAGGAGGTGGCCCCATTAGAAAATATTATGCTAAAATGTGACTGAGACTAGGATGAAGGCATAATGGGTGTTAGGAACTAAGTTGTGTCTCATTCAAATAAGAGGGGTTGAGTTCCTAATCCCCGGCACCTCAGAATGTGATCATATTTGGAAATAGATTCTTTACAGAGGTAAAGTTAAAATGAAGTCATTATGACTGCTGTCTTTCCAAAGAGGGGAAATTTGAACACAGAGACAGAGGTCTACAGAGGGAGATGACATGAATACGGCCACGTGATGACAGAGGCGGAGACTGAACTGATGCTGCTGCCATTTGAGGAGCACCAAGCACTGTCGCCACCATCATAGGCAGGAAAGAGGCAAGGAAAGGTTCTATCCAGAGTCCAGGAGAGAGCGCGGCCCTGCCCACACCTTGCTCTCAGACCTCGACCCTCCAGAATTGAGAGACAAGCATCTGTCGTGTTAACCTACCAGCCTGTGCTCCTCGGAGCACACTGATGCTGCAAGTGACACGCTATCCCAGAACTGGGAGTGCTTAGTTCTGTAAGCAGGTGAGGGTGGAGTGTGGCACAGGGTTTATATAGGAGGGAACATTGGACCTGAAGAAGGGCCACCTGTCGGGTGAGTATTGCAACAGCTGGTGACAGTGTTGAGGGCCTGCCCAAACCAAGGCCTCGCAATCAGCTTGAGATGTGTGGCCACCCCAAGGATGGGTGACAGCAGGACCTGGTGCTGAGGGAGAGGGAGGGGTTAGGGTGATGAAGGATCTGAAGGATCTGGGTGGCATCTACTAAGATTATAAATACAGGCAGAGAAGTGGTAGTAAGGATTGGGGACAGGGGAGTCTACTTGGTGCCACTTGGGGCTGAGAGCATTTGGGGAGATGTCCAGGTAGCCGCTGGGCATAATGGGCCAGGAGAAGAGTTCTTCCCATGGCTGGCTCCTCAACTTTCAAGACTCAGAACAACGTCTCCTCAGAGAAGCTTTTCTGCAACACAGGAAGTTGCCCCCAAGTTACTCTCTGTCCCATCACCCTGTCTGTTCCAGTAGCATTTGCCATCATCATTCATTACTCACTTCTAGCCTGTCTCACATTCTAGTCTGTCCGTCCCACATTGTTTGCTGCTGGGTCTCCACTGCCCAGTGCAATGCAGCACACAGTCGGTGCTTAATTGGTATTTGCTGAATGGAGGAATGAATGGAGAAAGCCCATATAGCCAGCTGGGCTCTCTGGAAGCAGAGGGATGGCGTTTGGGGTATGATATGCTTGTCAGGGATCCCCACCTATGGGTGGAGCAAACAGAGAAGCTGAGCTGCAAGGCCAGCCTGCAAAGCTGTGGCCTACTTACTCATAGGAGAGAGTGCTGCTCAAGTGAGTCCCTTGTTGGGTTCCAATGGCTGGACTTCGAATCTCATCTTGCTCAGCTCCTGGGTGATGCCTGCCCCACAAAGGGCAGATCCTGAAGGAGCAGGCAGCCCCGACCACACTCCCCATGGCTGAAGGCAATCCATTTCCATGCCTTCCAAACCCAAGCTGGACACACAGATTCATAGGGTCATGGGCTGAAACCAGGACACAGAACAAATGATGAGTCCCCAAACAGCCTGTGGTCCTTGTCACAGGAAGCATACAGGTCAGGCACTGCTGGGAAGTGACAAGGGTGTGGCTTCTTCTAACTCTGAAGAAAATCCAGGGAGGCTCTTGTGGGATAGTGGAGTGTGAGTTGAAGAGTTTGTTTGTGGGTGGATACAGGAAGCTGGAACGGAGGTAGCCCTGGAGTGGGGAGCCGCCTCTTGATATTTATGAGAAGGGACGTGCTAAGCTTGGCTGCAGTGTGGGTGTTCCTGGAGAGGTAGGTGGAGGCCCACAGATCCACAGCGAGTGGGTCCTGGATGATGGGCCACAGGCAGCCTATCTGAGGACAGGCTCTGTGAGAAAACAAGCTCTTTCCCAGCAAGGCCATTGCATTCTCTTTGAAGACACAGCAGGGAAGCAGAGTCATACGGGGCCTGCTCAGGAAATTGGAACAGGGTAGTCCAAGGCAGGGCATGCAGGTGGGAGGCTGGTCTTCTGCAGAACATCATGTTATGCAACTGTTCCAGAATCAAAGTCCCATTTAAAGAAAAGAGAAGCAGAGTTCAAGAGAATGTTGGCATAAGGCATCTCTTTAGAAACCGCTGGGAAGGACATTAAGGAAACAAGATCACAAGTCACCCAAGAGGTGACAGAAAAATCTGTCTTCTACCACAGTTCCCCAGAGGCAAAGCAGAATTTTCATCTTCTAAGTAAACCCCTGACGGTCATTGCTATCACCCTCCAGGGTGGGAGATAGAGCTGCTGGCACATTTTATCCCTCTGATTAGAGATGGAACAATGGGAGAGGCCATCAGAGGTGGCACCACCAACCTGGAGATGATGTGGACAAGCTCAATGCCACCTGTCCCCAGGGGGTCTCCCTGGGTGGGGGCAGTGAGGTTGGATCTCATGCCACGTGGCATTTCAGGTCCCAGAGGGGCTTCTGCCTTCTGGGACTCCCCCCAGCTACACCTGCCTACTTTTTCCTACCCTCTCACCTCCTCCCAGGCCTAAGCCTGAAACACCAGAGATACTGGAGACTGTGGGCCCTCTGGATTGTCACCGCAATTCTTTTACTAGATTTGAGTTCCATTGAGGAATTACGTGCATTTTTTTCTTTTATTAAATTTCCGGGTTTGGGGACTGTCTTAGTCCATTTTCTGCTGCTATTCAGCATATCTGAGATGGTAATTTAAAAATAAAAAGGTTTATTTCTTACAGCCTGGGGCTGGGAAGTCCAAGATCAGGTAGCCGCATCTGATCAGCTTCTTGTGAGGGCCTCATGCTACATCATAACTTGGCAGAAGACATCACAGGGAGAGAGAAGTGCACTGAAAACCAAACTGACTTTTATTAAAAAGCCACTCCTGTAATAACTCATTAATTCATTAATCCACAAATGGACTAATCCATTCATAAGGGCAGAGCCCTCATAATCAAATCACCTCTTAAAGGCCCCAACTCGTAACACTGTTACATTGGGGATTGTTTCAACATGCGTTTCAGAGGGAATGAACGTTTAAACCATAGCAGGAACTTAATTATCTGGATCAGCCAACTGGCACAGTGAAGCCATCGATGAATTAGAGACATTTCTCCCACTGGATTCCAAGTATATGGAGGTAAGGCCATTGCACTTTCCCCAGGAGAGACCTTCACATGTGGCAGCTTAAGGGAAGTTGGGTTAGCCTCGTGTCCTCAGCAGCTACCGCAGTGCCAGGCACAGAGATGGCAATCAGTAAAACTCGTCCATGGAGGAATGAATTGGAGTGGAGGGCGGGCCAAGAGAGGAGATTCCATCTAGAGCAGCCAGCACCCAGTTTTCCACCTCCTGTCTCCCTCTTGGAATGACCTGTTATCTCCTCCTGTTACATCTTTGTCTATCAAAAACGACCTTCAAAGCCCTTTTTCTCACTCAGGAATAGACGACCAAGAAGAGTTCAAAGCTGAAAGTCCTGAAGATTGAAATGTGTTTGAATTTTTGGAGAATGAAAGAGAGTATAATAAAAAAAACTCTCTCTTTGGGGCCACATGAAAACTGTGGTCCAAAAGAGAAATAATTTAATAATTATTTAATTATTAGTTATTAATACTAATTTAGTAATTATTAGGGTAAAGATTAGTTCAGTGTCTGCACCATCATCACAACCACCACCATCGCCAACTCCATCACCACCACAACTATTATCACCACCATCATCTCCGTCACCACCGCCTCCATCATCACCATCACCAGCACCACCATCACCAGCCTCTCCATCACCACCACTGTCATCACGATAACTATAATCACCACCATCACTACCACCACCCCCATTATTATCAACACGATCACCACCATCTCCATCATCACCATAACCACCACCACCTCACCAGCACCACCACCTTCATCACTACCATCTCCACCACCACTATCATCACCACCTCCATCACCACCATCACCACTACCTCCATCACCACAACTATTATCATCTCCATCACCACCATCATCTCCATCACCATCACTACCTCCATCACCACCATCTCCATCATCACCACCTCCAGCTCCATCATCATTATAACCAACACCACCTTCATCATCACCATCACCATCATCTCTATCACTACCAACTCCATCACCACCACAACTATTATCACCACTGCCATCACCACTACCTCCATCACCACCATCACCATCCTCTCCATCAACACCACCATCACCATGACAACTATCACCACCATCATCACAACCACCTCCCACTCCATCATCACCATAACCAATATCATCACCATCAGCAGCACCACCACCTCCATCATCACCATCACCACCATCACCATCATCACCACCTCCACCACCACTTTCACCCCCACCATCACCAACCCAACTATTATCACTGCCATCACCACCACCAGCAGCACCATCACCACCACCTTTATTAACCACCACCACCACTGCCAGCATCATGATCACCACCAGAAATATTATCACCATGACAACCACCACCACTCTCACCACCACTACCACCACCATCACCACCAGAACCAATATTACCACCACCACCACTGGCACCGTCACCCTCCCCTCATGGAGAAAGTGACATCTAAAGTAGATTTTGAAGCGGGGTCAGAATTTCCTAGGTAGACAAGAAGAAGGTATTACAAATCCAAGACCCACAGTGTGTAAAGACAGGAAAGGCTTGTTTGGGGTGGAAAAGGCTAAGAATGTTTGCCCTTCCTGAGTGCAAAGGTAAGAGGCTGAACAGGTGGGTGGACTGAGGGCTTTGGGAATGGCAGATGTTCTGTTACAATCACAACATTTCTTTACTGTTGCTATTTAACACACTTGGATTTTCTGTTAGAGGCAAAGGAGTTTAGAGAGGGAAATAAGTATTCATTCACATGTTTATTCATTAATTTATTCAACAGGTATTTACTGAGTGCCTTTTATGTACAAAATTCAAGGGATACAGCTAAGAACAAAACCACAAAAATCTGTTTAGATAATCTCATCAACCCTCACGATAAACCCAGAATGTAGTGAGTATATGTCCATTTTGGTATTGTTAGCAAATAAGGCTTCTAAGCCCTAACTGAATGTTCACATTCTTCATGGTGGTCTCCTGTGGGATGCACGAAGTCCATTTCACAGAAAAAACTGAAGCATGAAGAGGTTAAACATATTGTCCAGACACATCCAGCTAATCAGGAATATAACCAGGATTCAAAGCCAACCTGCTCTGACATCAAAACTTGTGACTTTTCCCTTTCAAAGTGCTGACTGTGATAAATGCATGAAGCTGTAACTTCAGAGACCGGTCGTTGGTGAGTTATGAGCATTGGGATATTTTTGACATTGAATTTGATGTGCTCACGGGGGACATGCTTTCATGCTCCTTTCGTTTCTCTCATTGCAGGATACAATGACAAAATGCTCTCTGGTCAGTATTTTCCCATTCCCCCTAAGAACACCACAGGCTGCCCAGGAAGTTTGCTGAGAACAGCTGTTCTTGGCCCCCAGCCAGGGGCCACGGAGGCTTTGAACACATTCAAAGGGCCATTTCTTCCCCACACATTCCAAAGCAGCTTTCCAGCTAAACTGTCTCTGGGAGACTGGAGGTGTCACAAGCTGGGAGATTGCTGGACAATTAGGGAGGCTCCCAGGTGCCTGGCAGAGAGTCCTCACCAGCCCCTGCTGGATGTCTGGCTGTCATCTGAGAGGACTGAACATGGCACGAAGCAAAAGAGCAGCACCAGAAAGCAGTTTCTTCCTCCGAAATGAGCAGGCTCCACACCAGAACAGAATCCACAAACCAAGGTGCTGGGCCTTCTTAAGTCTGGGAAATCACTCATTCATCCCCAGGAAAAAAAGAGCAAAAGCTTCCAATACTGGAAAAGGGGATGTGGGGAGAAGTTTTTAAAAAATATCAGTCCAATATGTGGGAAAATATGGGGTGCAGGCATGCTCAGGTGTCAGGCATCCAGATCCTTGGACACACTGGGACGATGGTGATCAGTATCACTCCTCACGACTCCAGTGTCAGCCCTACAGTGAAGAGACACACTTATGCACAGCCGGTGCCAACGCCATGTTTGTAAATGAATAAGGTGAGTGAAGTTATAGAGGGAGCTAGCCAGAAATCTAGGAGGTGCCTCCTGTAGGGAAGAACCCAGGAAAGCCACCTTGCTTGATTTGAGAGACAGAGGTGAGTAGTGAGAAGATGCTGCTGGCAAAAAGCCTTCAAAACACACATTTGAAGCTCTCCACTGTGCTTCCTGCTATGACAGGCACTGCTCAGGAGCAAGACTGTGCTACACATGGCCCCATCCTCTGATGCCTGTGATAGAGTGAGGAAGTGACACTCACACATATTTATGTTGAGAGCTGTGGAACTATGTGAGATCCTTGGCTGCTGGGACACAGAGAGCCATGTGCTGTGCCCTCAGAGGGCAATTTCATTGACATTTACGGTCAGCAAGTTCACTGCTCTTGCCCAAGGCTTTTTCCTCCCCCTTGTTATCCCTGTTTTACTATTTTGACGCATGTGTGTGCAATAGCTACAGTGACACATACAGTTTTTCCTTCCTGCCCTTCCTATAGAAACTGCCCCTCCCTAGATGTCTGCCTGTGGGACCTGTCATTTTATCACCTGTCCTGCTCCTGTGTCTAGAAGTGTTTGACCCAAACAAAGGCACCTGAACAAGGTAGGGATGGTCTGAGCCTTAAAATTAGGACCTGGGGTCAGAGAGAGCCAAGGCAATAGGTCTTGGTGGCAGAAACTGTAAGGCATAAGCTTTGGAAGACGTTGGGGATGGTAGTTCCACCAGGTGTGTCCACATAGCTAAGAATTCTCACCCTCTGTGGTTCCAGATAAGAGTCGACTGCAAGACAAAGGTACTTCTGGTTTGGAAGGCAGAAGTTAAGCAGGGACACTCCAAGTTTGCTGTGGAGTGCCAGCCGCTGCTCCCCTTCACCTGCTGGTACACCTGGTGGTGGTGAACAGCGCCCATGCCAAGGGCTCCCCCAGCCCCCACCAGGTCTCCTCCTTTGGTTCTCTAGGTCTCAGGTCAGATGAGGAGCACTGGCCCCTTCCTCAAGTCACTGTGTCAGCCAGGCTGGAGTGACAGATGTGGGCTCTGGTCTGTCCTTCAGGCTTTAACCAGGCCTCACTCTGCCCTATCTCCTACCCAGGCTTCCTTCTCCCTGCCCACCTGGCTGGTCTGTAGAGGTTCCGGGCTGACCACCAGACCCAGGATGACAGCCTTCCACAGGCATCTCCCCAGCTCCCACCACTGGGAGGCCTAATCCCTGCAGTGATCTCTGTCTCATATCACTCCTGGCAGTTTTGCTGCCCTGGAGGAAGCCAGCTTGCAGAGAGAGAACAGAGCCGGCACACACTGGAGCAAAGGCAAGGGCAGATGGAAGGTTCTGGCAGCATCATGTCAAGGCTCCCATCCAAGGCCTCCCCGAACCCCATTCTCTCCAGGTGTAACCTGCTCACTCGGCACCATCTTGGATGCTGCAGGCTGGTACATTCCCCACTTCCAAAGCTCTGTAGGGCTGGGTTCCTCTCTTCTCTGTCCAAATATCCCAGGAAGTGGATGGTTTTATCCAAAGTCTGCAGATGAGTAAAAAGAGTCTCCAGGATGTGCAGTAGCTTTCCAGGGATGCGGTAACCAGGAGCAGAGCTGGTATTCAAACCCAGTCTGCTCAACTCAAAATCCACAGCATTTCCCCACCCTGAAATGACCATGCTTCCCTGGCTTGCACACTTCTGCACTGCTGGTCTTTGGCCGTTCGAGTATCAGCTTCCTGAGCACAGAACCTGGCTGTTCCCGCCATCCCAGCTCCTGGAGCAGGGCCCGCATGGAGCAGCATTTGCTGTCTGTGCAGTTGCAACCCCTGGGATATGGGAACGTGAGTGAGGCTCCATAGGGCAGGCGTCCCCATCCACGGTGATGCTGGGTGGGCGGCTCCCTGCTCCTTCACTGCCTCTAGACATGGGGGCGGGGGAGGGGAGGACCAGCTGGATTTGGTTGCCTGTTGCAGGGAAAAGTGGTGTAGAAACTCTGAGTTCCTCCCGTTCTATGTTCACCTTCTCCAGGAAGCCTTCCCTAACTGCCCAGACAGCCCTGGGTCTTCGTGACACTCCAGCTCTTCTAAGTTCTCAGCACGCAGTATCCCCTTATCATTCTGCCTCTCTTTCAGTCCATGGCTTCCAACTCCCAATCATCTGCCTCTCCCACAGAAACATGTCGCATGGTTTCAGGATCCCCCAGGCATGGCACCTTCAGCCCAACATTGCTAACTTTGGCCATGCTGGCCCATGGGGACCATTCCTCCAGCCTTAGCAGACCCTGATCCAGCTGTCCAACTCAGCCACCGAGTCAGGCCCAGCAGCAGGTGTGTGGCTGGTGGCTTTAGCCATTTTTTCTGGCCAGAGACCACCATTTCTTCAGCCACCGTGAGTTTCCTCTGTCCGTGGAATCAGGCCTCTGCCTTGGGGTCCTGACTCATTGCCTGTTCCCCACCGGGGCTACAATCCTGTCGAGACTAATCCAGCCTAATCCTTGTCCACCTCCACACCCTCCCCTGCTGAACTGCTCTCCCCCAGCGGCTGCAGAAACCCTGAGTCAAATAACTATGAACTCAAAGCCCCACCACCTGCCTACCTCTGGCCACCAACTGCCACCACCTCAGAATTCCCTTGCACTCCGCTTCCTCTGAGCCCTTAGATCTGGGACATGGCCCAGACCAAGTCCCTGGAATAGACCCACTGGCTCAGAGATCATCTGGCCCCACCTGCCAGACACCTCCATGGACTCAAATTGCACCCCACCCCCAATGCCCAAAGCAAGCTCTTTAGAGCCACCTCCAAGGGCCCACCCAGGTCCCCGCCACACCCAGCCCTGCTCAGTTTGCCCACTTCTTGCATTGAGTTCTAAGGTTGTTCTCCCACCTCCACCAGCCATAACTAGGAGGTGAGTCCCAGCCACCAGGGGCTAGCAGAGAGTGCCCGCCCCATAGCTATGGCACCCAACTCTGGCACACGCCTGTAGCACATGGGTCCCATCTGGCCTGGCATGCCCAAGGCTGTCGGAGTATGCCAGGTGGGAGACAGCTGTGGCTGGCAGTGGGTGGGTGTGGCCACACTTTTGGAAATGCTCTGCCTGCCGTGCCTCCAGCCCTGTGGGGTTGCTGCCAAAAACAACCATCTCCATCATCAGGGCCACCACAAAATAATAATTACAATTATATAAGGATAAGAATAATAGCGATTGATAATAATAAAACAACAAATAAGCCACCACGGAGTACCTAAGCTGCACAGTCAGGTATGGTCCCAGGGCTTTTCATGGGTTACCTCAGCCTCTCAACAGTGGGGAGATGAATTTTATTGTCCTCATTTCACAGGTGAGTAGTTTGAGGCACAGAGATGTGCTGAGATGTAGGGTGACCCTGGGAGTCTAGGCCCGTACCGTGCTGCCCTTCTCAAACCCATACCCTTCTCAGGCTGTGAGTCCCCCAGGGAGCCACTGGAGTGACCTCGAGGCTCTCATTCAGGGAGGGAAAGCATTTTTGGTCTTAGAAAGTGATGCAGAGGGGCCGATTGGCTGAAGTCCCACTGGCCAGGTTATTCTGGCATTTGGAAATGCCACTGGAGGACGACGGCATTTGTATGATTTTTAGGTTTTTTTTTTGTTTTTTTCTGTTTTTTTTTTTTTAGGCTGATTCTCGCTGTTGCCTTTCTGGAGTACAATGGTGCCATCTCGGCTCACTGCCACCTCTGCCTCCCAGGTTCAAGTGATTCTCCTTCCTCAGCCTCCTGAGTAGCTGAGACTACAGGCGTGTGCCACCACACCCAGCTAATTTTTGTATGTTTACTAGAGACCGGGTTTCACCATGTTGGTCGGGATGGTCTCTATCTCTTGACCTTGTGATCCACCCGCCTCTGCCTCCCAAAGTGCTGGGATTATAGGCGTGAGCCACCGCATCTGGCCCAGTGTTTGGGTTTTATCCCAACACCACAGATTTCAAGCTGAGCACCCAGTAATTTTTAAAAAATTCATTCCAGAGTAGAGGAAAATGAAAGCCACTGGTCCAGCCCTTGGGGATCCCGGCAAAATTCCAAAATCACACAGCAGCCTGTGCATGGGCGGTCATGGTTTACACCCTGCCTTTTATCATCACTAGTTTCATTTACCCTCCCAATGGATTTCTCAAACATTTCCTCAGGTTTGTGGGTGAGGAAATCAAGATCCTGAAAGATGAAGTAATTTGAGGAGGGTTGCATGGCTGGGAAACAGCAGCCGTGGAGCCTGAATCCAGATTTTCTATCTCTACATAGAATTCTGTGCAGACTTTCCCCCTCAGGTTTTCTCTCCCTGCTTCAGATTCCCGAGTCTCTACTGTTTCTTTGCTTGCACTGCTTGAAGGTATCTGATATCAACCATTTGCATCTTTATATTCTCTCTCTGAAAGTAATTGTCCTTCATTTTGTCTTGGATTATAAAGGCAATTCTCTGTAAGAGAACTGTCTGGTATCAGCAAACAAGCCATGGCAGCTCAGCATATACCCTTGCAAATAAGGGTGACCTGCTTACCAGCCCACACATGGTTTCTATCAGCCTGCTTTCACTTATCCTGGAAGGAGTGCTGGATACCTGAATGAATGAAGGGAAACTTCCCTTGTTTCACCTACAAGGCAAGCCGTGGGATGGCTGCTTCCAGAGCTACACTCGGTGTGACTCCTCGTTCTTGTGCTAGTGGCTTGAGCTGGTAATGGTACCCATTTGGGAATGCATGGAACATTCTTGGAGAACAAATGTGTGGGCTTGTGTATCTCTTTACTACATCTTCTCTGCCACTCGGCCCTTTCCCTGGTCTTAAGCAGACAGCCACTCTGTTTTCCCGAATTTCTGCAACCTCAGAAATGAGCGTTTCCTATCCTTAACTGTATAATAGCACACAAAATAGTCAGTAGTTACACGTGAACTATTGGGTAACCACTGACTGTCCATCAAAACTCCTCCTGAATTGCAAGGATCTCAGGCATCTGTCACATTTGATTTTTGCTGTCTGATCCATTATTGATAGCACATGTTTCATTTGAGGGGGAAAGAATTGTCCTCCCGGGCTCCCAGCAGTGTTAGGCAGCCAACACCCTCTCTCTCGATGCTGGAGGATAAGAATGGTGAGCAGAGTGACTTGGATGAGCAGGGTCGGCTCCCTATCCTTGTGTTTATCGTTAGTAACGCCCATTAATAGTAATTAATTTATATTTTATTAATTACTATTGTAGCTATCGCTATGATTACGACTGATTGCTTTTAATTGATCCTCTTCACATGGGCCATTTCATTTGATAGCACTGCTAACAATTTGATGAAATGAACAAAGCAGGCACTTCAGTAATCCCATTGGACAGATAGATGGAAATAGTGAGGCACAGAGGTGAGGTGACCCAGATGAGGTGGCCCAGCTTGCTGTGGCTGTGGGACCTGTGCTCTACCTCAATGCCACAATGCCCCTCTGAGATGAATGGATGGGGGATGGAGTTGCCGCTTTTTTGTTTGGGAGTCTTGATTTGACTCAATATCTGCCTCTGGTGGGTGCAAGTGATGTTGAACTCACACCTCCACAGAAGCCTTTTTTTTTTTTTTTTTGAGATGGAGTATCACTCTGTCACCCACAATGAAGTACAGTGGTGAGATCTCAGCTCACTACAACCTCTGCCTCCTGGGCTCAAACAATTCTCATGCCTCAGGCTCCCGAGTAGCTGGGACCACAGGTGCGAGCCACCACTGTCAGCTAATTTTTGTATTTTTAATAGAGATGGGGTTTACCATGTTGTCCAGGCTGGTCTCAAACTCCTGACCTCAAGCAATCCACCTGCTTTGGTCTCTTAAAATGCTGGGATTACACAGGTCTGACCCTAAGTGTCTGTCCCTTCCCTGATATGTGAGCTTATGAGGACTTGTGTTATTTCTCTCTCCCTGGCACCTGGCTTGCTCCTGGTACACTAGAGACACTCAATCCACTTTTCAACTCAAGTTTTGTCTCTTTGGAAGGAAGCAGGAAAGGAGGATGGGGAAAGGCAGGTGAAAGAGGTAGGTAGGACCCCTTCCAAAGGAGAAGTCGAATGGCTCAGAGATGGAAAACTGAAGGTGCTGTCGGCCCCTGTTCCGGGCTGCACAAACCATCCAGACAAACACCAGAGTGAGTCATCCCAAGAGCCAGCATTTAACAGCCATGGCTTTATGTGGGGACATTCAGACAGTCCCAGAATTTCCTTGATTTCTCCCAAACTTTCTCCACTAATAGTATCCACATATTTTTTCTGCTTTTATATTAAGAAATTCTTATGAAGCTGTACATCCATTTAATAACCATGTGACATTTGACAGATGACTATCTCAAATCTCAGTTTCCTAATCTGTATAGTGGGACAATGATCCCCCACAGACTTGTAAGATGTAAATTTGTGTGTATGTGTGTGTATCTCTGTGTGTGTATATACACATGTGGTGTGCACAGAAATACACATGCTACTGAAATCAAATTGGCAGGCTACCTAAAAGTGCAGAAAAACATTAAATTAGGGACTTTTTGGCAGTTTTGCAATTTTCCTTCCATAAATATTTTTCTGAAATGCTCTTTTAAAATTTCTTTCTTTTTTCTTTTCTTTTTTTTTTCCGACTCCCAGGTTCAAGCGATTCTCCTACCTCAGCTTCCCGAGTAGCTGAGACTACAGGCATGCCCCACCATGCCTGGCCAATTTTTGTATTTTTAGTACAGGTGGGGTTTCACCATGTTGGCCAGGATGGTCTCTATCTCCTGACCTTGTGATCCACCTGCCTTGGCCTCCCAAAGTGCTGGGATGGTAGGTGTGAGCCACCACTCTCAGCCCTTTTTAAATTTCAATCGTTTTTTGGGTACTGGTGGTTTTTGGTCACTTGGATTAAGTTATTTAGCGGTGATTTCTGAGTTTTAATGCACCCCTTACCTGAGCAATGTACACTGTACCCAATGCGTAGTCTTTTATCCCTCACCACCTGCTCCCAACCTTCTCCCCTGAGTCCCCAAAGTCCATTATATCATTCTTTGCTTGTGCTCATAGCTTAGCTCCCGCTTATGAGCAAGAACATACAATATTTGGTTTTCCATTCCTGAGTTACTTCAGTTAGAATAATGGCCTCCAGTTCCTTCCAAATTGGTGCAAAATACATTATTTTGTTCCTTTTTATGGCTGAGTAGTACTCCGTGGTGTATATATACCATATTTTGTTTATTGTCTCATTGGTTAATGGGCATTTAGGTTGGTTCCATATCTTGGCAATTACAAATTGTGCTGCTATAAACATGTGTGTGCATGTGTCTTTTTCATATAATGATACAAAGGATTTCCTTTGAGTGGACACTCAGTAGTGGGATTGCTGGATCAAATGGTAGCTCTACTTTTAGTTCTTTAAGGAATCTCCACACTGTCTTCCATAGCGGTTGTACTAATTTACATTTCCACCTGCAGTGTAGAAGTGTTCCCTTTTTACCACATCCATACCAACATCTACTGTTTTTTGACTTTTTAATGATGGCCATCTTGCAGGAGTAAGGTGGTATCTCACTGTGGTTTTCATCTACGTTTCCCTGATGATTAGCAATGTTGAGCAAATGCTGCGTTTTTATATCCTCTTTTGTTGTGCTCTTCTACCAGCATCTGGATCTGGCTAGAATGACACTTAGCACGGACTTGGGTCTGTATTATTTTAAGTAAAATGGATTGACAGCATGTCTTCCAATAAGTTGGCTGTCTCAGGCAACCACAGATCCAATGTAGTTTCCTGTTGCCCGTTGTACAGGTGGGTACACTGAGAACCAGAGGAAGGGGTGGCTTCTCCAGCCACCAGGTGCATTATGGATCACCTATGTCTGGAACCCAGACCACAGGCCCAGGCCCTGAGACCTCCCAGAGCTCGGAAGTCCGGTGGGGTTGGATGGACGGGTTGCCTGCTCCCAGCCTGCACCTGGGAGGTGGGACAGAGCCATGTGAACATCTATGCCAGGCAGCTGGTATTCTACAGCAGCGCCAGGGTGCCCACACCCATTTCTGCCCTGCCCCAGGGAAGGAATCTAGGGGTGGACGATTCTGCTCAAAGATGATCACAGCAATCAGGGCTGTGGAGCTGGGAGGGTATGGCGTGTGTCACTCTGGTTTCTGGTGCTCTCACCTTTATGAGGTTTACTGGGTGCCAAACACCCAGGTCCTAGCAAGCCAGGCCCTCATCAGTGAATCTACAGAGCACTTTGGGTGTACCTAGCACAGCGCCCCTTGCTATTTGGGATGGGAGAGGAAAAGCAAGCCTGAGCTTTTCCAAAAGGTGAGGAAGAGAACTCCCAGATGCGTTGCTCTCTGAGTGAGACACTTGGCAGGGCCAATTGGCCAGGCTGATCCTGGGAAAGGGGTGGAGGTGGCAGAGGCAGGCTCAGCAGGTAACTGGGCAAAGTCCACCCAGTTTGTAGACAAGGATTGTGGGGCTGAGGAGCCTAGAGGAGCACACTTGGAACCTGGAGGCTGCAGGACCAGGATTGAAAGAGGACTAGGGATCTGCAACACCTGGGGAAGGCCAAGGAAGAACAACCTGAAGAGAAAGGAGGAACTGGGGAGGTGAGGTTAGTCCAAGGGGCATTGTGTGCGTGAGTGTGGGTGTGAGTGTGTGTGTGTGTGTGTGTGTGTGTGGTCTGTCTGTTTCTCTGTCTTAGGGAAGAGAACCAAGGGCCAAGGTGATCACTCAAATAGACAGACATTCTGCATCCTTCTCATGTCTAGCTCTAGGGCTGGATCAACCAGTCTGGCCAAGGGTTTCATGGGTCCCTGCTGTCTGCCAAGATGCTGTGGCCATGCTTTCATTTATGGTCTACCAGAAAGCTATCCATGGAAGAAAGGATTCAAAACCGGAAGACCTGATTTTTGAATCCTGAATCTGCTAACTGTCCAACTATATAGGAAAACTCACAAAGTTAGTGTGAAAAATACATAATGTCTATCAATAACCGTATCTACTAATATATGTATGAAAGTACCCTGCTCTGCAGAGACAAAGACAAAGAAGAAAACAAGATAAGGAAAATCAAAGCCAGCCCCCACCAACAATGTCAATGCAAATTTACCCCAATTTTTTACCTTATTGCTGACTGAGAAACAGATGTGGTTACTTATTGATATATAAGAACTCTTTGTTGTTAAGAACATTATCTCTCTATCTTGTACACCCGTTCCGATTTGTGATTCCAAATTTTACATGTTCTGTAGAGTTGTAACACATTGCATGAAGATGGTATATCCATCTTCGCCATCTTTTCTTACATGGTTTCTCACTTGTGTATCATGCTCAAGAAGTTCTTTCTCACTCTAATTATGAAAAGATTTTCTTCCAACACTTGTAATTTTATTTTTGAAATGATTTGTTTGTTTCCCAATAATTCACCTTTTCTCAAATGTTCTGAAATGCCATCTTGAATTTATTTGTTATTTACAGAATGCTTCCCAATTAGTTTTTTTGAAAATATATTTCTATTTCTCTCTTTTTATTCTTGTTAGATTTTTGTATGGAAAGATTTTCAACATTTTTTACTAGAGGCTTTTTAGGGTAACCTAGGATCTTGTTGGAGATAACTTAAAAATGTTTTCTTTCAAAATCAATTATTTATTAATTTTAACTCATTTATTGATTAAACTCCCCAATTGGAGCTGAATTCAATGACTAAAGTTACATTGCATTAACTCAGTCTTTGCCTTGTTGCTTGGAGGTATAGTATAATTTGGGATTTGGCCTTTGCCATGTTTCACACTCTTGATCATTGGCTCCCAAAGCTGTCTGTCATGAGCATCAACTGGGGATCCTGTGAAAACCAGAGAAAAGCAGGGCCACCCAGGGAAATGCAAAGTATGATCTGAGATGGTGGCCCGGAATCTCTCTCTCTCTCTCTCTTTCTCTCTCCCTACTCTACTATAAATGGACATTTAGGTTGTTTCCTCTTTGGGTTTATTACATAAAGGTGCTATGGACATTGTAGTACACATCTTTGTAAACCCACAAGCACTCATTTCTATTGGACATATACTCTGAGATACAATGAATGGGTCAAAGGGTAAGCATATATTTACCTTTTATAGATCCTGCCAAGCAATTTTCCAACCAATGTGTTGGTGTCGGTTTGCACACCCACCCGCAGTGGAAGAGAGTTCTACTTGCTCCACGCCCTGGTGTTGCCAGCCCTTTTAATCTGAGCTATTCTAGTCAGTGTGTAGTGAGTTCTTCTTGTAGTTTTGTTTTGCATATTTCTGATAACTAATGATGTCAAGCACCTTTTCAGATGCTTATTGGCCATTTGGATTTTTTCTTTCGTATTTTTTCATGTCTTTGCTTAGTTTTTAAGTTGTTGTCTTTTTTCAGCCGATTTGTAGAAGTGCTTAAAAACAGCCATGAGCCCTTTATCAGATACAGACATTACACGTACCACTCCCAGCCTGTGACTTGCCTTTGTACTCTCTTAGGTGATCTTAGAGGAACAAGGCTCTTAATGTTAGTGAAATTCCATTTATCACTTTTTAAAAATGGTTAATACTTTCTACCTATCTCATGGTCACGAAAATGTTCTACTATTAATATATTTTCTTCTAGAAGCTTTATCATTTTGATTTTTGTGGGTTTTGAGGTAAAAAAATTTAAAGATAAATAGTTTCATATGGTCCAATCTAATATCTTTCACATTTAGTTCTGTGACTTCTCAAATTAACTTCTCTATGTTGAGTAAAATGGTCACTGTTTGTTTTTTTCCTGTATGAACATCCACTGTTTTTTTTATTATTATTATACTTTAAGTTCTGGGATACATGGGCAGAATGTGCAGGTTTGTTACATAGGCATATACATGCCATGGTGGTTTGCTGGACCCATCAACCCGTCATAAACATTAGGTATTTCTCCTAATGATGCTATCCCTCCCTTAGCCCTCCACTGCCAACAGGCCCCAGTGTGTGATGTTCCCCTCCCTGTGTTCATGTGTTCTCATTGTTCAACTCCCACTTATGAGTAAGAACATGCAGTGCTTGGTTTTCTGTTCTTCTGTTAATTTGCTGAGAATGATAGTTTCTAGCTTCATCCATGTCCCTGTAAAGGACATAAACTCATCCTTTTTTAATGGCTGTGGAGTATTCCATGGTGTATATGTGCCACATTTTCTTTATCCAGTCTATCATTGATGGGCGTTTGGGTTGGTTCCAAGTCTTTGCCATTGTGAACAGTGCCTCAATAGACATACGTGTGCATGTGTCTTTATAGTAGAATGATTTATAATCCTTTGGGTAATAAGGAATTGCTGGGTCAATTGGTATTTCTATTTCTAGATCCTTGAGTAGTCGCCACACTGTCTTCCACAATGGTTGAACTAATTTACACTCCCACCAACAGTGTGAAACTGTTCCTATTTCTCCACATGCTCTCCAGCATCTGCTGTTTCCTGATTTTAATGATCGCCATTCTAACCGGTGTGAAATGGTATCTCATTGTGGTTTTGATTTGCATTTCTCTAATGAATGTGATGATGAGCTTTTTTTCATATGTTTGTTGGTTGCATAACTGTCTTCTTTTGATAAGCTTCTGTTCATATCCTTCACCCACTTTTTCATGGGTTTTCTTTTCTTGTAAATTTGTTTATGTTCTTTGCAGATATTAGCACTTTGTCCGACGGATAGATTGCAAAATTTTTCTCCCATTCTATAGGTTGCCTATTCACTCTGATGATAGATTCTTTTGCTGTGCAGAGCTCTTTAGTTTACTTAGATCCCATTTGCCATTTCTGGCTTTTGTTGTCATTGTTTCTGGTGTTTTAGCCTCATGAAGTCTTTGCCCATGTCTATGTCCTGAATGACATTGCCTAGGTTTTCTTCTAGGGTTTTTGTGGGTTTAGGTCTTATGTTTAAGTCTTTAATCCATCTTGAGTTAATTTTTGTACAAGGTATAAGGAATGGGTCCAGTTTCAGTTTTCTACATGTGGATAACCAGTTTACCTGACACCATTATTAAATAGGGAATCCTTTCCCTAGAGCTTGTTTTTGTCAGGTTTGTCAAAGATCAGATGGTTGTAGATGTGTGGTGTTATTTCTGAGGCCTCTGCTCTGTTCCACTGTTCTATATATCTGTTGTGGTACCAGTACCATGCTGTTTTGGTTACTGTAGCCTTGTAGTATAGTTCGAAGTCAGGTACCGTGATGCTTCTGGCTTTGTTCTTTTTGCTTGGAATTGTCTTGGCTATGTGGGCTCTTTTTTGGTTCTGTATGAAATTTAAAGTAGTTTTTTTCTAGTTCTGTGAAGAAATTTAGTTTTTTTCTAGTTCTGTGAAGAAAGTCAATGGTAGCTTGATGGGGATAGCATTGAATCTATAAATTACTTTGGGCAGTATGGCCATTTTCACAATATTGATTCTTCTTACCCATGAGCATGGAATGTTTTTCCATTTGTTTGTATCCTCTCTTATTTCCTCGAGCAGTGGTTTGTAGTTCTCCTTGAAGAGGTGCTTCACATCCCTCGTAAGTTGTATTCCTAGGTATTTATTCTCTTTGTAGCAATTGTGAATGGGAGTTCACTCATGATTTGGCTCTCTGCTTGTCTATTATTGGTATATAGAAATGCTTGTGATTTTTGCACATTGATTTTGTATCCTGAGACTTTTCTGAGGTCACTTATCAGCTTAAGGAGATTTTGGGCTGAAAGGATGGGGTTTTCTAAATATATAATCATGTCATCTGCAAACAGAGACAATTTGATTTTCTCTCTTCCTATTTGAATACACTTTATTTCTTTCTCTTGCCTGATTGCCCTGGCCAGAACTTCCAATACTATATTGAGTAGGAGTGGTGAGAGAGGGCATCCTTAACTTGTGCCAGTTTCCAAAGGAAGTGCTTCCAGTTTTTGCCCATTCAGTATATTGGCTGTGGGTTTGTCATAAATAGCTCTCATTACTTTGAGATATGTTCCATCAATAACTAGTTTATTAAGATTTTTTAGCATGAAGGGGTGTTGAATTTTATCAAAGGCCTTTTCTTCATGTATTGAGATAATCATGTGGTTTTTGTCACTGGTTCTGTTTATGTGATGGATTGCGTTTATTGATTTGCACACGTTGAACCAGCCTTGCATCCCAGGGATGAAGCTGACTGGATCATGGTGGCTAAGCTTTTTGATGTGCTGCTGGATTCAGTTTGCCAGTTGAGGATTTTCACATCGATGTAGGTCAGGGATACTGGCCTGAAATTTTCTTTTTCTGTTGTGTCTCTGCTATGTTTTGGTATCAGGGTTTTGGGTTTTTTTTTTTTTTTTAACCATTCATTGAAAGGATCATCCTTTCCTTTGAACTGTAGCGATGCCCTTGTCACATATCAGGTGACTTGCTGTGTGGCTCTGTTGGATTTTCCAGTCCGTTCCATTGGTTAACTTGTCTGTCTCTGTGCCAATACCTTAATGCTGTAGCTTTATGCCGTCTTGATATCTGGTGGCTGAATGCTTTAAAAGAGGTGGGAATCATCAGGTGGGAGTCACTTACTTTAGAGTGGGATTCTCAGACTTGGGTGCTCATTAAATCCCATGGATTGAAGGTCTTAAAAGCACCCTCACCCAGGCTTTATCCTGCCTCAACTAACTCAAAATCTCCAGAGGAATGTTCTGAAAATAGGTATTTTTAAAGCTCCTAGGTGATTCTAATGCACTCCCAGGAAGGAAACAGCTGCTTTAGAGATAGGTTATTCCCATTTTGTGGTTAAAGAACTAGAAGCCCCAAGTCACATTTACAATTTCTGGAGGCATTAGATTGTTCACTCACTTTCTCCAGGATGCAAAATCCTTGATATGCTTCTCTTACCCTCAGTTTTCTCCTAGAGAACACCTACTCATCTGTCAAAACCCAGCTTAAGAGAGCCCCATCTATGAACCTGTCTAGAGCACCCCAGGTAGGATCAGGTGCCTCCTGCATGTTCTCATCTCCCAAAGTTACCTCTACCTTAGCCCTTACCTAGTGTGACTTGTATCTCTGTGCTCTCCTGTGTTCCCATCAGACCAGAGCTCTTGGAGTTAGGGTGTGGCATGGTCATTAACATGTTTCTGGCATCTGGGAGATCCAAAGAGTGATAGTGAGGATGGAAATTCCTAGCTCCCCTCTCACACCTACACAAGGAAATAATGTAAAAAATATTCAGACCACTCCCCAGCCTCTGGCCAGTGCCTTGGGCCAATTAACTTATAACAATAATTCCCCCCAGACTGGACAATCCGCTTCATCCTCTTAGCCCCCGTGAACACCAGGCACAAATCCATTGTCCTTGAATCTTAGCTAGAGGGAGGCAGGGGCAGTCTCAAGTCTAGGCTGAGGTCCCTTAATGGGTGCGTGGAGGGGCTGCTTCCTCCCATGCCTGTCTCCTTCACTGCTCTCCACAGATGTTCACCTCCTCCGGGGCTCTTTTCCCTAGGCAGGACCGGCAACTCTCCACCAAGGTGTAGCGCCTGGCTGGCCTGCAGCCCACCTGTGGCTACCCTCTGCTTGTGGCCACCCTCTGCCTGTGGCCTACTGGCCTCTGGCACTGTCTGAACTCAGGCAACCCCAGTGCTGCCCATGTCACTCAGTGGGCATCCCCACCCTGGCTTCTCCCTGCACGTCTGCTGTGGGAATTTGCCCTGAAGCACAGTGTGTCTGGGGCAGGCAGGCAGGGAGGCGTGGCCCTTGGACTCACAAAGGCCTCACCCTGTAATTAGAGGGCAGGGTTTTCCCTCCCAAACCAGGGGTACAAACCTGGATTCTGGGTCAGTGTCCACCTCACTGGCTCTGATCTTCCACTGCTAGAGCCTCTACGGTCACAGTGGGACCACCTGCACTCCCTGGCCTCAGTCCGTCCTTCTGTCCCCTCTGCCTTCCTCTAGTGACCAGAGCTGGCCAACGTGAAGTCTCTCATCTTGCCGGTCACACAGTGTCTCTGACCCATGCATCCCAGCAGGCAGGCCTCGCTCCCTGGGCGAGAGAAGGGAGGGAAGGTGGTGGCTCAGAGGCTTCTTCAGGGGTGCTTTCTGATCTGGGCAGTTCCAGAACCCACATCCCAAGGCCTTGTTCATCTAGGCCCTAAGTACATAGAGCTTATGGCTGAACCAGGCCTGGGAATGAACTAGTGTCGCGTCTTCCCAAGAAGGCTTCTCTGGGTAGCCTGCTCTGAATAGCTCTGGAAATGAGAGTCATGTCTTTGCTAAAAGCCGCAACCCAAAGGAAGGAAAAACACCACCCATAGCTCTTCCGAGGCCTCTGAGGTGCTTCGGTCAGACATGAGCTACTATGAAACACCACTAAATGGGGAAGAAATATGTGAATGATTTTTCTGCTCTCTGGACCTCACTAGATAAAGCGGAATTGAAGACAGGTATGTTGAACTTATTGCTCTTCCGTCCCAGGATCAGTGAGTTTGGGAAGTTCCCAGACGTCATCAACGCTTCTCTCTCCAATTGATAAAACTGAAGATAAGAATTTTATTTTATTTTAAGCCTTTGATAAGTTAATCCTAAAGTAATATCTGTTTTTTAAAAGACAATTTGGAAAATATAGAAAAGTAAGGGGAGGCAGAGACAACAGGACCCAACCATGGTCTCATCACTCCAGCCCAGCAAATATGAAATAGGAAAACAATTTGTCATTTCTGTGATCACGAACTTTGAGGTGCATTTTTAGTTCCTGTTCTTCCTAATGGAAGTTATGCATTTAGTTGTCTATTCGTCTCTCCTCAAACTTTTTCCCCAAAGGACTCCATGTGAGCTAAGGTAATAGAGCTGACAACTTGGAATACATGAAAAATAGCAAAAGAAAATGGTGAGCAATAAATAGGAATGACCCCAAGAAACCCAGTTATCAACCTGTTCCCATGGGCAGCAATGATAACATTTGGGTTGAATATTCAGTATTAGGACTCCAGGCTGATCTATCTGTAGACCATTCTGGCCTCCATACCGGGAGAGCAATTGGGAAACAGAGTCATTGCAAAAGGTGTCTAGTGGACTTCATTAGGGAAGCCACAGCCCAGTGGGTGTGGCCAGCACAATACCTCACCACTGCCTCCAGAGGTGAAAAGAACCCCCGGGGAGGTGGTGTCGCCATTGCTCCCAGAGCCTCCAACACCTGCCCACTCATGCCAGCTCATTTTATTGGCCTTACTCTACTTTTCCAAGAAGCCATGGAAGTATAAATAATAAAGCAAGAAAGGCAGATGCATTTGGCTGGCTCAGCGGACTTCTGAATACACCGTGAGTATGAGAACTTTCCTTCCAAAAAATCAAGTGCTACTTGTTTATTCCACACGAAGCTTGCTTCAGATTAAGGGAAGATATAGCACTGTCCCCAGGTGCATGTATGAAAGGAAAATTCTAGAGGATCTCCAAAATCTGGGGAAACCCCCTTGAGGAATTTGCTGAACATCTTTGCCAGAGTATCGCGGACATCTACTGCCCAGTGCTTTTCTAGAGAAAAAAAAGCTGCATGAATGTGAGGATGGGAGAGGTCTTGGGACATAAGGCTGTGCCTCCAACTTGGGTCTAACCCTGCTGCATGACGCTGGCCACAGTCAACCTTGTATGTGAGCTGTTTGTGAATCTTTATCTCTCCCTGAGGACAGAGGCTGGATCCATCAACTCACTGGTTCATGGAGAAAGTGAGCCCAAGCAGCCTGTTTAATGCATTTCTGCAGAATTGCCTTCACTGGCTGGATTCTCACCACTGATGCACATTGCAACCATCATCTCTTCCTTTGTCCAGTCTGGGCCTTGTTTCCCTCTTTATGGCACAGATAGTCCTGAAGCTGATGATCTCTCAGCCTTTCCAACCCACATATCCCCTCCTCCTAGAATTAAGTCACTGAAGGGGAGGAGGACCAGGTCAGGCAGACAGCTGGAAGGTTCTTGAGAGTTTGGAAAAGGCTATGGGGCTGGTTTGGCTGAAGGCCAGTCTGCAGTATCAATATGAACCATTTCCTGGGCATTGCTCTAGTGCCCCAGTGCCTGACACCGAGTGAGGACTCAAACATATTTCTTAAAGAATGAAGGCAGAAATCTACAGGACAAATTACGAAGTGGAATGGGGACATGTGCTCCATTCTTTGTTTTCCAGGAAAGAGGAAAAAGCACATTACCGTGGTCATCAGAGTTTGTTTATGGTGCTTCTCTTACTTCTAACAGGGGAGAGAGGATATGTCTTACCACCACTTAGTTCTAAATGTGCTTTTAAAAATAATAATTTAATTTCTAATGTCTATAGAGTGATTCCTCTTAAAGTAATATTAGTCCCTTAAGACAGGTGAACCACAGAGCAGCCCTGGAGTGGCTCTTCAAGTGCAGGGCTTTGGTGAGGGTCTTCTGTTGGAAGACCACAGCACATCTATAGCAAGGATTCCTCAGATTTCTCAGCCCCAGCGAGGGCACCCAGTTTACCCAAATACTGCACATTCCAAGGGGTACTCTGAAAAGTTTCTGAGGAAAGGTGGGGTCTCAGAGGGCCTGGGGTTCTTGGGGCAGGAAGGAGTGCCTGGTACATGCAGCCAGTGTGGAAAGCGTCTCCCCGATGAGCAGGCAACACGCTGGTTGCCTGAAGCTCACTCTGCTGGGGCTCAAGACATGGGAGCTTGTCCAAAGCATTCTAAAGTTTTTGGTCTCATTGGCTTAAGGAAGGATATTACATCAACTCTTTCTAGCCTGTCAATTTCATCCCAGGGAAGAGAGGTAGGATGGTCGACTATCAGGAGAGGGGTGACCCACCCAAGCCGAGGGGAGGTCTCTCTAAAGTAAGCTGTGATTCCAAACCACTGTGAACTGAGAAGATCTCCTGTAGCCTGTGCGTGTACTGTCTGTTTAGGTGTAGTTTCTCCAAACTGTGGTGATAACAAGGGAGCCTGTGGAGCCTGTGTGTATTCTGCCTGTTTAGATATTGTTTCTCCAAACTGTGGTGATAACAGGGGAAGCACTTTGTAAAAGTACAAATTTTGTTATTGTTGAGTCTTCTGTCACTGCTCACTGTTGCTTCGATTGGCTGATCGGGACAGTGTTAGGAGGTGGAGCGGTGCCCTCCCACGGGGAACTCCCTCTTGTGTAGACTTAAACCGCCTCTGCTGCCTGTGCGGAGGCTTCCTGCCTGGTTTGGATCTGTCTTCAGGATGAATGACTTCCGGGTCAGTGAGGCACTATTTTATCTATTCATAAGTGAAGGAAATTATTTTTCCCAATCAATAGGGAACACGGGAGCAGGACGGTCAGAGAATTGAAATACTGACGGTAGCTTTACCTGTCCCGTGTGTTCCCCATGGAGTTCAGTTTCTATCTTGTTCTTTTTTTTTCTTGGTTTTATTTTAATTTTATCTCTTAATTTATTTTGAATGACAACCAAACACACACAGATACACACACACACACACACACACACACACACACACATTCCAAACTAAAAGCCAACAAACAATTGCCCAACTCAGGAGAGCAACCTATCAATTTATTGGGAAATAACTAGTTGCTCAACTATTTTAATTGATGGAATTAAAAAATTAGCCTACTCAGGCATTTAACACCACTGACAAATTTGGGTCAGTTTAAAGCCCGTGATGACAGATGGAAAGGCCAGGAATGGGGCTGGTGTGGGCTGTTTCGGGGAGACAGGCCGGATGTTGGCACTCAGGGAGCCAGAAGAGGAGGCCTGGTGGGGACTGCTGGGACACAGGCATGCAGGGTTGGGAGAGCACTGAGACCCGGCCAGGCTGGGGTGTGAGCTGTGTCCCGTGGAGGGTGGTGGTGGCAATGCCACCTGATCAGCAGCATCTCACTGGGGAAGAAACCTAATGATCACCACATCCCCCTCATTTAACAGATGAAGATACTGAGAGCCTGAAGGGTTAGGAGACTTGCCTCGAAACACCTGACAAACGCAAGCTGGGAGGACAACTATCCAGGCCTGGAATTCCATCATCCGGTCTTGTTTCTGAAACTTAGTAATGTAGAGAAAACGTGAGGGCTCAGTGACTGAGCATCAAAAGCTGTGCGTGCCATAAAGTGTTCCCAAGATGGTGCTTTCTGCAGGTTCCTTCCCTGCTCCGGTCCTGCCCTGCCCAGCCTCTCCCAAGGCGCCGGCTAGGTTGCTGAATGGCTTCCATCTCAGTTGGCTGCCACACCCGCTGCTGAGAATGTTTTCTCCGCTCCTTGAGGGACATGTCTTAACTTCTCCACTCCTGAGCACTAGGAACTTGGACCCACTCTGAATAGCAGAAGCTTCTATTTTTAATCCAGGCAGCCTTTGCAAACAATGCAGCCCCTACACCCTGAGATGGACTCCTTCCCATTTTCTATTTTCTTTTGTTTATCTGAAGCATCCTTGGAAATTTTACTAATTTCTCTTCTATAATCTGTTTTCAGACAGCCCATAGAGCTCTAGTTTACCACCACCTGTTATTAAGTTTTACCAAAAAGTGGTTTTAGGGGATAGAAGGTGCTTAGAGAGCAGTTAGGTTCAGAGAGCGGAAGTGCTTTCTGGAATGTAACACAGCTGTGAAGGCATGAGAGCAGAGCACAGAGCTCCTGCCTACTTGGTAGTCCTGGCATTTTTAAATATATATCTGCCTTTATTTGTGAGAATGTTTTTAGCTTCAAGGAAGTGACCATATAACTCAACGTCACTAGGGGTCTAGAGGCAGGGTGGGCTCTGGGGTCAGCTTTTTCTGTGGCCCCAGCTCCAGTTTCTCCCAAAAACCCTTGGATGCACCCTTTTTGTGCTCTGGCTTTGTCTTAGCATCACTTCCCTCATGGGGCAAAACTGCTGTTAGTCCTGCTTGCCACACCTTCCTGCCTAGGACATCCCAGAAAAGAGACAGACAGCACCCCAACATTCCAACAAACAGTCTTGAAATCCTCCCTCATTGCACCCCTTCAGCCACATGTCCCTCCCTAAACAAGGATCAGAGCCGAAATTCCCACCTGCACTGATTGGATTAGGTCTAGCTCCTGAACCCACCAGTAGCAGGAGAGTTGAGATGCCCCTGCACCAATCAGGCCCTCCCCTGGAGTTCAGCAGGGCTTCCGTCCCTAAGACACATGGGCTGCCTGAGAGAAGAGTATATTACTGAAAAGAAGGAAAAGAAAGTGAAGAAGAAAAGAAGAGAAAGAGAGGCAGAGGAAGGGAAGAGGAGGAGGATCTATTGGAAAGCTGGGAGGGTGGATGCTTAGGGATCAATGAGCAGTATTCACTAGAACTTTCCAATACTGTACAACAAACTCATTGAAGACCTTTGCTGTCATCAAGGCTCTAACCACAGTGCTTGGCATAGAAGGATTTGGGCATGAAGAACCTGGGAACAGGGGACACTCCTAGGTATAGGCCCTGCCTGATATTCATTCATCTGTTCATTCAGTCAACCAGAAAGAGCCAGACATGGGAATTTGCTGTGCAGACCCTGCTGGTGGCTGGCCCAGTTACCCTTTGCTGGTGCTGCTGTGAGGGTTGGCTGCTGACAGCTCACAGCAGCCCCCTCCTCTCCAGGAAATTGCCCTTGGCTGATAAGACCTAACTGACCTAGTTATGCACCATGACCTGCATCTAGGGGACAGATCGCAGCCACCAACTGACTGACTCTGTCCAAAAGGTCAGCCTGGAGAGCCCTCCTGCTGTGGACCAGGCCAAGGCTAGATGTCACCTTGGCTCCTTCCCTTTTCCATCCCACTCCCCTCACTTCCCTGCAGGCTCCTGCCTCAATACATAACATGCACCTGAAGCGCATCTCAGGTTCTGCTTCTAGGGAACCCAATCTAAGACAACCGTGAATAGCCTTTACTGTGGACAAGCTCACTATTACCTACGGATTGCAGACATGTAAGATATAAATTACAGGAAGAAAGCAAACTAAACGATATAGCAGACGACCAAGCAAAGAAATCTGCCTTCATTTTACATATAAATTGGTATAACCGTTACTGACAGTAGTATATCCAACCAGAGAAATCAAGAAGCTTTTTAGGCCAACATGTTTTTGGCATCTCTCTGCAGCCTTAGGGCTGGAGATTAAGGGAAAACAGTAACTCAAAGTCTTGTCCCCCAGAAGCTCACAATGCCATTGGAAGACATGAAAGCTGAGAGGTAGGTGAAATGAACAGCAGTCCAGAGCCAAGCAGACCTGGCTGTTCCTCTCCCATGGTGCCATCCCCATTCCCTCTCTGGGAAGCATGTAGGGAAGAAGGTTCTCTGGAGACTTAGGTCCTCCTGGAATGACTATCCACCACCTAGAGAACATATGAGCTTAAACAAAGGACTTGATCTCTGCAGATTAGTCATGATTCTTTCGGCTGAAGGGGAAAAAAATTCAGCTCAAACCAACCAACTCTAAAATTGGCTCTTATAACTTGGAAACATGGAGGTGGGTAGTAAATTGAGGTAAAGCTTAGTCCAGGGACTCCAAAGATGTCATCACATGTGTCAGTCCCTTTCCATCTTTCCACCTCCCTTTATTGGTCTCCTCTCCTTCTACATGTGGACCCTATGGTCACATTAAGCTTCTGGGCTACTTCCCAAAGCCAGCTGCCCCAAAGTTTAGAGGGTTTTGCATTCCCTTAGAAAGACACTGATTGGCCTGATTTTGGTCACACTCTTATCTTTAACTAGCCAGTGTGGCAAAGGAATGAAGTATTACATTGGCAGGTCTGGGCCACATGCCTACACCATGGGGTATCCTCACTGTGGTCCAGTGGAGAGGAGGAGAGAAGTTCCTCAAAGGAATTGAGACACTTTCCATAAAGAAGGTACAAAAACAAGAGATGTCTTCTACATTCAGTCCTCCTATTTACAAAATGTAGAAAATCATTTCTAGTCCCCAGGGTAATTATAAAGGTTAAATGCTATAAAAGAGTCAAAGCACTCATAAACTGCTATGTACAACACATACTAGTCACTTTATTTCTTCTTTCATCCTGTCTTCCTCTGGATTACATGTGGGCAATGGGGTTATCATGTTCTTCTTTTCTGCTAACCTCAGGTCTACTACTCAACAGGATAGTCTTCAAGGAAAATGAACCCCACGCTGGGCCTGGCCATTTTTCTGGCTGTCCTCGTCACTGGGAAAGGTTTCCTGAAGCCAAGCTTCTCACCAACCAATTATGAAGCTTTGAGCCAGGCCCAAAGGCAGAAGGAAAGAATGGCAGCCAAGAAGCTTACAAGGCAGAACATGGATTTTGGCTTCAAGTTGCTTAAGAAGCTGGTGTCTAACAACCCTGGCAGGAACATCCTCCTATCCCCCTTGAGCATCTCTACAGCTTTCTCCATGCTGTGCCTGGGTGCCCAAGACAGAACGCTGGACGAGATCAAGAAGGGGTTCAACTTCAGAAACATGCCAGAAAAAGATCTTCATGAGGGCTTCCATTACATCATTCATGAGTTGAACCAGAAGACCCAAGATCTCAAGGTGAGCATCGGAAATACCCTGTTCATTGACCAGAGGCTGCAACCACAGAGTAAGTTTCTGGAAGATGCTGAGAACTTTTACAGTGCAGAAACCATCCCCACCAACTTTCAGAACTTGGAAAATACTCAGAAGCAGATCAATGACTTTATCAGTCACAAAACCCATGGAAAAATTAACAACCTGATCAAAAATATAGACCCTGGCACTGTGATGCTTCTTACAAATTATATTTTCTTTCGAGGTAAGGCTTTTGGCATGTTGGTGTGGAAAGAATAGGATGACCATTAGACTCGGGTTAAAAACCTGGGTTGGCCACTTGTTTGCTCTGTGACCTTGAATTCAGATGTGATTTATCTCTCAGACTCTCACTTTTTCTATCTGTAAAATGGGTACCATAATACATAACTCATCACACAATTATTGAGATTTAAAGTGTAAATGTATGTAAAATGAGCTTTATGAAGCCTATCATTTTCATTATTGGTGATTATCCTAACACAACATTGGTTTACAGGTTGGAATGACATTTTATTCTCATCTCTTAGATGAGAAAAAATTCAGAGAGAGATTAGCTGACTTACTCCAAGTTACAAAGCCCATCAATGAGAGTCAGGACTGGAACCTATTTCTTCAGACCCTAGCACTGTGTGCTTTCCACCACTCTAAGCAGACACCTGAGATGGTGATTGTGTTGATTATGGTGATGGTGATCACTTGATGGGTCTCCTTGTATATATAATATATAAAGTCTTTTTATCAGACTTTATATATTTCCCAGATCTGATGGAGAGAGACTGAAAAAAAAGGTGGAAGAATGTTTCCAAATTTCAGCTTTATCCCCTAACACCACACAGAACACATGTACACAGACAGATTGGCCAAAATAGGTGAGAATCAGAGGTCAACACCCATCAGTCCAGACAAAATCACTGCTGGGATGTCAGCAACATGGTATTAAATATAAAAAATTGAGGGTTCTCAAAATCCACAGGGAGATTGATGGCTAAAGAGGAAAATAGGTGACCGATGGCAGTCTAAAATTTCAGTCTGCCAAAACCAGAGAAGGAAACAGGAGGATCTAGAATTTCCTGAGATCCCTATGCCCCTTAGATAACAATAGGAATAACAGTGAAAATAATGCTGCGGATGATGACTAGCACCTACTCAACACTCACTATACACAGGCACTGAGCTGTGCTGCCTTATCCCACTACATGTCAAAGCTGTTAATATCCTCACCCTACAAATAAGAACACTGGGTTTCAGGGAAATTGCGACACTTGTCCAAGGTTAACCCTTGGTAACCTTCTAGACAGGCAGATAGAACAGTGAGGCCATGATTTGAACTCAGGGAGTTGGCCCTATAATGGGGACTCTGAGGTAGCAGGTTTGAAAGATCTAGGTCTGAGTTTATGCCCAATAGGTAAAGGTATCTTCAGAGTCCAGGCACCCAGACATCAGTGTTCACTGCATTTTGGTAAGCTCCAACGGCAGCCTGTTCCACCAGTTTTCTTAGTCCCACATGAGAGCAGCTCCTTCAGGGATGACTCAGATTAGAATCAAGCATTTTTTCTCACATCAGACTCAATTAGCCCTCATTAATTGTAATGCAATCCCCTTTGTTAAGACATAATCAATGGGTTTTCTCAGGCTCAGGGGAACCTGGGCTTATGGCAGTCTGATGTTCCTCTTTTAATTTGTCAGCCTAGTCCTGGCTTCTTTGGGGGACTAATAATTGCACCTGATCCCATCTCATCAGAAGTCTCCAGGACATGGCATGAGGGCAAGGACTTCCCTGATATCCCAGACTATCCCCCTTTACCCTGAATGTCACCTCTTTTCCCTTGGGATAATCATGTCATCTTGTCTTTCTTCAATCTAAGGCAAGTGGCAACATGAGTTTGATCCAAATCTAACTAAAGAGGAAGATTTCTTTCTGGAGAAAAACAGTTCAGTGAAGGTGCCCATGATGTTCCATACTGGCATGTACCAAGTTGGCTATGATGATAAGCTCTCTTGCACCATCCTGAAAATACCCTACCGGAAAAATATCACAGCCATCTTCATCCTTCCTGATGAGGGCAAGCTGAAGGACTTGGAGGAGGGCTTGCAGGTGGACATTTTCTCCAGATGGAAAACATTATTGTCACGCAGGTAAAGAGGGTGCCTAGCCCTTGCAGCTTTGTCCTTCTCCCTGTCTTCATTCTTATTTCTTCTATCTGAGCTCTTACCTCATGGCCAAGTTCTCTTCTGGGCTCTATAATAAACTTGTATTATGGTGGGAAGTGGACTGGGGAATAAATCACATGAATAGAGTGAAGTTCTTGGCTCTTTGAGGGAGAGGCATCAAGACTGTGAGAGAATAGTAGATGGAGTCTTAGTGGAGGGTGGTCAGGGAGGACTTCACAGAGGAGATAGCATTTAAGCCAAGTCTTCATGGCTGAGTGGCAGTCTGTATGAAAGAGGGAGGAGCAAAGGAAACTGCAAGGACAAATAGGGGCTATAAAAGGGGGCTGTGGGTTGTTCATTGTGAGTACAATGATATTGTCAACTGTGGTGTCACACTAAAACCCATGAAGTGTCCCAAGTAAATTACACGAATAATAGTTGAAGAAGCAAAGGGAGTAAATATTTTTCTTTTAAAACACAAACTGAGATTAGATTAATGCCAAGCCTACAGAATTCCTTCCAGGCACTTGCTTACTGACAGATTTTGGGGAGAGAGGTAAGAGTTGGTGTTGGGTTCTACTCTTGGGGACATAGTGTCAGCATGGACACACATGGTGCCTTAAAAGTGGCTGGGCTAGTGGCCTCTGGTGGCCAGAGCAGTGAAGGGGATGTAGTAGAGTGGGCAGCTTCCACTTGGACAGGTGTCAGATGGCCTCTTCTGTGTTCTTTTCGTTCCCTCTTCCACCTTTCCCCTGTCATCATTCCCCATGCATCTCCTTAAAGGTATTTGCTGAAAACTTCTGCCACACCTGATGTCCTGTCAGGCACCAAGGATGGTTCCAAGAGAGGTAGAGATGATGCGAGGACTGAGCTTGGCAACTCATGGGTGGTAACTGAACTGAGGCAACTCCTTTCACAGAGAACACGGCCTTGGAGGCATCATTGCAGAAGGCATCTCTGATGTCTAGAGTGAGCTGCAGGCTTAAGAAAGGGAAATTCTGATTCCAAATGCTTCCAATAAAGTCACAGTTCTGGGAGGGAGAGCAAAGTGGCACAGCATCCCAAGAGCACTGCCGTCCCTTGATATTGGCATAGCCTCAACTGCCCTTCCCATTGGGAATGAGGGAGCTACAGGGGTTGGCAGGGTCTGGCCACTAAAACAAAAGGAAGAGTCCAGGTTACAACCTTTAGCCGAAACCTGGTTTTCTCATCTACGATGTGTGGCCATACTCTTGCCAACATCACAGTACTCTCAAGAGAATTAAATGTGCCTTAGCACAGCATTGCCCCACAGAAAACACACCCAAATGTGAGCTCCTCTCTCCTTCTCCCTCCCATTGGCTGAAGAGGCAGAGTTCCAAGGTACTTCAGCAGAACTTTTGAACCTCTGGTTTACTGAATGGCAGGTGCCCAGCAAATCTGACCCTCTTACCCTCAGGTTGAAGCCCGAGGGCAGCTGCCTTTCCACTGAAGAAGATGTTCCCAGTGGGAAGGGCAGGTAAGGCTGTGCAGATCTCAAGGGATGGCGGTGCTCTTGGGATGCTCTGACACTTTGCTCCCTTCTTCCATAAATGTGACTTTATTGAAAGCATTTGGAACCAGAATTTCCCTTTCTTGAGCCTGCAGCTCATTCTAGATATCAGAGATGCATTCTGCAGTGATGCCTCCAAGGCTGTGTTCTGTGTGAAAGGAGCCGCATCAGTTCAGTTAAGTTACCACCCACAGGATGCCCCATGTTGTCTCTTAACATGGGGACATTCCCAAGGGGACTGACATGTTTCTGCCTGCACTCTACAGAGTTTTAGAGTTCACAGAGATGGCTTCGGAGGCCTCCCTAGGGAATCAGGAGGTGTAGAAAGTGAAGAGAAGGTGAGAAATGGGAGGGATGCCAGATCTTCCACCTCGCTTCATCCAGAAGTCCTGGCTTTGTGAGACTGGGTCTCCAGAAGACGATGTTTCCTGCAGGACTCAAATTACAATGGCTTGAGACCCTGCAGTTGCTTTGCTGGAACTCAGCATCCTGAGTGCACTCTATCCCCGTCTCCAAGCCATGTCTGACAGTTTCCTATGGGGCTACAGCTCAGGTGTTGCACTGGGGGGCTTCACAATCTCCAGTCTCTGCTGCTGTGACCACCATCAGGCCACCACCAACCACACAGGGATGTTCCCTGGGCACTGCCACCATCTCTCTGGCTTCAGGCTTCGTCTCCTTTTGCACCTTTACTCAAGAGTGGGATAGAACCTTCAAGATTTTCTGTAGGATAGCACCAGCCTTCCTGGAGATTTGGGAATAACAGAACTAAAGCTCCTCACAGGGACCCCGGATAACTTAGAGTCCATGGAAGTGGCATCTTATGAAGTCCAAGTGCAGGCTCCTCTCAGGCTCTCTTCCAGGGCAGTTCCTTCCACTTAACTAGTGCCTGCTCTGCCTCCCCCATCCCTCTGGGACTGCTCCCCACATCACCATGACTTGAGGCCAGGCCTCCCTGCCAGGAGGGTCACGGAGAGAAAGGTTCCTCTCACCCCAGTGATCTCTGGCCTCCCTAGTCACTTCTGGCCCTGAAATGACAGACAGGGTAATAATGTCCACCTTCCCGAGAAGAAACTCCAAATCCTCTTGCAGGACAGGGGGCTTGCCCACAGTCCCCAGGGAATTGCATTTCGTCAGAACATGGTAGGTCAATGTTCCTACTTTCTGAGCTCATTATGTCTGGGAGACAAGCGGTCAAGTGAGTTTGATCTGCAGGTGGGAAGCCTAGTCCAGACACCTCAGTGGTCCCCTATGGGAGAGCAGAGGTGGATGGGCTATCACTATGCGCTCTTTCTGTAGTTCCATCCAGACTGAGGGCCTAGAAGACACTGAAGAGAAAAATCACCTTTTCCCTAAAAAGAAGTAACCAAGTCCACAGACACACCCCAACTTACTGGGTAGAATATGTCAGAATTTAGGCTTCGGAGACTTCCACCTGGCCTCTGTGCAGGAGGTAGACACCTGCTTTGGATTTGCATAATTTGAGGCCACCTGCTGCTCTGATTTCCCTAGAGGAAAAGCTCTATTTCCCAGGATCCCCCTTTAGGAGCAGAAAACTGCTGGTGGCTTTGAAATAGCCATTGTCCTGTTCAGCAGTGTTAAGGGTCCACTCCCAGACTGGGTGCCCCACAATACACTTTTCTGTACGTATTGGTATATGCACTCACCTGCCAGCAGCAACTGTGTTTAGCACCTTCCCACATTGGCACAAACTAAAGCCAATCTCCCTATTTGAGCACTGGACCTACAGCCCCTCACTACTCAGGAACGTCACCCTATAAATCCTCTCCTCTCTTTCCTACATCGGCATATATTTTTCTCTCTTCTGAATCATTTCTATCATATACAAAGATGCTCTTATCTTTTCCATCATGAAACCTTGCAGGGGGCCAGGGGTAACTTACAGCTCATAGAAGTGGCTTCTATGCAAGAAGACGAAGCAGGCTTCTGTCTTCTGTGCACGCCGCCCTGTAAGGCTTGTGCTGGCCTGCAGGAAATCTCAAGGCTATTATTTTTCCAACATAAAAGCTTCTCTTGACCTCTGCTTTCCCCCAGTTACTCCTCCATTTCGTCCCTGCCCCTTTGCAGGTGAATACCATGAAGCAGTTGCCTCTATTCATGGCCCCTAGTACCTCTCATCCCCTCCTAAGCCCACTCTAGTCCAGCTTCCGCGCCCACTTCTCATGGAAAGCTCCCTTCCCAGGCATCAAGGGTGTCTGTGTTGTGGAGTGCAGTCAGTCTCAGGCCTCGCTGTTGGGCTGGTTGGTGTCCCTACCTCCTTAAGGTGCTCTTCTCTTGGCTTCTACCTTTCCACTCTCACGGCACCTCCCACCTCTCCCCTCCTCAATCTCCTCTGCTGGAGACCCCTCTCCTCCTCCAGGTCTCAGAGGTGAGTGTCTCAAGGCTCAATCCCCAGCCTTCTTTTCTGTCTATCCTTACCCCTGAGTGAGCGCACAGGCTCAGAGCTTTAACACCACCTGTATTACCATGACTGCCACGCTTCCGGCCCCAGACCCTGTTCTCTGCCAAACTCCAGAGTCGTGGATCTCTCTGTTTACCCAGAATCTCCCCCGGATGTGCAATTGGAGCTTAGTGTCAACACATCCAAAATGACATCCCGATCTGTCTCCAGTGAAGCTCCCCAAGCTTGCCCATCTCCATAAATGGCGAGTCCATCTTTTTAGCTGCTCAAGCCAAAAACCTTGGAGTCACCCTGACCACTCTCAAATGCCTCATTCAGTCTGTCAGGAAACCCCTTTAGCCTACAGCAAACTACATCTGGAATTTGTGCTTCCCCACCATCTCTATGGCTCCCAACATCTGACAACCACACCAGCTTCTGAATGGTCTCCCAGCATCAATTTTTGCCCATCCCCACTTCACACACACCATCACCACCTTAAGATTATAAGAGTATAATCTTAACAGAGGAGACAGAATGACCCTTTTAAATCCTAAGCAAGACCATGTCACTCCTCTGTTCAAAACCCTACAGTGACTCTCCATTTTATTCAGAAAAAAACCCCCAATGTCTAACTCCCTTGCCTGCCTCAAACTTTGCTCACACCTTGGCCCCATCCTTGATTCCTGCAAGTTGATCTATTTCTATTTTTCCATGGCACTTACTGCCTTCTGCATACTACTAGTATGGGTATGTTGGCTTAGGTGGTACTTTTTGCTGTGTTGATTCTATCACCTGTCTTCCTTTCTAGAACACACAGTCAGGGGTAGGGAGCTTTGCCTGTTCTGTGCATAGACGCGTCTCCAGCACCTAGAACAGTGCCTGGCATACAGCAGGCATTTAATAAATGTTGAATAACTGAATGAGTGGAAAGGTAAATGTGGGAGTCTTTGGGGCTGTCGATATTTAAAGCTGTGAGACTGAATGGCATGCATGTGGAGGGAGTGAAGGTGGAAAAGAGAAGGGGAACAAGGTCTGATCCTTGAAGAAGCAGCATAGCTGGTAGAGATGGGAGGGTGGAGTCAGACAGGGGCAGGCGTCGGGGGAAGGAGGGGAAGCCTTGAGGGGCGGGCTTGGAACACTTCACCCTGGAGAAAGGGATTACTGTCAGGTGCAGCTCGCTGAGAATCTGGTCTGGGACATGGAAGGCTGGACATCAACAGTGGCTATGGAAAGAGTTGTTTCTATAGAAAGTTGAGGTCAAAGAGCTGACTGGAGTGGACTGAGGCAATCATGGGAAAGAGTGGAAATAACTGGCAGAGATGATCTCTGCTATAAAAGGAAGAAAAGGAATGAGCTGGAAGCTGGAGAGGCTATTCAAGGCCAAGAAAGATCTCTTGACGTTAGTTTCTGAGGATAGGGTCACTCTAGCATGCGGCCTGCTCCAGAGGAGGATCAAAGGGGCTCTGTTTATGGGTGATGCAGGAGAGAGAGGACACATAGACAGGAATGAGGTCCTTGGGTAGGTGGGAAATGAGGTGCAGGGTCAGCCAGGTGAACAGGAATCCAGGCCTGCAGGTACTTCAGGAGCACCTGGCCCTAGGCTCCAGGCAGGAGGCTGATTGGTCCATCCACAGAGGGTGTGAAGCTGCTGGGTGGAGGGCAGGAGGATGGATGCCTGCTCTCTGCTAAGCACCAACTGTCTGCTGAGTACCTTGTCTGCATTTGCCTTAGCACCCCTAGTGAGGTATTGATGATCATCTTCCTTCTCGCACAAGTGACTTACAGAGGGAAGCTCACTTGCCCCAAGTTGCAGAGCTCATGAGAGACAGCGTGGATTTGAACTCAGTGCTGTCTAGCTCCAGATCCTGGGGGCCCCGTTGCCTCCAGTGTCAGGTCTTCTGGGGTCAGGATGGGCTCGGGGCTCAGGCATGGCAGAGACTACAGTGAGGACATCTTCAGGTACTGGCTGAGGGGCCTGGAGATTCGGGGGAACTGAGAAACCCCCTGTGGATGAGGGCTCTGGGGCAGGTACGCTGGGAAGCAGGAACACAGTTCGGAGAGCATATGGTGTTCTGAAACCAGGGTCCCAGGGTTAAGGAGCCCCTCCTCATTCTGTGGAAGGAGAGAGATTGGAGACCTTTGGGGCTGGAGGACACATGTTTCATTCCTCATGTATCCTGAGGCTTGCCCTGAAAACAACTGGGCTCAACCACTCACCCTTGTCGTGTCAATTTCCCAGGGTTGTAGATGTGTCTGTGCCCAGACTGTACATTACAGGCACCTTTGACCTGAAGAAGACCCTCTCCTACATGGGTGTCACCAAAATCTTTGAGGAACGTGGTGATCTCACCAAGATCTCCCCTCGTCGCAGCCTGAAAGTGAGCGAGGTAAGCCCGCCTGGCCTGGACTCCGCTCCCTGCAGCACACGCGCCTTCGCCCAGCCCCGGGCCAGACCCAGGGTCACAGTGGCTGCCGGGGCCAGGACTCTACCCACCAGTTGAGGTGGCCATGAATCCAGCCCTGCCCCTTACCAACCCTGTGATCCCGGGAAAACCACATAACCCTTGCCAGCCTCATGCTTCCAGCCTTTCAAACTGCTGCTATTTTGGAAATCAATTCAATGTAGCAAACGTTGATCAAGGCCTAGAACAGCTTCCAGGCCTAGAACTGGTCTAGGTTTGACCCAGGCCTAGAACTGGTCCAGGTTTGAGAGGTTTGACACCTCTCAAAGGCCACACATTTCTTTTCTTTTTTCTTTCTTTCTTTTTTTTTTTTTTTGTTTGTTTTTGAGATGGAGTCTCACTCTTACTGCCCAGGCTGGAAAGCAGTGGTGTATCTTGGCTCATTACAACCTCCACCTCCCAGGTTCAAGCGATTCTCCTGCCTCCCAAGTAGATGAGATTACAGGCGCCTACCACCACACCCGGCTAATTTTTTTGTATTTTTACTAGAGACAGGGTTTCGCCATGTTGGCCAGGCTGGTCTCAAACTCCTGACCTCAGGTGATCCACCCACCTCGGCCTCCCAAAGTGCTGGGATTACAGGCATGAGCCACTGCGCCCAAGGCCACACAGTTCTTAAGAGTTAGCAGTAAGCATGTGCTGCATAGCAAGAGATGATCAAGCAAAGGGCCCTGTGATCTCTGGCAAAGGTGGGCACCTGACTACCTGGGGTAAGAAGAGAACCCCATACAGGTAGAGTCACCATATTTAGCAGATTTAATACAAGATACCCAATTAAATTTGAATTTTAGATAAACGATTAATAATTTTTTAACTGTCAGTATGCAAATATTGCACGGGACATACTTACACTAAAATATATTCATTATTCAACTTGAAATCATATTTCACTGGATGTCCTGTATTTTACCTGGCAACCCTACTTTGGGGTTAAAAAGGCATTGAAGGAGGGGAAGGATTTCCACAAGCAGATGTGGGTGCCGTGATGGGTGTAGCAGGGTGGCCAAGGCTAGGGGTTGGATGTCATGGAGCAGTAGGTGGTGGGGACTGGGTGCTTAATCGGAGATGAGTGGGAGGTTCAAGCCAGGCTTGGAGGGATCCAGCTTGCCAAGCTGAGCCCACTGCCCTGAATCAGATGGCACAGATTCCACTGTATTTTTCAAGTTGAAGTAAGAAACACAGTTACTAGAATTTTCTCACTTTCAAGCTTTCCCACAGACTTCCCACAAACATTCAATGTCAGCTCTGAAGGCCTTGTTGCGTTCAATGGCTCATTTCTTTCTGTAGTTACATTTGCTGACAGCTGTGATTCTAACACAGGATACTGTCCTGTTTTCTGCAAGTAAAATTGTGAGAATTTTGGAGACTAGAAAGAAATGTGCCAGGATCTCACACAGGCCTATCAGTTTCCCAGTACTGATCACCTGTTTATAGACGTTGATGCCTTTGGAGTGGGTCTGGGATGTGAGTCATCTCAAAAAGCTAATCCAGAATCCTTCTCCCTCCTGACCATCCACCAGGCGGATGAAAGGGGGTGCTGGAGGCTTCCGGGTAGGGATCCCACCACCTCACTTTCACCACCTTTACTGCCATGGCCGTGGTTCATGCTTCCCTGTAACCCATGAGAAAGAGAAGAAAATGTCACTCCATCTCTCCCCCCGACCAAGCCCCATAACGGATGCTCCCCCTGCACCATCTTTTCCTTCACATGGCATCTACCTGTCAAATATTCTCCAGCAATAATGGCAAAAGAGACAGGAACCCTGGAGTGGCTGACACCAGCCAAGTTACTGCTGTGCTGCACGGCTTTGGCCAAGTTGTCTCCCTCTCTGATCCTCTCTGGGCCTCTGACCCACCATGGTCGCTGAGCAGCTGGGCAGGCCCTGACTTTGCTCTTGCCTTCCACAGGCTGTGCACAAGGCTGAGCTGAAGATGGATGAGAGGGGCACGGAGGCGGCCGCTGGCACCGGAGCACAGACTCTGCCCATGGAGACACCGCTCGTCATTAAGATAAACAAACCCTATCTTCTACTGATTTATGATGAGAAAATACCTTCTGTGCTCTTCCTGGGAAAGATTGTTAACCCTATTGAAAAATAAAAGGTCAAGATAGACAAACCCTATCTTCTACTGATTTATGATGAGAAAATATCTTCTGTGCTCTTCCTGGGAAAGATTGTTAACCCTCAATAAAGGCAAATTCCTGCCTGCTGCAGACCCTGAACATGGCTTGGGGCTAAACATGTTTCATCTTCCTGAGATGGAAATCACAGGCACATTCAATTTAGTCCCTCACTGTCACCATCTCCCTAGACTGCCCGAATGAGCAAAATTGCAAGTTCTAGGAACTCCTGTGCCCTGTTTCCTTCCTGCCCTTTCGAATGCTGGCATTCAGTGCTCCACCCCCACCCACTTAGTGGCATTCTCCTCTCCCCTCCAGCAGGCGGAGGGACTCTGTGATTTAATAAACAAACGTTTCTCCCCACAGCCCTGCCCCAAGTTGACTGGCTGTTGGTGGATAATTTGGGGACGGTATGGGCCACAGCAAGTACCTGGGGTCTGGAGTGAGAGACTGGAGTTCAAATCCCAGAATGAGGTATCTTTGGGAAAGCCACAAACCCTCTCTGAGCCTGTCTTCTTATTTCTGAAGTGAGAATCCTGCCACTCCCTTTGGGGCTCTGAGGAAGCTAGCTTGGTGCTTTAGAAAAGTTGGTCCCCACTCTGTGAGCCCTTGGCCAATTATCCTCCCCAGAGTGTCCACGTGGGAGCTCTGGGCTCAGCCAGGCATCCAGGTGGATGGGGAAACAGGGATGAGGCCAGTCCAGCCACTCAGGCAGCATTAGAAGGACGAAATCTAGAGTAGCAGCTAGAACTTACCGCCAGCTTTGTCTATTTCAGGCACAAAAGAAGATCCCGGCACCCTCCCTCCCCTGCCTCCTTCCCATCTTGTTGTCAAAGGCAAGTCTTGCTGTTTAAACCTGTTAGCAAGTTCAGTCGAAGAGTGAGTGGGGTCCCTGCGCCAGCCCCAGAAAATGGGGCCCTGCAGGGTCGCCTGTGGTCACTAGAGGGCACCAGGTGCTCGCAGGGCCATGTGCAGGTTCCCGGCCTGGGGCAGGCTCAGTTCAGGCATCAGGTTCCTTCCTCCCCTGCAGGGAATTCCCATGGGTTCAGGTGTTTTGGGAGGAGAGGATACTGGCTGGCTTGACACAGGGAAGCCTCGGCTGACGCCACATCATTTCCCAGGCGTGTTTAGCAGTTTGCAGCTCATGGTGTCTTTTGTGTTCTGGTCACAGGTGCCTTCTGAGCAGCCAGAGTGGGCGTCCCTATGACGGACGTGGAAACTGAGGCTCAGAGAGGTGAAGTGGCTTCCTAGTGGCCTCAGGGATAGCCACAGGCAGCAAGTGCTCCATCTTCTAGTTTGGGGCAGGAAGGGAGGGGTCCCAGATGCTGGTGGAGAAGACCGCCTGGGGCGGGGCGGGGCTCGTGGACAGTGATGAGGGCTGAGCCTGGGAGCCCAGAGTGTGCAGCCCCTTTTGGAGAAGATGGGGGTGGGGGAGAAGGTTGAGACCTCACAGAGGGACACAGACCTGGGAAAAGGCTGGGAATCCCGGCCGAGCCCTTTGCCGACATCATTTCCCCTGCCCCAGCCTGAGGGGTGGGTATGGAAAGACACAGAAACCCTTAGCCACAGTTTCAGGTGCACAATAGATCACACTGGGGACGTGGCACTGCCAGGCAAGCCATTGAATGGCCAGGTGACCCGGCATGCCACCAAACCTTTCTGAGCCTCAGCCGCCTCATTTACTGAGAGAGGGTCATAATATCTACCCCTAGCAGCTAAGCAAGAGACTAATACCCTCTATCTACCTGCCTACCTCTGAGGATCACGTGAGGTTGCAAGGCCTCCGTGCCTGGCACAGGGGCATGCAGTAGATAGCCCCTGCCGTGGTCCTCCACTGGCCCTCTCCAGTGTCTGTGATGACCTGCTGTTTTCCCAAACTCTGCCCTCCAGGCATTTGCTTGTGCCATCTCCTCTAATGGGAATTCCCTCCTCCAGCCTAAGAAGCTCCTACTCACCCTTTAATACCCATTAGGACCTCTTTACGAACTCCTCTCTACCTTTTCAGCAGCTTCCAAGCAGCCTCTTCCAAGCAGCCTTCCAAAACCCTCACCTCCATGCATGAGGTTGGCGGGTGGGTCTGAATGTTCCCTCTAGCCTCATGTGGGCTGCAGTCAATCCTCCATTAAATGATGACTTCCAGGCTGCAATCTCTGAGCTCACTGTTGATACACGTAGACCGGCTCCTGGCTCCAAGGGGTTCATATTCAGTGGGGGAAGCCACCAAGAATCCAGTAAACACACATCTGTCATGAGCTGCAGTGGACACCGTGAAGGAGACTGCAGAGCTTGCAAAGGGTGTCACAGAAGGGTCGTGTCCAGCCCGAGCGCCCAAGCAAGGCTTCCCTAGGATGTAACATTTGGGGAGAGCTCCAAATGCTGGGAACTCATCTGTTTTTAAACTGTAGTTAGGAATTAAAACTGCATATAGGGCTGTTTCTCCATCATGATTAATAATAAATGAAATACTGGTTGGTATTTCTAAGTATACCAATAGAAATCAGCCACGCTCGAGTTCTTTGTTCATCTTCCTTTTAACTAATTGTTTTTAAAATGACTGTTGCATATCCTAAATATTTTAAAATATAATTGTCTGCTTTCATAGCCACCTTTGTATTATTCACTGCAAAAATAAGTTCTATTTTGAAAAAGAAAAAAAGAGGAAGAAATGAGGATGGGGGCCCAAGGAGACCCCACCAAGCAGCAGGAACCGCATGTGCAAAGGCCCTGAGGTCAGGGGTGGCATGGGTGAGGAGCTGAAATGAGATGAGTGTTGCCAGAACAGCAAAGTAAGCAAGAAGGGTGGGAGCGGGCCGAGAGGTGGGTGGAACTCGTGGGTCACAGAGGGGTGCTGGTCTTTAATTGAAGAACTATGGTGGGCTGCAACAGGGGCAGGCAGCAGATGTGAGAGTGATCAGGCAAGTCCGTGTGTTCTGTGTCCCTCTGCCTGCAGACTAACTGTCCTTGTATCCCCTGTGCCCAGGCCAGTGCATGCCACGGAGCACACACGCAGCAAGCGCTTGCTGAAAAAAAAAAAAAAAACTACCCTGCCAATCACCCTTGCCAGACATGTCCAGCCCCCTCCAAAGCTCCCCTCTCCTCTGGGAGGGGAGTAGCATGCCTTAGCCTGGCAGGCCTGCCCACTGGGATGTGGCCGTGCCTGCTCACCTGCTCCTTCTTGTGGGTCTGTGTGCCACCTCCCTACATCTTCCCACCCTGCCCAGATGCTCTCCTCACTTCTCATCCTCTCCCACTCCCACCTCTTCCCCCCAGTGTGTTACTCAGTCTTCCAGGGAAGGTCAACCCCTACTCCTTCTCAGAAGCCTCCCCAGGTCACATATTTGTGGGCTGACCGACCTTGTGAATAAATGAGTGAATGAATGAGTGGATTTTGATGGTGACATAACCAACACTTCCTAGATGCTTACCGAAGCCTGGTACTGCACAAGTGCTTTCCCCACCTCACTGGCCCACAAGCCTTCCAGTTGGTGTGACCATCCCATTATACTGATGAGAAAATTGAGGCTCAGGAAGACCATATCACTTGCACAACATCCCACAGCTAGACAGCCACAGAACTAGGACCAAATACAAGTCCCCTGAGCACTTGTGGCTTTTATTTGTCCCATCAGTTCATCCATTCATCCATCCATCCATTCAACAAATATTCACGGAATATATTTTATTCACAAGCCACTAAAAGTTCCTCTATGTCCCCACACAGAGAGAACACTCAGGGAAAGGAAAGGAGAGGAGAGGGGAGGGGAGGGGAGGGGAGGGAAAGGAAGGAAAGGAAAGAAAGAAAAGAAAAGAAAGACTGGGGTCAGATCAGAGAGTCTTGTTAAATGATGGTAAGGATAGTCATTAGCTTTTTTTGGAGTAAGATGGGAAACTAACAGAGCTTTCAGCAGAAGAGTGACACAAGCTGACTTATATTTTGAATGGAAAATAGACTGGAGTGGGGCAAAAATATTAGATCAGTTAGAAAACTACTGAAGTAATCCATGGGAGCAGTGTTGAGGGCTTGGACCAGGAAAGCCACTTTGTAAGTGGTAAGAAAGTATTCAGATTATAGATGTAAGAGCCATCTGCTAGGATTTGCACATGGAGTAAATACAAAGTAATTGAAAGAGAGGAAACTAGAATTACTCCATAGTTTCTAGCCTGAACACCTGGGAGAATGGAGGTCCCTAACGCTGATATAAGAATGGAGGAGAATCTGGTTTAGGGTGGTGATGATGGTACACATGGCTGAGAATCAAATTCAAAGTTCTGCTTTGAATCTGTTTAGTTGGAGATGATTTTTAGGTGTCCAAGTGGATGTGTTGAGTAGATGGCAAGATACTCAACTCTAGAGTACAGAAGAGAGCAGAACTTGCCACAGAAATTTTATATGGGCTAAGGGAGATGGTAGAATTGTGCAGAAGAAAGAGACTTCAGCTGTCAAAATCTGATCTCAACATTCAAAGGAAAGGAAACTGAGGCCTCAAAAGATTACTTGACTTCTTCAAGATCACCTAGTTGGGTAACAGTGTCAAAACTAAGATTTCTCCCAAATCTTATGGTACCCTTAGTGGAAGGAGAAATACTATGTCTAAAACCAAAATAATTTCTTAAATCATTAAAAAAAAACATGAAGGGCAAAAAAGTATTATAAACTACCGTTAAATTTTGTAAAAGCTTAAAACATATTCTGAATAATTTATTAAAACTAGATTTTCTCTGCATTGAGGCATATGAAAAACCATAAACATTTAGCTCTGTGGAATTCTCAAGCCCAAATGCATACAGCATGACTTAGTAAAAAACTCCTGATGCCCTTGAATGTCCCTGTGAAATATATCCACTGGGCCCCTTCACTAACTGGTAGAGTCTGGCCTGTACAGAGCTCACTCTAGGGATGGGGTAACAAATACCTTTCAATTCTTTTGACAATTTAAAAGGATTTTCAGTTTAAATTCCTTTTAAATTTAATTCCCAATTTAAAAGGGCAGAAGTGGGAGGATCACCTGACCCTGGGCAGTCATGGCTGAAGGGAGCCATGATCGTGGCACTCCAGCCTGGGCGACAAGTGAGAACCTGTCTCAAAACTAAAACAAAAACAAACAAACAAACAACAACAACAAAAAGGACTTTAGGATGGCTACCAGGAACACTGCCTTGAGGTTTATGGAGTCACTCCAGGCTCCCTAGGAAAAAGTACTGTGATCAATGAGAAATGTTCAATATGGAGTGCTGGTGTGGGCCTTGTGTATGTGGCATTGCAGCAACTAAGTAAAGCTCTAACATTTACTGAAGAATAATATTATGGTTATGTTTTTGCTGTTGGCTTTCATTTAAAAATTAGAGGAACGGTTATACTCAAATCTGTCACAAAAATATAAAAATTGGTATTTCAAACCATTAAAAATTCATATATAGCATTTTAAAAGTTTAAGTAGTATTTTTCCTTTTGCCAGTTAGTAGCCAGTTCAGAATCAAATGTCAGGTCTTTCTGTGGCCATCCTCAAATTCTTGATAGTCTGGAATCAAAACAAACTTCAAACTGGAGCAAAAGTCTCCACACAACAAATTTCCAAGATTCTCTGGCTTCTCTCTCCACAGAAGTGCCTCAGATAATCCCCAGAGGTCTTTCAAGAGCAATAAGGTCATAATACACATTAAAATGAAATTGTCAAGAAGGTGTCTGGGGATCTATTTGATCTCCAAAAGCCTGAAGTTTCTCTACTCTCTGTAAAAGTTATCACAGAAAGGAAAAGAGGTGGTGGGTCAGGGTCAGTATTATCCTCTCTGCCTACCTGACATATAGAGAATTAACACCTTTTTACTTATCACTTAGATTAATAACTGCATTTTACAAGTATAATTGAAGTCACCAATGTATCCTTCTTCAATCATTCTTTTTTCCCTCATTTCAGGTAGAAACCATTGCAGTAAATTTTCTTATGTTCTTAATTTTTTTCAAAGGAACATATAACCAAAAGACACAATATGGTAAAATATATTATTTATAAGTAAGATGAAAAAAATATATTAGATTACTTTTTTGCTGTGGAATTCAGCCCTGCGGGAGTAGATGGTTGTTCAGGATCCTGGTTAACAAGGCAAGTTGGAAAGGAGCAGCCATCACCTAGACTAGAATTAAAATAAAAACTTAGAATGGAACCATATGAAAGACAAAGGGTGAATCCCTGTTAAAATGCTCATGTCTGAGAGCAGAACATGGTATATTATCGGCAAAAAAATGTGTACCAGACATTGGCTTCAACATAGTGATTAGGAAGATGAATTAACTAATTTTCACATTGATAGTATAGTGAATCACACTTTTAAAAAATAAGAGTTCCTACATAGAATTACAAGCCTATGGAGCTAGAGTCTCTTCCTGAAATTATCTTTAGCCACATTACTTTCATTAGTGTAAAGCCTGAACATTTTCACAAAAAAAGTACCTTGAAAAAATCGGTAGCAACCAGTACTTCTTCTCATCACCAAAAACTTGTCGCATGTTTTTACTGAAACCCAAGCTGAATCCATTCTTATCTGTTCCATGTCGAAATACCGGACTTCTGAATGCCTCTAAAAAACATCGTAAAGCAGTCATATGAGTAAAGAACATATTTACTAGTAATCATGAATATTTAGCAATAATTAAATGAAGAAACTCTGAAAATCAATGGCTAGCTGACTGTGAGTGCTTATGTGCCTATCAACAGCCCTGAAATACAGGTTGTCCGTTCTATTTTAAAATATCATAAGCTGTATCTATTTTAATTTTAAAATAAACCTTTTTTATTATAACAGTACATGTGCATTATAGAAAATTAGAAAATACAAACTAGCAAATTAATTAAAACTGCATCTTCTGGTCTTCTGGATCTTTCGGTCAATAGATAGATAAATGAATGGATCCACAGATATAGTTACACATAGCCACAAGGTTTAAAAAAAAATGAGACTATTCTTCACATTGTACAACCTTTAAGTAAATCCATTTTCCTTTTTTTTTTTTTTGAGTCAGTTTCACTCTGTTGCCCAGGGTTGAGTACAGTGGTATCACAGCTCACTGTAGCCTCGAATTCCCAGGCTCAAGCGATTCTTCTGCCTCATCCTCCCAAGTAGCTGGGGCTACAGGTGCCATGCCATGCCTGGCAAAGCATTTTCCAATTTCACTGAAATTGGTTCTCAGCTAATCAAATATTTCCAACTGACTATAAAATGTACTTTAAATCTAGTTTGTCCAAACCAGGATCCAGTGCAGAACCATGTACCGCATCTGGCCATTCTGCATATGAAAGCTGGTTCAGAGAGGCTCTCGGACTTGCCTAAGGTCACACAAAAAATAAATGACAGAGTGAGACTTGAATAAGGTCATCAATATGCCTTCAAAAATACATTTTTTTCTTGCATCATGCTGAAGTGCAAAATCTAAAATTTTATTTTTGGAATATGAACATGGAAATATATGATTTTTGTCCATTATATTAAAAAAAATCTAGCAGAGTTAGGCACTATGAAAAAAAATCTGGTCATTTGCAAGATTCTTAGCATTCTTTATTCTAGGATATATAATTTTTTCTAAAAATTTCAGAGAACCATATTATCCAGGGGAAGTACTTTCAATGCTACCAGTTAAATCTACAAGTTTCCAGAAGTTAAAAACTTCTAGAAACAATTAATTTACTTTTGAGAATTATAATTTAACTACCTAACAGATAATTTGAAATAAGATTCCCGGGCTTAGAAATTATTTTACCAATATTTTCACCCTAATAGTATTTGGTGTCATGATTTCATTTCAGAATTCTGTAATGTAATGATTCATTTCAGAATTCTGAAGATGAACATTAATTGTCTATTCACTATAATTAATCCTCACCGCATATTATAATAACTGAAGCTCACAGCTTGGAGTGACCTTTATGATCATAAGCGTTTATGGTACTGGTTGCATTCTCAAACTCCTGACCTTAGCCTAGAAACTCTACATAGCTTAGTCCTTGCTTACTTCTCAAACCTCATTAATGTTCTTCTCAACTTCAGCTTTCTATGCTTCAGCCACATGGAGTGTTTCTCAAATATTCCTAGTTTTTTTCCTTTTCTCCTGTAGGACATTTTATTTGCAACTAAGGTGAAATTCACAGAATGTAAAATTAGCCTTTTTAAAGTGGACAATTCAATAGAATGTAATATATTTATGATTTTATGCAACTTGTCACCAATATGAAATTTCTAAATATTTTCATTACTCCAAAAGAAACTCCATATCCACTAAGCAGTCACCCCCTACTCCCCCATCTTCTCATTAGTAATCACTAATGTGATTTTTCTCTATGGATCTATTTTGGATAGTTCATAAAAATGAGAATCATATAGTATGTAATCTTTTGTGATTGGCTTCTTTCACTTAGCATGTTTTCAAGGTTCCTACTACATATGATATATATGTAGTATGTATCAGGACTTTGTTCCTTTGTACGGTTAATATTCCATTGTATAGATATGCCACATTTTCTCCATCCTTGGATGGGCATTTAGATTGTTTCTACCTTTTGACTATTGTGGATAGTGCTGCTATGAACAGTAGTATACAAGTATTTCTTTGAGTCCTTGTTTTCAATTTTATTTGGGTATATATCTAGGAGTGGAGCTGCTTGTTCATATGGTAATTCTATGTTTAACTTTTTTTTCTTTTTTTTGTAGAAAGTGATTTATTTAAAGAGAGAGAAACAGGAGAAGGAAAGAGAAAGAAACAGCTAACTCTCACACTGAATGAGAATCCAGAAAGACGGAATCCAGGAGAGCAAAGCAGCTTCCACACTGGATGGAAGGGAATAGAGAGAGATGGAGTTTAGGAAGGGAAGACAGGCTTCCACGAGGGAGTGTGGAAGGGGACTCCAGAGGGGAAATCCAAGAGAGAGAAAAAGAGCTTCCATGAAGGAAGTATTCATGGAAGGGAACCCAAACATGGAGTCCCCTATGTTTAACTTTTAAAAGAATTGCCAAACTATTTTTTACCAGGGTCACACCATTTTATATTCCCACCAGCAAAGTAGGATGGTTTCAATTTCTCTACATCCTCACCAAGACTTTTTTTTTTTTAATTGTAGCCACCCTAGTGAGTGTAAAATACCCCAATGTCATTTTGATTTGCACTTTCCTAATGACTAATGATGTTGAGCCTATTTTTCTGTACTGGGATTTACCACACAATAAATATATGACAGAGTGAGACTTGAACAAGGTCATCAACATTCCTTCCATAATACCAAATATTCTTTTTGAATAATGCTGAAATGAAAAACCTAAAATTTTATTTTCCCCATTTATATATTTTCTTTGGAGGAAGGTTTGTTTAAATGTCTATTCAAATCCTTTGCAAATGTTTTAACTTGGGTGTTTGTATCTTTTTGTTCTTGAGTTATAAGATTTCTTTGCATATTCTAGATAGTAGGCCCTTATCAGATAATGAATTCGATAGAAATCTTCTTCTTCTTCTGCAAACTGTCATTTTACTTTCTTGTGTTTTTTAATGCATGTAAATTTTAAATTTTGATAATCTAAGTTACTTATTTTCTCTCTGTTGCTCATGCTTTTGATGTTATATCTAAGAATTCATTGTCATATTCAAAGTCCTGAAGATTTATCCCTCTATTTTCTTCTAAGAGTTTACAGTATTAGCGCTTTCATTTTGGTCATTGATCCATTTTGACTTAATTTTTGTGAATGGAAGAGGTAGAGATACAAGTTTATTTTTTGCCATGTGGATACTGAGTTGTCCTCATGCAACTCAAAGATATTATTCTTTCCCCATTGGATGGTTTTGGCACCCTTGTCAAAAATCAGTTGGCTAAAGATGTGTGGGTTTATTTCTGGCCTCTCAATTCTATTTGTCTGTACATCCATCCTTATGCCAGCACCATATTGTTTTGATCACTGTATGCTTTATAGTAAGTTTTGAAATCAAGAATGTGAGTCTTCCAGGTTTGTTCTTTTTTTGGTGAATATTGTTTTGATTATGTGGGGCCTCTTGCAATTCCACATGAATTTGAGAATTGGCTTTTCCATTTATGCAAAAAAAAAAGCCATTAAAATTTCACTGAATCTGTAAATCACTTTGGGCATTATTGCCATCTTAACAATATAAGGTCTTCAAGCCTATCAACATTGGAAGTCTTCTTTAATTTGTTCAGCAATGTTTTGTAGTTTTCAGTGTACTATGTGTTACATGCACCTCTTTGATAAATTTATTTCTAGGTATTTTGTTTGATGCCTTTTCAAATGGAATTTTCTTAATTTCCTTTTTGGATAGTTCATTGCTAGTGCACAGAAATATAACTGATTTTCCCCCATACTGATTCTAAATCATGCAACTTTCATATTTTGCTTATTAGCTCATCATTTTTATTATGACTTCCTTAGCGTTTTCTATACATAAGATCATGTCATCTGTAAATTGAAATAGTTTTACTTATTTCTTTTGGATGCCTTTATTTCTTTGACTAATTACTCTGGCTAGAACTTATGTACAGTGTTGAAAAGGAGTGGTGAAAAGGGGCATCCTTGTTTCTAATCTCTAATCTTAGAAAAAAGGCTATCAGTTTTAACACTATTGTGTATGATGTTAGGTGTAGGTGTCTCAGAAATGCCCTTTATCTCCTCATCAAATTGAAGGAGTTCCTTTCTTTTCTTAAGTGCGATTTTTCTTAATCATGAAATGATGTTGGATTTTGTTAAGTACTTTTTCTGCATTAATTAAGATGATTATGTGTTTTTTTCCTTCATTCTATTACTGTGGTATATTACCACTGATTGATTTTCATATATTGAACCACCCTTGCATTCCGAGATAAATTCCTTTTGATCATGGCCATGTTATCCTTTTAATATGTTTCTGGATTCAGCATGATAACATTTTGTTAACAATCATTCCATTTATATTCATATTGGTCTCTAGTTCTCTTGTGATGTCTGTCTCTCGCTTTGGTATCAGGGTAACGTTGGCCTCATAGAATGAGTTAGAAAGTATACCCTTCTCTTCTAATTTTTAGCAGAGTTTGAGAAGAAGTTAATTCTTTAAGTGTTTCGCAGAACTCATCAGTTAAGCCATTTTGTCCTGGGCTTTTCTCTTTGTTGTGAGGTTTTTTTGATTACTGATCAATCACTTTATTTCTTACAGGTCTACTCTGACTTTCTATTTCTTCTTGAGTTAATTTGATAGTTTGTGTGTTTCTGGAAATTTGTCCACTTTATCGAAGTTGCCTAATTTTTTGACAGAAAACAGTTCATGGCATTTTCTTAGCCTTTTTATTTCCATAAAGTCAGCAGTAATGTCCTCACTTTCATTTCTGAGTTTTGTGATAAATCTTCTCTCTTTTTCTCTTACTAGCCAAGGGATGTCATATTTGTTGATTTTTTTTTAAAGGAACCCACTACTGATTTTATTGTTTTCTATTTTTTTAATTCTCTATCTGTATCATCTCCTATCTTTATTATTTCCTTTCTTCTGCTGGCTTTGGTTTTACTTTGTTCTTTTTCTAGTTCCTTAAGGTATGATGTTATCAACAGAGGTATTTCTTTTTTTAATATAGGTATTTCAGCTATACATCGCCCTCTAAGCACTGCCTTTGCTGTGTCTGATATCTGTATGGCTTTCAAATATAAATGCTATGGCTTTTTTCTATAGCTGACTTCTTAGGTTAAGTACTTTTTGTTCTGATAAGCTCTCCCCTGACCACTCATTCTACATAGGCTCCCTTCCACCATCTCCAGCCTTTTAAGCATACCTCAGCATCCTATTTATTTTCTTCGAAGCACTTTGCATTTTGTAATCACTTTTATGTTTGGTTATTAATTTTTGTGCCCCTCACTAGACTGTTTTGCGCCTGTTGACCACTGTATATACATATAAGAGACGATCAATAAATATATGGAATGAGCAAACCTGTATGTGTGTAAGCGACATATCAAAACAAATGAGAGAAATAAGAATGATTTTTACCATTTCAGGACAGGTTGGCATTTAATCACATAGCAACTGTCAATGAATGTTGGTATACGTATTTAAAGTTCTCTCAACTACAGTAATTGGATACTCACCTAATGTAGATTTATTTTTGCTGACTAGCCAACAATGATAGCCAAACAGAGAAGACAAGCTGACAGAAAACATAGCTGCAGCAAAGAATAAAAACATAATATGGAACTTGGCTTGAGTATCAGGTAGACCATTCTATAAAGAAAGGAAGAAAATAAAATGTTTTGTCAAAGGGATATGTATTCCCCTATTTTATAAGTAAATTAGTAAGTTTTTGCTTAAAAATTTTCTTAAATTCAGACATGAAAAAAGATATGTGGCTTTATGTTAAAACTTTAGGAAAAATATGTATATATTTCATCAGATTAAATGTTTACTAGAATATGAATATATATGAAAATGATATTAAAATGTGGAATATTATGTTTTTCGTAACTAAATCATAGAAAATGTATGGCACTATATGTATAAACTGTAATAGTAGGAAGCAAACTAAATGGAACTACAAAACATAGTTTTAAATTTATTACCTGAATATGTTTTGTTAACATACTACAGAATCACAAATGTTTAAATAGTTTCATTATAATGCCAGAAAATGAAGGTTAACTGGCACTATTTGGCTACTATTCTTATTGATGTTTTACATTACTACAAACAACAGCATCAACTAAATGAATACATGTAACAACACACTCACAATAATGCTTCAAGCTATCTTAAATAATGGCACCACAGAAAAGAGCAACACCAGTGCATAACACCTGCCTAAAATAAATCTTAATATCCATGGGCTGAAACAGCCCATCTCAAAGAAAACCCATTAGACTCTCATTGTTTATAATGCCAAAGAGACCTGGAGGGGCTCCAGAATGGAGGGCCTGGGGCTATGGACACGTAGTGAAACACTGTGGCTGCCAGGAAGTGGCTCTTCTGATAAACCATCCTCATGTTTTAATACCCTGTAGTACCTGACAGATTGACACAGGTCACAAGACCTCACTGATAGTTTTCGACAGCAGCAGTAGTTTTTGACACACAGTGAAAATTCTGGTCATTCCTTTTAAAATATATTTGTGGTTTGAAACTAAAATCATCCACAAGAATGAGAAGCAGTGAGGTAATGTTCTTCCAGACATTCATTAGGGATCATTTTTCAAGCTGAACACTGAAAGAATCCTTGAGGGCTAGCAGCAGTTCTCTTCGCCCATGTCTTTCTATGCTTAGCAAGATAACTGGCATGTAGTAGGCATTCAATAACTGTTTGGTATTAAATTTGGTTCAAATCTCACATAAGTAATCTAGCAATTTAGAAATTCATAATAAAGACAATTTAATGAAAACAATAAATCAATCCTGGTAGCAGATAAATTGCTTTTTACTGTCATTTGGTGTTCACAAGGAGAAACTCTGGATATTTTAAATCCTCAATTTTGATTTCTTTTTGCCTACATTTATAATATATAGTGTTTAAAGCCTAATCAAGCAGTACTGAATAAAAACTCAGGACATTATAGGCATACGGACATTATAGCCATAATAGTTTAAAAATAATCTTCTTAAACGTAAGGAAAACAGTTCTATTTTTAAATACTGAAAAAAATCTTATAGAGTCATCAATTCTCGTTATTCGCAGTACTTTTGTTTTATAAAGTTGCCAGAAACACTGAATATGTAAATGAATAATGAACCACTGCTCCTAGGGAAAATACAGGGTTAGGTTTCTATGAACTTCTGGTCACAGCATCTTTGACAACTGATGAATGTATAACCTTGTTTTATGTCTTTTTCTGCTTAAATAGACCTTATTTAATATACAGCATTGATTTGTTAATATACAACTCATAGCTAACAGTCCTATAACTCATGCCTGAATTAAGCTTGTCTAACACATGTATTTTCTCCATAAGACCCATCAATTTAAAGAAAACTAGTTTAGAAACACTAGACCACACTTCAGCACTACACTTGAAGACCTTTTTTTGACAGCAAAATCACCAACAAAAAGCACAAAAATGCGAAAAAAAAACATGGCACTAAATAGACTGTGGAAAGCACACTTGTTTACAGTATGAGAGCTGAAGCCAGAAGGCAAAAGCATCGTCTTGTTCAACCTCAACTGGGAATGGGTACCCGGGCAACTCAGTGTTTTTGCCACTCTGCACAGGTCTGCAGATGACCATGAAAGCTGTCAGTACTGATGCGGGGGTTACAACTACATTTTAGTAAGTGAATTAACAAATACAGAATCTGCGAATAATGAGGACTGACTGCATGCCAAGGAGCTCTAGTCCATAAAATCAGTGTCTGAAATAATTCTGTCCTGAAAAGTCTATATTATCTATTATTGTATACTAAAAAAAGTTACCAAGTTAATGACTTACTGTCCAAAATTTGATAAAATACTGTAAATCTGTTGCCGCAATAAAAAGGCAGTAGAGCAGAGAATAAGCCAAGAAAAGGAGGAAGAACTTATAATTTGAAAATCCAACACAATTGTTCACCCTGTTAATAAAACAAAAACATTTCCAATGAGTTTTGCATCTTCAACCTACATTTGCATATGCTCAAGCAAGTGTTTAGCTTCCTCTTGCTTTTAATTGGCATTTCTTTAAATATAACATATGATTTATTTATGCATATAATCATTTAAAATCTATTTCACTAAAAATAAATTTGTTTATATTTATAAAACATGATATCTAATATTTCCTTAATCAGTCATAAGCAATGTAACTGCACGTCATGTCAAATTATGCAATTACACACATTCCTTAAAGCACAGAGCCTGTGAGACCCTAATCAGGCCAGGCAGATTAGGTGAATTTACTAAACCCTTCCTCTACGCTATCTTTGGGTTTGATTTTCAACTATGATTAATTAAGTTAAAATCTTTCAAGTGCTCCCAAATTAGATGCAATCTCTTCACAAATTACTCTTTGCATGGCATCACTGAAGCAATCAGACTGTCAAAGTCTATTAAACGGGAACTTTAAGAAAAGAAGTAGGAATGGGAGTTAGACAGCCGGATCAGAATGCCCATTTGATACTAAGTAATGCTGTGGCCTGAGGAAGTGAAATCATCTATTAGAACTTCATTTTCTTGGCTGAGCGAGGTGGCTCAGGCCTGTAATCCCAGCACTTTGGGAGGCTGAGGTGGGCAGATCACGACGTCAAGAGATTGAGACCATCCTGGCCCAGCCTGGTGAAATCTCATCTCTACTAAAAATACAAAAATTAGCTGGGTGTGATGATGCACGTCTGTAGTCTCACCTACTAGGGAGGCTGAGGCAGGAGAATTGCTTCAACCCAGCAGGCGGAGGATGCAGTGAGCCAAGATAGCACCACTGCACTCCAGCCTGGCAACAAAGCGAAACTCGGTCTCAAAAAAAAAAAAAAAAAAAAAAAAAAGAATTTCATTTTCTTCATCTGTAAGATAAGAACCCTGAGGTCATTTCCAAAAGTCAGCTCTAAATAGGCTATAATTCCAAATATGGAAATTTACAAATCTCAGTTCTCACTCCAAAGTAAGTAGGGGATAACTCAAACTATCATATCAATAAACATAAGTACAAATACAATTCATTTTTATAGGCTCATTTTCTTTTTCTTAAAGATTTTCCTTTTAAATATTATTTATTTATATTCGATTTTACTTTAAGTTTTGGGATACAAGTGCAGGTTTGTTACACAGGTGAACTTGACTCACGGAGGTCTGTGGTATAGATTATTTCATCACCCAGGTATTAAGCCTAGTACCCATTAGTTGTTTTTCTTACTCCTCTTCTTCTTTCCACCCTCCTCCCTCCAAAAGGCCCCAGTGTGTGTTGTTCCGTCTTCTGTGTCCTTGGGTTCTCATCATTTACCTCCAACTTATAGGCTCATTTTCTTTCTATCAAAGTTTTCTATTTCCTTTTCATAAAGACAAGGGCATTACTGGATTCTGCATTGCCCATGCAGAACTGGCTAATGATTTCACATGGAGAAACAAAACATGTTCTAGGTAAATATCCTTCTTATGTTGTTCAAGTTCAGTGTAAAACACAGCTATTGGCTCTGTTTCTGGGAAATTGTTTTCTGACTTTAAATTGGAAAAAGGACATAATATATTGGAAGAAACGTGGCCTTTGATGTCCAAAAAAATTTCCTTTGTGACTTTGAGCCCACTCTTTCTCTTTTCTGAGCCTCATTTTTTTCCCCTTTAAAATGAGACAAATAACTTCTACTTCTTTCTGTCACTGCTAAAAGTGTTACAGATTATACGCACGGCCTCTAGAACATAATTGGCACTCAGTAAATCAAAGGTCAAATAGTTTGCTTTTATTTGTGTTACCTAATCTTTGGCAAGCATGTGAAAGTATTATATTATATAATTAACTAAAATTTTATAGTAAAGGAAAAAAACATTTTGATAGAAAACCCAATAAACAAATAGTATAAAATCTGTTTTAGTTAAAACGTAAGTATGAGATTGAACCCTGGAATTCTGGTGGGTAATCTTAAGTGGCCAGAGACTGAGAAGTCATTGAAAAATAAAGAGGTATTGTTGATCTAATGTTTCAAACATTCAAAGACAACAGATGTTAGGGTTCAAAAGACCTGTGTAAAATACCCATATAAAAAAAGGCTGCCACCACCAGGTCTGAGAACATCCTACAAGTTTTTTAATAAGTGACTGTTTTTAGACTAATATATTCACACCATGCCTGCAGAAAAATATTTTTTATGTATTCGTATGGAAACATTTCCAGGAAATATTAAGTGAAGAAAATAAAAAGAAACAGATTCAGTCAAAAGTGTAGTTACTTCTACTAAAAAAGCGGGGGTAGGGAGGCTATGCACATGTATGCACACACACACTGATACCCAAGAAGTGCCATGACATTAACAACACTGGTTTTCTGTGTGCAGGGGAAAAAGGTGGGGAGGGGGACTGGGAAGAACATGTTCCCCTGCTTTATTTTTTAATTTGGAACCAAAAGCATGCTATTAGTGATAGACTTTTTAATTTAAAATTTCAATTTGAAATGAAAAAATTAAATATGATGGCTGCTTTATTCAGCTGGCACCAAGTGAGTTTTAGGCCCTTGGCATCAAATCCTGCATGAGTCAACACAACTGCTGCTTTCTGCAAGGGAGTACCCAGAGCTACGATAAGTGGCAGGGACAGTGGATGCAGCAACAGAAGTGATGGGGAAGTGAACAACTTGACATAGACATTAAAGGTATCCGTCAGTTCATTCACCTTCTCACACTGCCACCTAAAGCTGGAGCAACAGCAGGTAGTGTGCAGATATGCCACGTGAACCAATTTTTTAAAATCATAGGGTCTCATTTCTATTGTTCTCCCTCACTTATTTAGTGGAATCTGTGAAAACTGGAAAGACTATCAAATTGTAAGTTTCTCACCGGGTCAAATTAACTGTTGATCTAGAAAAAAATACTAAAATGTCAAACCTCCGCCTCCCTGGTTCAAGCAACTTTCCTGCTTCAGCCTCACAAGTAGCAAGGATTACAGGCACGTGCTACCACGCCCAGCTAATTTTTTAGATTTTTAGTAGAGATGGGGGTTCACTGTGTTAGCCTCATCATGATCTGCCCGCCTCAGCCTTCCAAAGTTCTTGGATTACAGGCGTGAGCCACTGCACCTGGCCCAAGAATGCCATTTTCATAGGAGTTTACTAGCTTGAATGCTTTAAAGGAGAAAATCAAGGTGGAGAAAAGAAAGGGGTATACTGGTGAGAGATACAGGATACTGTAATCCCTACATTTCCCTAGGAATCTTTCCTGCTGCTAAGAGAACCATTCCCTACATATATTTCACCCTATACCTACTGTGGACTTGTGGGGATGTCTACCTTTCTGTAGGGTCATCCTTCGAAGAAGGCTTGCAGAATAAGTATTACTCATGCCCAAATCCAACCCAGCCAGCAACCTGGGCATGACAGTCAGAGATATGTATACACTGAGATGAGGGAAAGGAAGGAAAATTAACCTTACTAATCAGATATTTCAAAGAATCCTCTATTAAATTACCTAATTTCTTGACTTATAAATACTAGCAAATACTAATTAATTCTAAGTGGGAACTCTTTTTAAACTTATCTGTGCATTTGTGTATCTGTGTAGTTGCTGTTCTACTCCTTAATATTATGTGTAAAATAACTGTTAAAGCTTTAGATGACTTAATTCTTTATTAGCACCTTCCAGTGAGGTACTATGTACAATTTACACATACATCTTCATGTGTATTTCTGTGAAGTATTTTGGAATCTCCATATTTATGCACATGCATACAAAGAAAACACTTTGTTCTAGCTATCATGCGATATTAACTTTTATATTGTTAACCTACTGGTTTTAAAAGTATTTCATGGAAACTCCCCTAAATAAAGGCTCTTTTAAGTTAATTAAACAAATATTAGAAACTAAATCTGAAAGTTCCTCTTACATCGACTAAAGTTAAATTTCATTTGTGAAGATTTATATGGATAAATGATTCAATTTATTAACATTATAACGGACACAAACTTGTTTAAGGATAGAGCCATACTCACCATGGGCAATGATGATCCATCTTCAAAATACATCTAAAAAACAAAGCAAAACACAAAATCCAATACCCCATGAAATGACAATAATATTAAATTATAAAATAAAATATAAATTATGGTTAGTTCAAAGAGTTGTGGCAAGTAAAATATTGCAAATTATTTACTAATCTAAAAATTGGATAATAGCAGAAGTTCTCATCTAAAATAAACACTAAAGCCAATTCATTATAATAATATAACTTTAAGTCAAAATATACATGCTTAAGATGCAAAGCAATTTATTTTCTAAAAACAGCATAATGTACTAATATACAACTATCTTATGCTAAAGAAAGTACAAAACTGCAACAGATTTACAGAAAGTCTGGATAAAACTTCTCCTTCAGTAACAATCCTTAAGCCAAGTAATACTGCCCTTGGAGTATATTAAATATAACGACATCTGACTGTCATGAAGTCAACTGAGTTATCTTTATAAAAATGAAAAACACTCATAGACGTATTTCCTAAATTGAACTAGCCAAGTCAGAACTGCTAAAAATCATGTACTTCATGGCATCATGAATCCGGGGAAAAACTGACAATTGACTGTGACCTTAAGCCACACTGGTATGAATGCAAGTGAACCCACTATATTTCCTAAATAAAGGGCTGAGAAGCGAGAATATGGAGAAAAGAAGATAATCAGGAAAACAGTGAGAAAAGAAACATAATGAAGAAAAAGACCACCAGCATGTAGATATTTTAGAAGTTAAAGGTTTTCTTACTTATCACAGACGGAACAGTGATGGCAGCGATCTGGTTTTATAAGTTGGCATCTGTCACAATATCGGATTGCTAGGGACAAAAAGCTCCACTTAGTCTTAGAGTTAACACTGAATTGAATATGCAATTAAATGGGTTTTATCATCTCTCCAAATTTAAATTTTAAAACACATATAAAATTTAAATTTGGTAAAAAATAAGATATTTGATGCTGTCTGAATGCAAAAATTGAATGACTTGCTTACAGCCATAGTTCTCTGGAGGTTTAACAAGAACAGAGAATCTCCAGAGGAAAGTTTTCTAATGCTTTTTCAATTGTCAATAAGGCTCACGAAGGGTACAAATATGTCCATTTTAATCAAAATAAATAGAATGTCTCCCTCATTTAAACCAATTGATTTCCTGTACTTTGCTATTTATCAAAAAAAAGTTTTAAATTGGACTAGGAATAAGAAGACCAGATTTTGCGCCTTTTACTGTCACTAACTAGTTTTGGAAACTCAGCAACAATTTATTTATAGGGGGCTTAAATTTCCTCAGTATTTGTTTAGACTTACAGGGTAAATATACCTAAACATATATAAGCACATCTCTGTCTCTGTAGGATAAAACCAATGTCATATTAACCAGGAAATTGCTACTTGATGATCAAAAACTAGTGAAAACAAACAGGATAAAAATTATGTGTGAGACTTACAGTTAGATTCAATTAGGATTCTAAAGTGAGTCAGAAACAAATATAAGTAATATAAAAATCTTTTTTTTTTTTTTTTTTTTTTGGAGATGAAGTCTCACTGTTGCCCAGGCTGGAGTACAGTGGTGTCATCTTAGGTCACTGCAGCCTATGCCTCCTGGGTTCAAGCAATTCTCCTGCCGCAGCCTTCTGAGTAGCTGGGACTACAGGTGTCCGCCACCACGCCTGGCTGATTTTTTTGTATTTTTAGTAGAGATGGGTTTTCATCATATTATCCAGAATGGTCTCGAACTCCTGACGTCAGGTGATCTGCCCACCTTGGACACTCAAAGTGCTGGGATTACAGGCATGAGTCACCACACTCAGTCAAAAGTCTTAATGAGTTTTACACATTTTTTAAATTTATTTTTTAGAGACAGGGTTTCACTCTGTCATCCAGGCAGCAGTTCAGTGGTGCAATCACAACTCACTGTAACTTCTAACTCCTGAGCTCAAGCAATCCTCCACCTCAGGCTCCCGAGTTGCTGGGATTACAAGCACAAGCCACTGTGTCAGCCCATTAATGAGATATTTTATATAATTTTTCACGCTGTCTTTGAAACCAGTGTGTATTTTGTACTTAGACACATCTCAATTTGAACTGGCCGTATTTTAAGTGCTCAACAGTCACATGGGGCTAGCAGCTACCATAATGAGGAGCAGAAGTCTGAAGTCACAGAAGTTCTGTGCAAGTCTTGGTGGGCAAACACCACTAGTCCATGTACACCAGTTTTAAGACAATTGTTTAATTGGATAGTTGTTAAATTACCTTAAAATATGTCCCAAACAAGAGATTTATTAATTTATTGCATTTGTAAGAAAAGTTTAAAGATAGATAAAAAATTATACCAGTACCTAAATGAAGTTTTACATCATCTATATGCCTGCTCTAAATTTATGAAAAAATACATGTAAAATATTAAATATTCATTACAGATACTGCCCCCTTAAATTAAATATGAATAGGAAAGTCTACAACTAAATCCTTAAACATGAGTACTACTATAAATGAAGATTTCAGCAGTTCTCACATCTTTGTTGAGTCATAACTAAGTAGGCAGAACAGGATTAAAGTCAGTTCTGATTTCCCTGAGATCTCTTTGCCACAGTGTTATTCATGTTCCCATTCTGTTTTATGGATTCATACAGGAAAGATTTAACAGCAATTCAAGAAATAACATAGTATTCTGAAATGAGTGTTTTACCATTTCAAGTATATAAACACACTTTCTTACAGTCACCTTAATGATGTTATTTGCATACCACTGCAAAGCACCCACTATCAACATTTACCTCCAGACATGGTCCTGGTATAGATGGGAAGATCCTTGGCTGCTCGCCTAAGAACTTCCTGATGGGCTTCTCCTCTTGGCTCTCTCTCCAACAATTCTTTCTCTGCATAAGAGAGGTGGAACTGTGGAATAAATTTAAATTTTAATCAGTATTTTCAAAGAAATGATGACATACTGGTCTTCTCTACCATACCCGGAAGAGGGTATTTATAAAATATTAATGGTATATTTTACATTCAAAGAGACAATAGAGTTTGAAATCTGGGCAAGTCTGTTCACCTCACAGGTCATTAACTTATGCATCTAGAAAAAGGGTATAATAATCATCATCATAATACAATTATACCCACTTCCTCTGCTGTTTATGTAACTCAAAAGGAACAGAGTACATAAAACTGCTTATAATCTGTAGAGTTCCAACAAAATATTAGTTAGATTGATAGATAAAATGACTCAATAAATAAATACAATTCAATGAATAACTTTTTTATTTAGATAATTAACAACAAAAGTAGAAACAAATTCATTAAGCATATTTTCTTATCTAAGTGAGTTTTAACTTACAGATAATCATTACATGAAATCTCTCCCAGCACTTCTAAAGGAACTAAGTATTTATTTTACTTCTTACACTGACAATTTGGCCCAGCTAATTTTAAAGTATTTGAGAAAAATAAAATTCGGGCTCCTAATTTCTCTCTCTCACTCACGCACATGCACCTGTATAAACTTCTATAAATGTGCAACAGGAGATATGTACAAGAAAAATCTCAGTAGCACTGTTTGAAATACAAAAAAACTGAACACAACTCAAACGTCCATTAAAAGGATAACCGATAAATTGGGGTATGATATATCCAAATATTGAAATATTACTGGAATTTAACAATAAACTGTAGGTATGTACAGCAAAGCAAAGAGCTTCAACATAATGAACAATAAGCAATCTTACAGAACGTATAAACAATGATTTCATTCATATATAATTTTAAAACCAGCAAGCTAAACAGTATATAAATTGTTGTTTAGAGATACATATACATGTGATAAAACTATAAAGAAAAAGGAATAATTAACGGAAAATGCAAGATAGTTGTTACTTTTTGAGGAATAAAGGGAAAGCATGGGAAACACACAGCAGAGATGAAAAATATAAACGATGTTTGACATATTGGCTGGGTGACTGCTTAAGTGTTTTCACTTAATTATTCTTTAAGTAGTGTATTAGATATGTGTTTTTCTATATATATAAAATATGTATACAATATTTTACAATTTTTAAAACTTTTTAAAAGTGATGTCAATGAAAAGAAGGAAAAACAATTTAATAAAAATTAGGTAATTATATTTTAGTCTAATTCTTTATGTCAAGAGAAATAAAATTTAAATATCTTTGTTTAGAAAATGACAATTCTACTGAGGTCATTTTAAAAATAGAAACAAATCTCCAGCTTTCGAATGTAAATAATTTTTAAATTGCCATAATATTCCTGTATGCGTGGCCTTTCGTTTAATATCACTAAAATTTCAAACCCATTAAGGTAAAAGAAAATAAAAAGTTTTCTCTAAGTAGAAAATTTACATGATATCAATTATTTTAAATTAGTATATCAAGTTTTCTAGCATTAAATTAGTAGATATGTTATAGTTATGTTCCTGAAGAGTTTCTCAGGTATCTGAAAGAAGAGTCCTCTAGCTTAACTATTCCTTCTCTTATAAAGTCATAGCATTTGCTTACCTATTAACTAATTCCACAATGTTTCGAATTATACTTCAATAAGTGAAGGCCACATTTATGAAAACTTAGTGTATTCTATCAGTGGCTCTTCAATAGCTTGCTACCTTAAAGCTTCAGTTAAAAAAATGAAGTATATTTACACAAATACTTTGATCGCTAGAATACATAAATAAGGGTGGTATGTGGCTGTGAGCAGTGTTGAGTGCGGAAGCCTAGAAATGGGCCTCTAATTCTAGAGGCTGGACAGGAGTAGCCACAGATCTAGACATCCTGGAATCAAAGAAAAGGCTGGGAACCACATTTCCAACAGACGGAAAACTATCTCCCAATTCGATAATGGATTCCCAGAATACATTATTTTCAGTTACTCTGAAAAAGATCTTTAATGGGAAGCTAATGCAGTGAGAATGTTATCATCCTCCAGATCTTAGTAACAGAATTCAAGAAGTGAGAAAGTAAAATTCAAGCTATTTATTGATCTATCATACACAATCATATTGATTTACCAGATTTTCTTTCTTACTAAAAAATTCTAGGTTGGGGTACAAAATACAGTTAGATTTAAAGAATAAGATCTAGTATTTAGTGGCACAACAGGTAGGCTATAGTTAACAATAATTTACTGCGTATTTCAAGATAATGAGGAGAGTAGATTTGGAATGTTTCCAACACAAAGGAATGATAAATGTTTGAGGTGATGAATACCCCAGTTACTCTCATTTGATCAGTACGCACTGCATGTTGGTATCAAAATATTATAGGTGCCTTACAAATATGCATAGCTGTTAAAGATTTATAAACATTTTTAAGAAGAAAAACAAATTTTAGGTTGGGCATTATGTACTTGTAGAGTACTTTAAAATTTAAAATGTACTGTTTTTTGAAAGACACACACACATACACACATGTACTGATGGTCTTAATAGAACTGGGTATCTTATTTGGAAATATTTGTCTTGTATAAAAAACGTAACACCAGATGATGCTGTGATGCTGTAATAATAAATGGCAGGGTCATTCCACAGAAAGTACCTATCAACTTTGCATATGTGGATTCCTCTGCCTAGAATGCTGTTCTTCACAAGCTTTTTATGAAGGGCTCTTTCACATTTTGCAGTTTGCTGCCTAAATGTCATCTTCTCAAAGAACTTCTGTGATTTCCTTACTCAACTGGGTACCCTGACAATTCTGTCTCTTCTCCTGTCACACCCTGTATCAGGTCCACGTGTGCTTTCTTTGTGCTCTATACCACAGTTTGAAATTATTTTGTTGGTTCATTTGTCCTTCGTCCCTCTCTCTCATTAGCATTTAACTCCACAAGGGCATGGGTCAATTCTGGGCTCACAGTGCATACTTTATTACAATTGTATAACGAACAAAGGAGCTAATGCCAGTAGGCCAAGGTCAAATCACCGCATATTGGCCAGGCATGGTGGCTCACGCCTGTAATCCCAACACTTTCGGAGGTCAAGGTGAGCAGATCACCTGAGGTCAGGAGTTCCAGACCAGCCTGACCAGCATGGTCAAACCCCATCTCTACTAAAAATACAAAATTAGCCGGGCGTGGTGGTGTGCGCCTAATCCCAGCTACTCAGGAGGCTGAGGCAGAAGTGAGTCGAGATTGTGCCACTGCACTTCAGCCTGGGTGCTCCCCACTCCGCAAAAAAAAAAAAAAAAATCATTGCTTATTAAGGAAAAAGTAGTTTTGTATCCTAGTCTCCAACTTTCTATTCTCAGAAACTGGTTTCTCATTATTCAGTCAGATATATCCCCCTTCCTTACTTCTAAAATTAATTTAAAGCCTGGCATTAGAAATTAATTTAGTAAAATATTCAATAATAGTTAAATGGATTAAAGTCGTCAACATTGTATTACCTTTTTCTACAGAGTTCTGGGTCTTCATCACCTTAGAGAAAAGTTTTAGAGAGTGCCAGCACTGAAGACTCCCTAGTATGTTCAATGTTTTTAATAATAAATGAACATACCCAACATCAGCTTTAAGAAAACAAATACAGTTTCGTGGTATTATTACTCATATAATTTGGATGTCAACGAATATATTTCTACCTTGAAATATACCAAATACATGGTCTCCCCCATCCAAGAAAACTTTTATATACAAAGGCATGTCACATAATAGATTTGATGAAAGATGCCATTTGGAGAAATCTGAAGGAATGAAAGATCTCTTAGGATGAAGCAGGTAACATATCTGACCTGCCACCAACCTTCAGATGTCGCAGTTCTTTGGTGGGTTGATAAATGCTCTTTTTTGTTTAAATAGTTCTATTTTAAAATAAAACACCTCAGAGTTAAAGATACATTGATAAAATAGTAGAAAGTTCCCACATACTCCCTTCACTAAGTTTCCCATATTATGAACATCTTAACTTAGTATAGTACATTTGGTACATTAAATGAACCAATATGCATACATTATTATTAACTAAAGTGCACAGTTTATTCGGATTTCCTCAGTTTTTACTGAATATCTTTTTCTGTTCCAGAATCCCAGCCAGGATACCACAGTAGCTTTACTTGTCTTCCCTCCTTAGGTTCCTCTCAGCTCTGACAGTTTCATAGATATTCCCTTTTTTTGTTGTTTTTGACTTTGTTTTTAGTAGTACTGTTCTGGTATTTTTTAGGATGCCCCACTATTGGAATTTGTCTGATATTTTTCTCATGATTAGACTGGGTTTATGGGCTGCTGGGAAGAAAACCACAAGCCATGCTCATTACATCATAATAAGGTATATTTTATTTTAATTTTAATTTTTTGAGACCGAATCTTGGTATGTTGCCCAGGCTGGAGTGCAGTGGCACGATCTCAGTGTACTGCAACCTCCACCTCCCAGGTTCAAGTGATTCTTGTGCCTCAGCCTCTAAAGTATCTGGGACTACAGGTAAGCAACACCATGCCCAGCTAATTTCTGTTTTTAGTAGAGATAGGGTTTAGCCATGTTGGCCAGGTTGGTCTCGAACTCCTGACCTTAAGTGATCCTCCCACCTCAGCCTCCCAAAGTGTTGAGATTACAGGTGTAAGCCACTGTGCCTGGTCCCATAGGTACATCCTATAAACATGACTTATCACTGTTAATGCTGACTTCGACTATCCAGTTGAGGGAGTTTTTGTCAAGTTTCTCCACCATACTCATTACTTCCCCTTTTCTAGCTTGTACTCTGGAAGGAATTCAGATACGTAGCTCACATTTAAGAAGTGGGGATTTATTCCTCACCTCCTTGACAGCAAAGTATCTATATATATTATTTGGAATTCTTTTATAAGACAGATCTTACTCTTCTCATTTATTTTTTATTCCTTCAATTATTTTTTTCCATCAGTAATCTCATATTTATTTTATACTTTGGGTTATAATCCAACGCTACTTTATTTTTGTTGCTCAAATTGTTCCAACTTAGTTATTGGGAGTTCCTTCAGTTGGCTTCTTTATCTATTTGATACATCACGACCATTTTTTCCCCCTATATCTCTGTTACTATAAGATGCTTTAGGCTCATCTCAACTATTTCCTGCCAAAGTCCTAGAATCAGCCACTTGTCCAAGGAGCCTCGTTTTCTTTTAATGGAGAATATTATCAGACTGTTTCCAGATAATGATAGTATATTTTTTTTAAATATTATACAAATTAAGGACAAACTACTATCTACTAATATGAACAGAAAATTCAAAGAACTGTATTTCCCTTTCTGCTAGTTTTCATTTAGTACAAAAATAAACATAACCTCACTAGTATCTAACATGTATATGTTTAAACATAAAACTTTTTTGCTGGCCGGGCGTGATGGCTCTCATCTGTAATCCCAGCACTTTAGGAGGCTGAGGCGGACGGATCACTTGAGGTCAGGAGCTCCCAACTAGCCTGGCCAACATGGTGAAACCCTGTTTCTAGTAAAAATACAAAAATCAGCCAGGCATCATGGCAGGCGCCTGTAATCCCAGCTACTGGGAGGCTGAGGCTGGAGAATTGTTTGAACCTGGGAGATGGAGGTTGCAGTGAGCCGATTTGTGCCACTGCACTCCATCCTGGGCAACAGAGTGAGACTCCATCTCAAAAAAAAAAAAAGAAAACCAAAAGGTGCGGTGGCTCATGCCTGTAATCCCAGCACTTTGGGAGGCCAAGGCTGGTGGATAGCCTGAGGTCAGGAGTTTGAGACCAGCCTGGCCAACATGACGAAACCTCGTCTTTACTAAAAATACAAAAAATTAGCTGGGCACAGTGGCAGGCACCTGTAATCCCAGCTACTTGGGAGGCAGAGGCAGGAAGAATCACTTGAACCCAGGAGGTGGAGGTTGCAGTGAGCCAAGATCGTGCCACTGCACTACAGCCTGGGAAACAGAAAAACATAACAAATAGTAGTTTGTTATATTTTTCAAAAAACAGTAACAATAAAGTTTTTGCTGATTAAATTGGCAACAAAGAGTCTCTTAATAATAACATACAATACCAAGGGTCCAATAAGGCTGGTTACATTGTAAATTGCTATAATCCTTTGAGAAAAAATTGGGCAAATGACTTACATTTCCTTGATCTAGTTTTTCTACCTCTGGTATTCACGTTAAGGAAATGATTCCAAATATAAGTAAAGCTCTATGTATAAACATGTTAATGACAGGATTATTTATAATATGATAAACTGGGATCAGTCTAAAAATACAAATTAGAGTGTGGCATTAAATTTTTATATATTTCAGTAATAATATTATGCTGTCATTAAAAATTCCAATAGGTCACTGATGGACTATTAAATTTAAAAAATGAGAATAGGTACATTCTGAATACCAAAATAAAAATAAAAGGTTTTTGACTGCAGTCTCTGCATCTGTGATGGCATCTCTGGACCCACCAGAGCCTGAGGAAACTCTGCATCCTGAAGGGAAGGACACAAGCTTGGCTGACTTTGCCACCTACTGACTGCATGAGCCTTGAGTGAACATAGGTGGGGGAGCCAGGTAGTAGACACAGTGGGCCTTGGGTGAGACTCAATGATATTCTGACTTTGGGTCTGACTGAGCACAGTGCCAGCAGTATTGGCCACAGAGGTGTTTATGTCACCCCTCCACCAGCTCCAGGCAGCTCAGCACAGAGAGAGAGGCTCTGTTTGTTTGGAAGAAAGTAAGGGAAGCTCTATTTGTACGTAAGAAAGTACTGAGCAGGAGTCTCTGCCCAGTAATCCAGACAATTCTTCCAAATCTTATCCAACACCACCAAGGCAGTACACATCTACCAGTCTGTAAGAATCACAGTATTAATGGGATTGGGGTGTCTCCTAACGCAGTTTCAGCTTAGATCACAACACCTAACCTGGAAAGCCTTCCTAAGAAGGACACTTACTAACATTTATATGGAATCTCAAAAGACCCAGAATAGCCAAAGGTATCCTGAGTAAAAGAAACAAAACTGGAAGAAACACATTACCTGACTTCAAATTATACGACAGCGTTTAGTGTAGCGGGGTAACCCAAATAGCATGGTACTGGTATAAGACTAGCATTTGTACATATTTGTAACCAAAATAGCATGGGACTGGCATAAGAACAAACACATAGACCAGTGGAACAGAATATAGAACCCAGAAACAAATCCATATGTCTACAGTAAACTCATTTTCAACAAAGGTGCCAAGAACACACACTGGGGAAAGGACAGTCTCTTCAGTAAGTGCCGCTGGGGAAACTGGATATCCGCATGCAGAAGAATGAAACTAGACCCATATCTTTTGCCCTACACAAAAATCAAATCAAATCAAAATGGATTAAATACTTAACTCTAAGACCACAAATTATGAAACCAGTAAAAGAAAACATTGGGAAAACTCTCGAGGACATTGGTGTGGGCAAGGATTTCTTGAATCATACCCCACAAGCATAGGCAAACAAAGCAAAAATAGATTAATGGGATCAAATCAAATTAAAAGGCATCTGCACAGCAAAGTAAACAATCAACAAAGTGAAAAGACAACCCACAGAATGGGAGAAAATATTTGCCAACTCCCCATCTGATAAAGGATTAATAACCAGAATGTATAAGGAGCTCAAACAACTCTATTGGAAAAAAATCAAATAATCCAATTTAAAAATAAGCAAAAGATCTGAAGAGACATTTCTCAAAAGAAGATACACGAATGGCAAACAGGTATATGAAGATGTGCTCAACATCCTTGGTCAACAGAAGAATGCAAATCAAAACTACAATGAGATATCACTGCACTCTGTTAAAATAGCTGTTATCCAAAAGACAGGCAAAGGGCAGGTGCAGTGGCTCATGCCTATAATCCCAGCACATTGGGAGGCCAAGACAGGAGGATCATTTGAACCCAGGAGTCTAGGCAACAGAGCGAAACCTCATCTCTACAAAAAATTTTAAAAAATTAGATAAGCATGGTGAAGCATGCCTATAGTCCCAGCCACTGAGGGGGCTGAGGTGGGAGTACTGCCTGAACCCAGGAGGTCAAAGCTTCAGTGAACTGTGATTGCAGCACTGCACTTCAGCCTAGACAACAGTGCAAGACTCTGTCTCAAAAAATAATAACTAAAAAAGGCAGTAACAAACGCTGGAGTGGTAGTGGAAAAAAGGGAACCCCTGTATATTGTTGGTGGGAATGTAAATTATTACTGCTATGATGGGTTTCCCAAAAAACCAAAAATAGAGCTACCACACGATCCAGCAATCCTGTTAGTATATACCCAAAAGAAAGGAAATAAGTATGTTAAAGAGATATCTGCACTCCCATGTTTATTGTAGCACTATTCACAATACCCAAGATTTGAAAGGAACCTCACTGTCCATCAACGGATGAATGAATAATGAACATAATGGTGTCTGTTTACACAATGGAATATATTAAGCCACAAAAAAAAAGAATGAGTCCCATTTGCAATAACATGAATGGAATTGGAGGTCATTATGTTAAGTAAAATAAGCCAGGCAGAGAAAGATAAACTTTACATGTTCTCAATTATTTCTGGGAGCTAAAAATTAAAACAACTAAACTCAGAGAGATAGAGAATAAAAGGATGGCAACCAGAGGCTGGGAAGGGTAGCAGGGAGCTGGGACAGAAGTAGGGATGGTTAATGGTACCAGAAAAAAAAGTTAGAAAAATGAATAAGGCTGGGCATAGTGGCTCACGCCTGTAATCCCAGCACTTTGGGTGGCCAAAGCGGTAGATCACTTGAGTGTGGAGTTCAAGACCAGCATGGCGAACATGGTGAAACCTCTTCTCTACTAAAAATATAAAAATGAGCCAGGCGTGATGGTGAGCACCAGTTATCCCAGCTACTCAGGAGGCTGAGGCAGGAGAATCACTTGAACCCAGAAGGCAGAGGCTGCAGTGAGCCAAGACTGTGCCATTGCACTTCAGCCTGGGTGACAAAACAAAACTTGAAAAAAAAAAAAAAAAAAAAAAGGAACGAATGAGATCTAGTATTTGACAGCACAATAGGGTGGCTACAGTCAATAATAATTTTAATTGTACATTTAAAAATAACTAAAATAGTATAATTGGATTTTTTGTAACACAAAAGAGAAATGTTTGTGGTGATTGATACCCCATTTGCCCTGATGTGATTATTACACATGGTATGCCTATAACAAAATACCTCATGTACCATATATAATTCATGTACCATATATATATATAGTACTAACAAATATTTTTTTAAACTACAAACAAATTCAGAATGTAAAGTGGCTGAATTGGTGTAATGGATTTTTTTTTCTTTTTGCCTAGTCTCCATTTTCAAAATATAATTTAGTGCAGTTATATTACTTTTATATTGAGAAAAATCTTACCAATGAGAAATTATTACCACTTTAACAATCTTGGTATGAAAAGGGCAAATTTTAATTCATGTGGTCTAAGTTCAGCATCCTCATTTTACAAGCGAGAGGTCTCTGATAGCTGATCAATTAAAAGAACAGCCCAAGACCTTGCAATTTATAAATATTCTAAGATTCTTTATCACCAAAGAAGGGCTCTTTCTTCCTAACAATGGTCTCCAACCTCTTTTGATCATATTCCCCTAACAGTAAAAAATAACATGAGACCACATGGCTAACAGATGAGTATTAATTGGTATATATTCTTTTTCTGTTTTTTGAGACAGTCTCAATTTGTTGCCCAGGCTGGAGTGCAGTGGTGCAATCACGGCTCACTGCAACCTCTGCCTCTCAGGTTCAAGTGTATTGGCATATATTTTATCAGCTAATATCTTATGTACCTCATATACAAAACTTAAAAAAATATAAACATTAAATGAATAATATATTTAAAAAATTTTCTGTATTTTCTCCCATGCTTCAATTGAAGTCCTGGACACTCCCACCCATTGTGTTTACTTTCCATATTACAGTATGATATAGTGAGAAGAAAGTGTCCTTAAGGGTTGAAAGGAAGCACTAGATACCTTAAGATAATAATTTCATGTTCAAAGCCAATGGCTCCATCTGTAAAATAGTAATAAATAATATTTATCTCACACAATTGTAAGAATAAGATATATCTTTTGTAGGAAAATCACCCAACAAAGCCTGATACTGTTATAATTTCACTGTCATCAATTTTGACTACTCCTTCAGTGCTACGTTCTTCTGTATTTGCGTCTCATTGCCCTTTGCCACTCTGTCCAATCCACTATTTCAAACCTTCTTTTCTCTCCTAAACCTTAATTAACCCACCTAACTCTTCATTGTTAGCCAGTGATGTCATACAATTTTAGAGAGAAGTTAGAAATCACTTCAACTTTCTGCCAAAGCCATAAAAATAAACCTGCACTGGTATGCATAACTTCTTCCCTACTTCGGTCACTTAAAAAATATCTCTCGAGTACCTTTTACAGGTCAGACACTGTTTAGGCACTGCTTTAGGCACACGACTTCATCACCTTATTTTATGCCCTTACAGAACTTACATTCTAGTGATGGTGTATTTTTAAAAGCATTAAACAAATAAATATGGAGTGTGTTGCATGATGGTAAATGTCACTGAGAAAAATCCAGCAAGGTTAAGGTGCAGGGAATGCTGGGGGTAGGGGGGGTTGTTACTCTATGTAGACTCATCATGGCCTCAATGATAAGGTACCATTTGTATAGAGACATCAAAAAAGGGAGGGACCTGCCTTGTCTTTTGAAAGGATCACTTGGGCTACTGTGCTGAAAATACACAGGAGGAGGGGAAGAAAACAAAACAAAACAAAACAAAACAAAAACCCTGTTAAGAGGCTACTGCAAATATATAAAAGAGAGGACGGTGGCTTGGACCATGGTGGGAGAGCAGTGCGGGACATGAGTTCACACTGTGGTCATACTCTGAGGGCGAGGCTATAACATTTTCTGATTAACTAGATGTGGCATTCCAGAGAAAAAGAATAGCCAAAGATGACACCAAGGTTTGTGGCCTGAAGAGAAGAGTGAAATTGTCACTACTGAGGTAAGAAAACTTTAGGACTAGGAGAACTGGGGAATTAAACAAGAAATCAGAAGTTTGTTTTCAGTTTGGTTGAACTTGAAATTTCTATTAGATGTCAAATAGGTAGCTGGAAATGTGTCAGGCATTTCTTAGCAAGCACCAGGCTAATACATGAATCTGAGAGCTGCAGCACCGGGGTGACACATAAAGTCATGGAACTAAATGAAATCCACAAGGAAATAAATGCAGGTATGCAAGAAAAGAGGTCCAGAGATTAAGCTCTAGAATACTCCAATGCTTCGGGAGTCTAGGAGCTGAGGAGGAACCAGCAAAGGAGACCAAGAAGGAGCTGCCAGTATGAATGGAAAAATAATATTCGATGAGTAAGGGGGTAAGAATATGTTGGAAAAGAAATAATGCCATGTTGGCTGGGCGAGGTGGCTCACGCCTGTAATCCCAGCACTTTGGGAGGCCAAGGTGGGCAGATCACCTGAGATCAGGAGTTGAAGACCAGCCTGACTAACATGGAGAAACCCGCCTCTACTAAAAATACAAAAAATTAGCCGGGCAGGGTGATGCATGCCTGTAATCCCAGCTACTTGGGAGGCTGAAGGACAATCACTTGAACCTGGGAGTCGGAGGTTGCAGCAAGCCGAGATCATGCCATTGCACTCCAGCCTGGGCAACAAGAGTGAAACTCCGTCTCAAAAAATAAAAATAAAAAATAATAATAATACCATATTGTATACAGGAAACTATGTATAGTTAAGAACTACTAGAGTACAAATTGGAAAGTCAGAAATTGAGACATGAGCTGCTATCGCTAGGCTGGAGAGACTGAGCCTTCCCTGGTGGGATATGTGGAATCGCAATGGACACAGGCAGTAGAGTGAAGGCATTACACTTGTTTTTAGGTGGACCACACCGGCTTCAGGGTAGAGGATGAAGTTTTGTAGGGTTCTGGGAAGGAAAGGCAGGCAAGACTGTAAACAGAAGACACATCAGGAGAAGAATACAGTGTCTCAGACAAGGGAGATGATGAAGACACAGAATTAGAGCAGTGATAAATTGCCCATTAACTGGCATAAGAAACAGATGAGTCACCATTTGGGGAAGGAGAAGGTGATGACATCTGTTTTTGATGTTTTGAATTTGAGGTGTCGGTAGAACTAACAAGAAGCTATGCTTGGCACTGGAATACATAAGTTTGAAACTTAAGGGGGGGTTTAGAACTCAAAATAGATTTGGGAGTTATCAATATAGAGGATGTAAGTAAACTACAAGAGTGGATGAGATTACGTATGACAGAAGTCAGTATTTTTCTTTTAACCTACTACTGCCAGGATGAGGGTAAAAAAGATGATAGAAAAGAAGCAAATATGGTAGGAGGAAGGAAAAAAAAGACTAAGAAAGAAAAAGAAGTGGAGAATAGAAGAAAAACAGGCAATAGATAGATAGATAGACAGACAGATACACAGAGCATTCTAAGCTAGGCATACCATTAATTCTGTGCAAAAATCTGTGGTTTTTACTATCCTTTCCCAAGCCAAATGGCATATTTATTGGCTTTTCTGACCAAAGTTGCATTTCAAACTGATTACTTCAGGGAACAGTCTACAGAGATGCTTTTTGTTGTTGTTGTTAAACTTGGCTTACTGAAACTACACTGTTATTACTGTTAGCAAGGTATATTTTTATTCAGCAATGTACTGGGCTAAATACCAAGGATACGAAAATGAGTAAGACACAATTCTTTGCTCCAAGAACGTTTACCCAGGATAAATGATCCAGAAACAAATGGAATGATCTTTTCAGCATGCAAATATGATCATATCCCTTTACTTAAAACCCTCTGGAGCAGAGATTGCTAGTTGTCTCTCAGTAACCATATTTCTCTTCTTCTCTCATGTTTAATATGGCCATCGAGAAGAAAGACTACACTCCCACCTTCCACGTGGGTAGATGTGGCCATATAACTAACTTCTAAATGTAAGTGGAAATGACAGCAACGTCAGTAATGTCTAGAAAGTGTTCTTACAGAGAAGGACATTTGCTTTTCCTCTTTTCCACTTTCCTTGGTCTGCTGGCTAAAACGTAGATGTGACGGCTGGAGGAACTGGAGCATCCATCTTAGACCAAGAGTGGACTTTGAAAATGGAGCCTACACGTAGCAGAGCAACAAAATAGAAGGAGTTTGGGTGCCTGGAAGCTGTGGACTAGCTACAGACCTTTTGAATGCAGGGACGATTACCTAAGCCATTACTTTGTTGTTGTTGTTTCTGGTGGCTGAAAACCAACTAATACACCTTTAATATGATCATTATAATAGAATTATGTCTACCTTTCAGCTCTATTTTATCTATTATCTATCTCTGTTTACCTATCCATTCATCCTGATATCTGAATCTAAAGTGGAAATGGAATGCATAACTGATTTAATACAGAAAATTCAGTGCTCATCTGGTGAAAAATATTTCCAGGTGAAAATTCAAGTATTTAGTAACAGACATATTCATTTTTTAAATCTAAAAAAATCACTGCACTCAATAAGTTTGCAACATTAAAAATAAAATTCATTCTTCAATACTGCAACAGAATTACTGATTTCTATCTTCAGAATAATTTTGTTAATATTTTAACTTACTTCTTTTGAAGGATTCATTGGTAATGTAAAGATAGTTTTCCAGTATGACCAAACAAACATTGCAAAAAGTAGATGATAGGCCATCAGGCACACAACTAAAATGAGAGAAACATAATTTTCATCATAATATGCAAATACATACTAAAATTATGGCATTCACAAAAGAGCTACTTGTTTTAAAATAACCAAATTACCAATTATAATAAATTATGAAAGTTCCTTTACTTCATACTAGAATAAACACAACTCAACAAATTTATTTCTAAGGCCAAGAGTATTTTTTTTTTTAATTTCTAAATGCATAATGAGATCTATGCCCATGAATAAAAGCCTCCCATCTGTAGACAGACAATATATTGGCAAAATGACTAACAAGGACCTTTTCTAAATTGTAAAAATAAGGCAGTTATGCCTGCAACTTCAAACAGCAAACACAGCGTTAAACAAGTATTAAAACACTGAGGCTTTAAGAACTTTGCTTTACCAACATCGATAACAAAGGCGGTTCCTATTTGAGAAGCTGTTTGCTTATGTGCTTGGCTGTAGTCAAAGCTGGTGTAATGATAACATATTTAAACAAAGAACATCTGGACAAAGAGATTTCCTCCAGTGGGAGTTCAAGTGTCTTATTTACCACATGGGACAACTGAAAAAACTATTCTGAACACTTTTTTCAGTAATGTATACAAACACACTCTGTGTGGTATCATAAAGCCTTAAAATCTATGCAAATTTCTTTTCTTTTTTTCTTTTGAGACAGGGTCTCACGCTGTCACCCAGGCTGGAGTGCAGTGGCTCACTGCCACCTCTGCCTCCTAGGGCTCAAGTAATCTTCCTACCTCAGCCTCCCGAGTGGCAGGGATTACAGTCATGCCCCACCACACCTGGCTAATTTTTATGTTTCGTTTTGTTTGTTTGTTTTACCAGAGACAGGATTTCATCATGTTGGTCCAGCTAGTCTTGAACTCCTGGTCTCAAATGATCTGCCCGCTTTGGCCTCCCAAAGTGTTGAGATTCTAGGAATGAGCCACTGCACCCGGCCCAGATTTTAGATATTAATTTTGTATATGGTGATAACAATTCCTTCTGGGTAATACATTAATACACAATTTAATTCTGTAAGATAGCATTGAATAAAATATGATAATTTAAATGCAACATATTTGGTATTTTAAAACTTTAATAGCAATTTTTAATTTTTCTAAAGAATGATGATACTCATAGAATCATTAAAAATTTGAATTACTCAACAAGGCACTTAAATCAGTGTGAGATGACTAAAGCAACGATATTTTTTCACAACTTACGCAGGTGACTCAGTTATAAAGTAATACTCCTGAAGGGAAATTGTTGATGTCCCTATACCTCAAAGCCTTTAGAATCTTTGGCCCAAATATAGCCATTTCAGGATAGAATTCTTTGCCAAGTGTCTGACAGAATTCAATCTGTAAACTTAGAGAAATGAAATATCTTTAACCCTAGCTTCTCTCCACATTCTCAAAGAATAATTTATTAATCCCAACCAAATCGAAGTGAATATAATTTGTTTTTTTAAACTACTTAAATAATCGATGATAACGTTCATATAATCTAGCTTACCTTGTTCACCAGTGTTTTCCATGGACACTGTAAATAGAAAAACAGGTAATAGGTTATATGAAGCTTATAGCAAACAGGGCTTAACACAGACATAAGGCATTTAAATTGCTTAATAATTTGGCTTCCCTTCAAACCAACATTCTGTAAATATTTATTCAACTTTATTTGGAGGAGAGGCGAGCACAGCATGGAGAGAGTGGAGGAAAGGACTGGTGGCTGCAATCAGCCATGCCTCCATTGCGCCCTTTAGCCCTGGCTCCTGTGCAGTCAACAAAATTGTCAAGTGTGCCCTTGAGGGTCTTATTCCCGTATCATTTGGTTGATTGGTTTTCCTTCCAACTATAGAGTTCAGATAAAAGCAATGCTCTCCAGGTAATTATATTTCTACAGGCATTTATTACTCTTTATAAATCGGCAACTACCTGGTGAGCTTTCCACAAAGAAAATGTTGTGTCCACAGCAGATACTCTTTTTTTCCCCCTAATTTCTAGAAGTGCAAATGCTTATGCACGATGACTTTACTTGCTTCCTATGGCACAATGAGAGGCCAGGCAGTGCTGGGAAACTGCCATTCCTCAGAGGCTGCTGTAAATATTCCAAGCTAGCAGGTAGTATAGATTAGGCCAGGGGCTACAAGAGCTAAAGCAAGCTGGGACAAAAAGCTGTATTTAGTTACCAAGACATTTGTATGCCTTTTGTATTGTGTATTTGTTTTCCCATTTGGTCTCTCTCTTTGTACTAAAGTCTTGCCCTATCTCTGCTGGACCAAGTCTGACTTTGTTTGTATATTTTTGTCCTTATTCAGCTTTTTAAAAGGGCACAGGATCTCAGGCCTTAGTGCTGGAATGAAATGCCACTGCCGTCTGAAGCCTGGACCAGAGGGTAGTGTGAGAAGTTTTTAAGACTGCTCAATCCATCCAGTCTCCTGCCCAAGAGAGCTACTGAATATAAGTTCAGGCATTTCTAGAGCTAGCAGGAGCCCATAGCTTTTTGGAGGGCAGCCCATTCCATTATTGAATTGTCCTTAGAATAAGAAACTTTATCTTTTCAGTGTGTTGAAATTTGCTGCTTTTTGATTTTTATCTGTGATATTGAGGCTTCTAAACCATAGCAATAAACAGAAAATCTAAACGACAGATCTTCAAATATTTGACGTTATTGTAACCCCCTTAAATGTTCTAGTTCAAACCAACTAATACATGGTTTCCAGATCTCTTACCAACCCAGATGTGACATCTGTAAATGCTTCCTATGTTCTCCATTCCCTTTAGCATTTCTGAGCCCTAGAATGGGACACGCAGGCGTGGATGATCTTTGACTTATGAATGGCCTGTTGTACAAGTCCGCTTGTAAATGAGAGGCTAGTCAGAGTTTGCTTTCTCATAAATCTCTGAAACGGCTCAGCTGAAGGCACAGGAAAGGCTTGAGGCAAGCCTGTTTCTTGATATCTGAACCTACTGCCACAGTTGCGCATTTCTCTCTAGCCACTGACTACCCTGTCTTCAAAAGTGCTCCAAAATTGACAACAACTCTTTTCTGGGTCAAAATTTCCAATCCTTCAGTGGAGCTACTCTAAGGAAAGGAAAAGCAATTTGACTCTATTTGTGCATTTATGTATCAATGACCCTTACTGACCATTCCAGAGGTGCTGGTGCTTTAATAAAAATGTGTTTGCTATTCCATTGTCTAGAGTTGAAAGAATTGAAAACCGTAAAACAAAATGATATTTTAAAAAGGTATAGTTGGGGGCTGGGCGCAGTGGCTCACACCTGTAATTCCAGCATTTTGGGAGGCCAAGGTGGGTGGATCACCTGAGGTCAAGAGTTCAAGACCAGCCTGGCCAATATGGGTGTGGTGACATGCACCTGTAATCCCAGCTACTTGGAGGCTGAGGCATGAGAATCGCTTAAACCTGGGAGGCAGAGGTTGCAGTGAACCAACACTGTCCCCAGCCTGGGCAACAGAGTAAGACTCTGTCCTGAAAAAATTTTTAAAAAAGGTATAGTTGGTATGAGCTGCTAATCTTTTTGACGTGGAACACTACCCTATTAGCTTGATAAGCATTCGAAGACTCTGCTTTTAAAACAATTTTTGTTTTTTGGCCATTCACACCTTGCTTTTCCCTAAATATACTTCAAAATCCACAGATGCTCTATTTTTTAAAAAGTACACAACTTACACATAAACACATGCTTATAGTAAATAATTCTGTAACATTTGTAGAATGAAATGGAACAGTTCAAAAGGCTATATCCAACTATACTTTCACCAAGATTATGAGCCTATTCAATTTCCCATAAACATAAGTCTGTTTAATTTTTGTCAACACCACAGGCCAAAATATAAATCATTCTTTTAGTATTCAGTTTCCTTATTATTAGTGAAGTTTGGCATTATTTTTAAAATGTGATGATTGGCTTTTCCTTTCTCTTCTAAGTGAATGATTGTTTTCCTATTGGCCTACTTAGTTATTGAGAACCTTTTACATATTCTAAACAGAAATATCCTATCTGTTATACATATTGCAAATAAAGCTGCATACAGCTATTTTAAATGATTTAATAAACACTAGCAAAATTTTTATCACTTATCACTGATTAAATAATACCATCAAAGTTTACAAATTAACTTATTTCATTAACAGATATATGGACTGCATAAGGTTTTGCTTTATAATACTCAGGAAATGAATGTTCTGTCAGTCATGTTTATTTAATCAGTAAATCAGGAGATTTAGCTTATAATTTTCAGTTTAATAGCAGGGTTGTCAAGCACAAAGTTTCCTTTCTCACAGTGTAAAAACATAAAATGCAATGTTATTGTTAAATGCAAATATTTTTGTTCAAAAGTAACTGTTTAAGAAAAGACTGCTCAAATTTAGCCTCAAACACTTTTCTAATATACATGCATATAAAGATAATATATGGAAAACAGAGACTCATTTTTGAAATAATATAGATGGTAATCAAATATAATTTGATTATTTATATCCATACAAAAACTAAACAGCAATACTAAACATAATTGGGACAAATCTAAAAGTAACTATTGGTTTTAATGTGAATTTTGACTTTTACTCCAGGATTCTTTAATTTTCTTACTTTGCAGACAGAATTTCACTTTGGTCTACTTAGCAATGACGCTGATACCTATTCTCCAACTTTACCACAGAGAAATTTCAAGTGTTGTACAGTCTTCTTTATCTCATTTCCTTTAAACCAGCTATTGAGATAAATTTATAGTTATTTCAATTTTAGTCAACAGAAAAGTGAGGTTTGCTCACTTTTTACTAAAGCAAATGAGCTTTATACTCAAAGTCAAAATGAGTAAGCACATTAATTCTATCCTAGAAATTCTTTTATTTTCAATTTAAACATTTCCTGCGTGTGACAAAAACGTTACAACCTTGAGTTCTGCTGGATCATATTAAAATGAATTCCTCATTAAAGCACAATAACTGGCACAGAGCATCTGCCCCATAAATGTTTACTGAGTAAGAGACTGACTTAGACAAACAGATGATGACAACTAATTTGAATCACATAAAAGTGATATATCAAAGTGGACATATGACAAGTGTTCATTTTTCTTTTGTGGGCCTGAAAAACTCCAGAGAAAAGTTATTTCTTTTACTGTGTTAGCTTAGCTCACTGTAGGACTCAACTCATAGTTGACAAAAACCAAAGTAATCTCTTCTGTGAGGTGAAGAAAATACCTCCCTAAAGAGAGGAGAGAGGGGGAAGACAAAATGGTTCCTGTTTGTTTAAAAAGGAAAAGGCTGAGGGATATACTGGCTTCAACTGGGCTTCAAGCAACTGTGAAAACAGAAATGGTCTGTAAGTTTACAGGGTTCCCTCCACCCCCACCTTTGGTTTTGGATCTTCCTTAGTATTTTACTTTTTTTATAGTTGAATTTGTCAAAATGGAAAAGAGATTATTACTAAGCATGGTAGTTCCAAAGAGCGATGGCTCAGGACAAAGAAGGCAAGGTCCAATCCTGTCTCTGCCACTTGCTCGCTTACACAAGCTACCCCACTTACTGCACTACAAAATGAGGGTGATAACCACAGCAATATCATTTAGGCTGTAGTGAGAACTAAAAGGGATAATAAAGGAATGCACTTAACATAGTGCCTGGGGTATAAGCCCCATGAATACACAGTGTTCACATACAATCTTTCATTTTGCTAATATTAACTGTAACGTATAACATATAGAAAAGGGGGCTAAAAAATAAAAATTATGAAGAGAAAAGTACTATTTGTACAGGTTCCTGAAAGAAATCAATGCAAAATGTCAAATAAAAATAGACTTTATAAGTGAAAATAAAAGGTGAAAAATAATTTAAATCTGAAATATCTTACAAGTCACTTGCCTTTTTATACGGATGTGTCATTTGAGAAACTTGTTTAAACCACAAAGATCGTCTTCATTCTTAATGCAGAGTAACGATGAGACATTAAAGCTTCAACCTTAATGCGCCGGTTAGTCACTTTGAGAACTAAAATGTGAAACAATCGACTTTGGATAGGCACTGTTTAACTTAATGAATAAAAACAATTTTTTAAAAAAATAAAGACCTAAATGTTATATTCAGCCCAAAGAAGTTAGGTGCAGTTTATTCCTGGGAATTAAGAGCACTGCTATTATTACACTAAAATATTTACCAATCCTACATCTGGTGGATGGTACCATTCATACCATCAAAATACACACAATAGTAACACTGTGAATCACAATTTTAATTTTAATTTCAAATACTTGTTTGCCTAATTTTATTGTAGATTAGCCTAATTTCTTTTTGGTCTATGTCCTACAATGATAATATTTTGCTGTAGTAATTTCTAATCTTCTAATATACCTCCAGAACTTCAAATTCCTCTGTGGGAATCATAGCACTTTCTTGGCCCTGATGGTATATAGGAAGAGAGAAAGTAAAAATCACTACTACAGTTACCAAAAATGTTCCTGTTTGCCAAAAGTAAAATTAAGGACTTTGGGAATTACACTCTGGGCCAGGCATGGTGGCTCACGCATGTAATTCCAGCACTTTGGGAGGCCAAAGTGGGAAGATTACTTAAGGTCAAGAGTTGGAAATCAGCCCAGACAACACATTGAGGCCACGTGTTTACACACACAAAAAAAATATACATATATATATTTAATATTATATATTTATGTATAGATATATAAATAAATTATATATATATATATATTCTTTTTTTTTTAATTAGCTGTGTGTGGTAGCACTGCCTGTGGTCCCAGCTACTTGGGAGATGGGGGCAGGAGAACTGATTGAGCCCAGTAGTTCAAGACTGCAGTAAACTATGATCACATCACTGCACTCCAGCCTGTGCAACAGAGCAAGACCCTGTCTCTTAAAACAAAAAAAAAAAAAAGAAGAAATAAAAGAAAAAAAGAACTTCACCTTAAAATCTAGAACCATCATCAATACTACAAAGCTTGTAGTTTGGGTCATCAGTTGTATTGTCTGGCTACACTTTATGCTTACCCCCTCCCCTGCCAATAATCATTCCTGTAAGAAACAGAGGAGAGCTAGGCACAGTGGCTCACACCTGTAATCCTAGCACTTTGGGAGGCCGAGGTAAGAGCATCATTTGAGGCCAGGAGTTTGAGAGTGGCCTGGGCAACGTAGTGAGACACAATCTCTACAAAAAATTTAAAAATTAGCCAGGCATGGTGGTGCCCACCCATGGTTCCAGCTACTGGGGAGGCTGAGGTAGGAGGATCACTTGAGCCCAGGAGGTCAAGGCTGCAGTGAGCTGTGATCCTGCCACTGCACTCATGCCTGGACAACAGAGTGTGACCCTGCCTCAAAAAACAGAGAGAAAGAAACAGAGGGGGACAAGAGATAAAAAGGCTGAACTAGTCAGTCCTCAGTTTAGAACTGGTAAGACTGATAAGAGTGAGAGTTTTTTGTTACGGCATTAATTGTTCTTTAAGAAATCCTTATGTAAAAATAAAACAGGTAAAATTGCAGTTAAAGAGTGAGACTGTCAAAGTAATAACCCATAATATAGAAAAGGATGACAAACTGCTCCTTAACCCAACCTGGCTTGAATGAACCATCCTTTCAAATGTATGCCTCCCTTATCTCTTTTGACTGAACTATCAAACAATCATTTAGTCCAGGTGTCGGTAAACTGGAACCCTTGGTCCAAATACAGCCAGAGGCCTGTTTCTATAAATAAAGTTTTATTGAAATATGCATGCATCCATTCACTTACATGTCTACTTGTGTGCTACAATGGCAGTGAGGCAGCTGAGACAGGGACAGTATGGACTGCAAAGCCTAAAATATTTACTGTCTAGTCTTTAATAAAGAAAGTATTTCAGCCCCTATGTATTAGGGTTCTCCACAGAAAAAGATTTCACAGAATGTGTGTGTATGTGTATGTATATACTGTATTAGAACTGATTTAGTCTAGAATGATTTAAATTCAACCTTGATTAAAAGCAGGGGATCATCTCAACGAGTATTCTAGTCCTATATTTTTATCAATTGATTTTTTAAAAATTGGCTTTGGTGATTGTTATTACATAAAGTGTTACTGTCCTAAATAGTATCTATTGAGCTGCAGCCCAGTAAACTGATGGTAACTTAAATCTAGTTGAACTTTTAGTCATAAATACATCCAAAATTCAAGCTTTCAGATACCAAGCTACACCTTCATAATAGACAAAAAATGTACTCCCCTATTTAAATCAGCAAAGAACAGTTACATAAGTGTTTCTAAAACAATGTGATCTGGGCATATTTTATTGCAAATGTATATTGCTATAATTTTAAAATTTATTTTCTTAATCTGAATTTAATTTTTCTTGCCTTTAAATTCAGTCTCTCTCCTTTGGAGGAATAATTTACCTTTATTGCTCTACATAGTACATAGTAACTTTTCAATATAAAACTACTGTGCAGTTTCCAGATTCATTCTCACACAGGTACATCCTAGCCTCAGATAAAGAATATCAAATCCAAACACACACACACACACACACACACACACGCCCCCCAAAACAGAGACTTGGTTCTAATGAATGAATCTTAGAGATAATTTTATAGCCAAGCTCTATTTTTTTTTTGTTTATCTTTAACTCATTTATTGAGAAACACTGACTATACTACGCTTACACTTTTGAGAAGAAAATGGTAAATAAGACTCTACCTCTGTGCTGAAGCTTAGCATTTATAATATCATTTTAGTTAGAAGTAAAACCTAACTGAAAAATCAAGGATGTAGTTATGAAAATATTTTCAGTTAATCCACAGAAATAGCTCACATTCAAAAGATTAAGACAAACATACTTTATGCTTTAATATCTTTATGATATGCTTTAACATCTCCTGTCTCAACAAAATCTGTCCCTTGACTTCATGTCTCTAGCTGCCATCCCACTTTCTGGCCTTTTCACAGGAAAATGTAACAATCATTTAAAATCACTGTCCCTACCCCCAACCTCCTTTTACCTCCTCTTCCAACTCTAATTGGTCTAATTCCCCAACATTCCACTGCAATCACCCACATCAAGGTCTCCAACACCCTCCCTAAGCTAATTTTCTATACTCAAATTACTCTAACAGAATTAATTATGCTCTTCTTTTGGAAATAGTCGATCATATTCATAGTGAATTCTTTGACAAAATTGGCCAGGGGAAGCCCTTGAAGCTGAATCCGTTGTCCTTTTAGCTACTTTCCAAAAAGCTCTGGTTCATTTTTAGTGCATTAGAGGTCAAAATTGACATTGCTGCCAGATATTAATAACAAGTAAGAAAAAATGTTATTCACATTAACATGTTCAGTTTAATTGAAACTGTATCCTTTTCTACCTAATACATTTTTTAAATTTATTTTCTTTACAACCTATCTACTTATCTTTTTAAAAGTATTTATTAAATTGTTTTTTTTTCTTTGCAGTCCTCATATTTTGTGACTTTACTGACTACTCAAAGCGCCTGCCTTTCTCTCCAATCTCACCTCACACCTCTTTCCTCTTGTACATGATGCTTCTGTCACTCTGGGCTTTCTTACATCTTAAACAAGCTAACATTGTGTAGCTCCCTGGATCCTCTGCACTGGCAGTGAACTGAGCAGTCAGAGACCTGGACTCTAGCCCAATCCTCCCAATATGTGAGATCTTGATCACCACACTCAGCTGAGTAGTGCTTTAATTTTATTGTTTAAACAAAAATTTGTACTTTATCTTGAAGGTTTCTCTGGCTATAAAATTATCTTAAATCCTACCCTGCTGTATTCTGGGAGAAAAAAATCTTGACTTTTAAATTTACTGATAAATCTAAGGCATTTATCAGTAAATTGGCAGAAACTGTTTTCTCAAGGACAGATAAATAGCTTCAGAATTGAAGCAAAGGTTAAGGATAAGGCTCCAATAGTGCAAAACTTGAATCCCAAACACTCGGTTTTCAGTTTGTACTGTCTCAGTTAACATACAAGCCCGTCCTGATATTCCTCACAGTCTAACCACAATCAGGAAACAAGGCAATCGACTTCCTCATTGGATTCGCACACAGTTCCTTGAAAACTCATTTTGCATTAATAAAACCATGATCTCATTTAAAGTGCGATGCAATGATATCATCTCGCTAAAAACCCTCCCAAGGCTTTGCACTCCATTTACAGTAAAATAAAGTGCCATCTCCTTACTTCACCCTCAGTGGTCAAGCACAATCTGGCTCTTCCTCCCTCTCCTCCAAGACCACTTCTGGTCACTAGTCCCTTTGGCTAAGCTGTAGCCATACTGAGCTCCTGACTGTTTCTAAAGCACAGCAAACCTTAGTGTTTTTGCCCAGTCTGAAAAGCTCCACACCTGACTCCACTGCCACTAATCTCACTCTTTATCATCCTTCAGGCTGCAGTTTAAATGCCAGCTTTTCCTGTCTGGTTAGACCCTGCAATCACTATGGCAATACATTATTCCTCTCTTAGCATCTCACACAACCTGTATTTTCATTTGTTTGTTTCTTTTCCATGACCCTCACTAAGGTTTGAATCCTGTCTGATGTTTTACCTTAAACAAGTTATTTAGACTCTCTGAACATTATCTCAATGTTTATCTCACCAAGCTCTTTTGAGAATTAAACTAGAAGGTAAAAGCACCTAGAATAGAATTTGGCACATTATTAAGAGATATTCATCAAACACGAGGATAAATTCATCACTAAACTGTGACATGTTAAGAGTAGGAGTTCCCTAAAGTTTAGTGCCAACAGTTTATTAACAATCTAGGGGAAGAAGTACACAGTGAATATTTAGCATGTAGTATTGCTAAAGTTTTTGCAGCATGAAACGCCAAGTTGTTAGGAATAAACTGCTGGAAGACCTTTTAAGTGTGAATAAGCAGAAAAAATGCAGGTGAATTACAATCTGGGCGAATTAGTAGAATGAGAAAAAATGAAACCAGGAAATTTCTAAACTTTTGCCCTACTTCTCCCAGCACTCCTGTCCTGTCAACCCTACCCACACTTGGAATCCACTATACCCGGTCCAGATTCTGATGGGGCCTGAACTCCAAACTCTAAACTTCTGATGGAGTTTGATGATTTCCCCAGCCTCTAACTCAGAATACATATCAAAACAACTGTACTGAGCTAAACTATGTGCTAGCCATTATCAAAGAACCATGGAAAATGGCTCAGAAGAAAAGCACAATGTGGCCCCAAAACTCTTGCAAGGATTCCATGTGACCTCCCAGGATCTATGACATCGGATGTGTCCCAGCCACTGGCCTGCTCTGTCCTGGGCAGCTGTTCCCTTCCTTGGTTGCTCCAAGTTCTTGGTCTGTCTGTGTTTGACCATCTTGCCACTCCCTGCCACTTCTGATCTGGGTCACTCTAGAAAGCAGGGCTTAAAATGTCCTCTTCTTGTCACCCTTGCTTCATCAACCAACTGAAAACCTCTACAAACAGATAAGTTTACAAACTTTTGGATAGAAAACAAATGTAAACATTTGGCCATACTTCAGGGCAGTACCTGAATCCAGACTTTCCTACCCATCCCACTTCAAGAATTTGGGGAGGAACAGGGCTCTAGGTTACTAGAGCAGGAGTAAAAAGGTGATACTAGAAAGAGTAAGAGATGAGATAGGGATTTCCTGACCTCCATCCCCAGCAGAAGAGAGGAAGAAAGATAATTACTCAGGTTTGCATGACACAGGCACACTCCTAAGGTACAGTCCTCACATGTAGACACTGACATTAAGAGGGACAAAATATGGATCTGTCCTGGATGGTAACTTTTAATTCTTACATTTATGAAAGTCTCCAGGTTATAAGTGTTCCTCTCCCCATCCACTCAGCAACATCGTTTATTATTATAATTTATTGCGATAAGATGATGTGAGGTCTACTCTCTTAAATGACTGTAAGTGCATAATACAGTATTGCTGAGTACAGGCACAAGGATGTAAAACAGATCTCTATAACTTATTCATCTAACATAACTGAAACTTTATACCTACTGATTGCACCTCCCCCCATCTCCTTCTCCCTCCAGCCCCTGGCAACCACCAAATGTTCTCTTTGTTTCTTTTAGTTTGACTATTTTAGATACCTCATACAAGCAGAAGAATGCAGTATCTGTCCTCCTGTGACTGGCTTTTCTCATTTAGCCCAGTGTCTTCCAGGTTCATCCATGTTGTCATATGTGGTGGAATTCAACATCATTTCTTTAGCAATTTGATGACCAAATCATTTCTCTAAATAGCTAAGCAGCTCTACTCCACAGAAACAGATGGTGTAAAATCTAACTTATCTAATTGAAAGCTAGGAAAACATTCACTGAATGTTTGTATTTAAATCATTAGGAATGCGTGGGTCTTTCAATTTATCAGTTCTGAAAAAGGAATAAACACGTCCCCTCATGATGGTAGCCCTGAAAAACTAACTGCCACTTTCATCTTGGCAAAGGGAAGGATAATTTTTGAATCACTGACTGCACTAAGCGATGTAGATAAATATGGAAATCTGATCTCAGGGCTGGTCCCTTGATCTTAGCGTCCTCATTTCAAAGCTTACTGAATGGAATCCTATAATCCCTGTCTCAAATTAAAATAGAAGAGACTCCCAGTGCCAGCAAGTTGTGCAGATTTCAGCGCAAGTGTATAAGTTTACTTCTCCCGTTTAGACAGAGTTATATGGGTCCTTCCTTTTCTACATATGGCTATAACTCAGCTCCAAGTTCCTACAATCACAGAATCTTTTCAACTCCCAGGCCCTTCCTTTCCAATTCCAGATGCCCTCCTTGAGGAAAGACCAGAGAAGCCATGACTGACTGCTTAGAACCATGTAAATCTATGGTGGATACCACACCCTCAAAAAAGATCTGCCTGCTTTCCACATAAAGACTGACTACGATCAAGGGGAACATCAACTAGGGATTTATATCCTGAAACACTCCCCTTACTAGTCAGAACCAAAATCTTAGAGTTGTACGTGCCTCAATGATTATTTTGCCCACTACTATTCAACTTTCTTATATACATGTGGACAGATTTATTTATTGGTAGCATGCAAAAAGTCTCACATGTATATTGGTTATTTCACCATTAAAAAATATATACAATCAAGTAGAAACAATTTTTGTAGAATATTTTTTTTAACTTAGATAAGTTTCTTACTATCTGATATACTCAGAATTATCATAGAGGACAATGTTGAGAGTTCCTTGTTTTTCATGACCAAACATTGGCTATTTGATTTATTAAGCAGAAAAACCCATGCTGCTTCTTTGAATCTCCAAGGAAACAGGCAACGTTCTAAAACCATCTCGCAAGGTTAGCAGCTATGTGTTGAGTACTGTACATCCAGAGTACATGCACACATAACACATTTAAAAACTAAACCAATTATTTCTAGGTTCATAAAATTATTTGACACTTATGAGTACTTTACAACTCTCCAGAGAAAGAAACTATATAAGGATGTAATTCACACCTCTGTGTTTATGATGCTCATTGGAATAAAATTTACAGCTGCACACTTGAAGAGATGAATTCAAAGATTTAAACCAACACTAGCACCAGCAGTAATTGCTGCATGATAGCACTGGGTCACAGTATCTATTAAAACATTCAAGAGTATCCAGCTATTCCCTAGCTCACCCTTCAGTATTGGATCACTGAGAAGCACTATTTTCTTCTGTAACCTCACTGTCATATATTCATAAAGTAAACATACACAATCTTTCTTTGATCCCAGCTGGAATTATCCAAGTCCTTTCTCTTTTTACTTGCAGCAAATCATACTCTTGCCCAACACTGTATTCACCTATAGCACTAGCCCAATCTCTCTGACAGCAATTGCTGAAACAGTATGTATATTCAGTCACAGCCAAAACAAATTTGACGTTGTCATTATCTGGCCACCCACAATTGAAAGATTTCCACAACTACTGCTTAAAGACACAACACTTTGTAATAGTGTAATATTATACAAGTACCACCTGTTTATACACTAGATGTATTCATTAATGTAAGCGAGAAGTTCTAAAAAAAAAATTACACAAGGAACTGAAGAATACAGTCATCAATATTTGGAATGAGTCTCTTCCTTTGCTCAATGTGTAAACTGCATCTCATGTTTCCTGCCTGTATCTCTCTCTGAATGTATGGATTTATGCCTTCTCTTACTAAAATCATTTCACTTACTCTGGATCTGTAGGCAATACAAAATCCTGGATCTTCATTTATAAATCATATTCTATCCCTGTGCTGTGGAACAGAATCTAGTTCACGATTAACACCATGGATTACCAATGCATTCACATCGTATTTCCCCCTCCTCTTCACCAGCTCCTGTTTACCAGTTTTCGTGCCATTTGCACTTGCTAACATGTTCTTTCAAGATTAAATTTCCATCTGTCATTTATGTGCTCTGGACTCCGGTTACTCAAAAACTGTTGTTGAATTCCTGACTATGTACAGTAAGCTAGAGGCTCTCGAGTTTTCTGCCCTGGACAGACCTGATGACCAGCACTCTCATGAGGAAGACACTACTCAGTAATGAGAGACACCATATGGGCAAAATGGGACTCTTCACAATCCCCTGCCCCCCTGCCCATCACCTTTTCTGCTGAACCACGAAATGGCAAGATGGAAAAAAAAAAGCTGCAGTGACACTGATACATCTCATGGATACCTCTAGAGACCTTCAAATTTAGACATGTTTACAAGGGCATATATAGGCTTCTCTGGAATGACACTTCCATCAAAAATCACCTGCTCCAGAAAAGCAGGATGGTGGCCTCAAAAAATTAAACACAGAATTACCATATGCTGACCAATTTCACTCTAAGGTATGTATCAAAAGGATTTAATGCAGGGACTCAAACAGATCTTTGTACATACTGTTCATAGCAGCTATTCACAATAGCCAAAAAGGTAGAAAAAACTCAAACCTCTATTAATGACTAAACAAAATCTGATATATACATACAATGAACTATTCGGCCTTTGAAAAAATGAAATTCTAACACATGCAACAACACAGGTGAACTCTGAAGATATTATGTAAATGAAATAAACTAGACTCAAAAGGACAAATATTGTATGATTCCACTCATACGAGATACCCGGAACAGTCGGACTCATTGAGGCAGAAAGTCAAATGGTGGCTGCCAGGGGATGGGGTAGAGAAGAATGAGGGTTAGTGTTAGCAGCACAGCGACCCAGTTTGGGAAGATGACAAAGTTGGAAAATAGATGGTGGTGACGATTACACAGCATTTGGAATGTACTTAATGCCACTAATATGTATCCTTAAAAATGGTTAACATGAAAAGTTTTTATGTCATCGATATTTTACCACAATAAAAACTAAAAAATCATCTGCTCTAGAGCTTATTTTCAAAAAACAAATTAGTTAAAAATCAACATTAGCTAAAGTTTTCTCACCTCTGGTCATTCCCATGCTGAAAAGTTTTCATTGCTGTTTAGTATCTCAAAGAAGTAACCCCAGAAGTGATAAGCAGAGAAAACAAAGCTTTGTCAAGCTGTGTGTGCCTAGCTAGGCATTTCCGCATGCTAAGTGGCTCATTCATGAGTCTCCCCAGATTCTTGGTGCTTGAGATTCAAAAGAATGCCAAGCCAAAATTCCAGCCTTCCTTGACCTTTTTCAGTCAATAGGAAATAGATTAAACTGAATGTAAAATCCTAGAACTCCAAGGGTCTTGGATACTAGCTTGATACATGTATCTATCTCAGATTTATAGCCTTAAGTCAGTGTTTAATTACATTCAGTATACTCTAAGAAGGCTAGGACAAAGAAAAGGAAAATCGAAACATATTTTAGAAGGTTTTTTTAAAATCTAAAATGTGTAACAATTTTAGCACATTAAGGGCAGGGGTGGGGGTTAATTATCTCTGGGCAACCTTGTCGGAGTGTTTCCTGCAAATGCATTTCAGTTATTTTTTTGTGATGATTTTATAAGAATACTGGGCAAATATTTTACATTCTAAATTGTTCTTATTATTTTTATTATAGATTATGAGGATATTATTATATTACACATATAAAGATAATTTATCTTTTAAATCTTAAAGTGAGTTCTACAATTTTATCATCTAAATTCTCATTACAGTTGATAACATTTTAACATCCGGAAAGAAAAAAAGGTTTTTTATTGTTATATGTGAAACCATAAAAATATTACAAGCTTGTTTATAAACATCTGGATGATCAAATAGTAAAAAGCCAAAACTAGATCATCCTCTCATGTAGGAGTCAACATTCTTTGTTGGTAGAAATGTTCACCCTGCACAGAAGGGTCAAACTGAACAAGTCCAGCTGGCACTCATCCTTTGATTCATCCAAGAAACATATGTCCCAAATGTTACTATGTGTCAACCTCTGCGTTAGGCATCCGGGCTGTAACGGTGCATACACCAGACATGGTTACTGCTCATGAAATTTTCTGCAGATTATTTTCAAATAATAAGAAAGTGAAACTTGCCTAACAGAGTAAAGCCTTTTTAATTTGGATTGAATTAATTCAGATATCCCAGCAACTTATATACTGTTACACAAGATTCTTTTTCATAACCTTGTAAGTTACATTCAAAGTCATCAGAGTCAGTAATAAGTTCAAAACAAGGGGTCAATGTGCACAATGTTAAATTCTTAGTCTTCACCCACTTAACAGGCCAGTATGTGTGTCAATGTTGATTCCTCCCTCTCCTTGGTACCATTTCCTCCCCAGGCTTCAGAACACCACACTTTCTTAGTTTCCCTCCTCTTCACTGGGCGCTCCTTCTCAGTCTTCTTTGCTGGTTCCTACTCATCTCCTGAACTCTCAGTGTGGGTCATCTTTGATCCATTTCTCTGCTCATTTACATTCTCACATGTGCTGAAACAAATGTATCCAGTGCCAGTCTTTAAATCTACTTATATGATGAAGACTCCCGAATTTATTCCCACATTCTATGCTCCTTTCCCAAATGCCAACTGCTTACTCAGCATCTCTAGTTCCATGACAGCACATCCACTCTGGATCTAAGGCAAACCTCCACACCACCTAACTGATGGCTTCTGCATCTCAGTTGATCATCTTTTCAGTTGTTTGGGCCAAAAACACTGGAATCATTTTTGACTCCTTTCTTTCTTTCACAACTCACACCATCTGTCAGGAAGTTCTGCTGTCGCTACTGTAAAATACGTCCAGAATCTGACCACCTCTCACTGTTTCCAATGCCCACATCATGGTTTGACACACCATCATTGCTCACCTGGACTGAGGCAGTAGCCTAGGTCCACAGCAGCCAGAAAGATCTTTTTAAATCTAAGTCGCAGCACATAAGCTCTGCACTCAACACCCTGCAGCGGATTCTCATGTCACTCCAAGTAAAGCCAAAGTCCTCACAGTGGCGTACAAGCCCTCCATGATCTATGCTTTCTCCCCACATGTCTGACCTGTCACCTACTTCCCTTTCCATTGCTCACTACACTTCAGCCAAAATGACCTCCTTGTCCTTCCTCAAACATGCTGGGGCTGACCCCTGCCTCCAAGCTTGTAAAATAAAAGTCCCTTGGCCTGAGATACATTTCTCCACAATACCAGCGTGGTTAGATCTTTCAGCTCCTCAGGTCTCCGCTTAAATTTCATGAGTCCTTCTCCTTCTACGGCCATTGTATTTAAAATCGAAACCTTCCTTTGGCATTCTCAGTCCTTCTCACCATACTTTTTGCTTTGTGTCATGACACTGATGATCCTCTAACAAATGCTATAATTTACTTATGTTTTTTATTCATTCTCCTTCCCCTAATTAGAAATGTAAGATCCAAGACCTGTCAATAGATATTTTTTGAACGAATAAATTAAAAGGGTGTCCAGTGAATTATGCCTTGTTAACATACATTGTTCTTGGATTTTGCAATTATTTGTTAAAGGGCAAGTTTATGGGAGGTTACAGCAAATCACTACGCATCCTGCTGCTTTGACTGACATATAGTTATTTGTTCTATATATCTTAATTTTCAGTAGGTACTAGTCCTGAAATAAGTTGCATTTCATTAAAATATGCTATAATTTAGACCTTGCTTAAGTCAAACTGGTCCCTGCCCTATATATTTTCCCATTAACTGACCTCTCTGGAGATGCGCTGGCTAATCACTAGTCATAGTTAAGTACATAAATCCCCAACTGCCTTGCTTCCTAAAACAGGACACGTGGAGTTGCCCATTTAGTAGTAAACTTGATCACAAATTAGCCCCTGCAATTTCGAGCCAGCTTATGACTTTCTTTTGGAGACCTATAATTGAAATCTTTTCTATGCTCTGCAAATGGCCTCAGGTGTTTCTCATTACAGCCCCAGCTTAGCTGTTCTGGAGTGGGCTGTCTTTCCCACTAAAGTACTTCAAATATGCTACATACATTACAAACACAATTCCAAATCACACCATTCTTCACATCCCTACAAATCTGGTGAAAAGCCATACTTTTCAGTTACCTACCTCTTTGAGAGGACCCATGGGATCCAAACGGATGAGGGACACAGTTCAGCCTGAATTTTAAGTCACCCTACTCCATACATACCTTTCAAATACTATGAAAATCCACTCACATAATGCAGTAAACACAGACACAGAATTTAATTTTACCTGTACATAAGAAAATAGGTAATCGTGATAAAGCCATTCTGGTTTCCCAAGTTTCACTGAATAATAATCAAACACAATTCTTGAAACTATGTGAACTTATTTTTATAAGGATTATATCTTTTATAAGATGATCATGGAGATAGACAACTACCTTGAAACTATTCTATTCTTCGGATGTTTGGTTTTAAAAGAATTAGAGAAAAAGGTGTTTTTTTTTTTTTTTTTTAATTGTTTAGCGTGCATTTTGCTGATGAACTCCTCTGCACCATTCTGTTCCTCTGGGGTGGCCATGCTCGTGAATAAAAGGCCTTATTAATTTAAGTATGGCAGGAATGCTTAATTGTACACTTCACATGAGGAGAAACTTCAGGATACCAAAAAGAAATACTGGGAAAGAAATAAAACCCAGCCATCTATAAAAGCACTTATTCATTTGCATTTTAAAAATGTAATCCAATCAATAACATATCCAAAATGAACTACCATTAAGTCTGCATTTCAGCGTAAAGTGCTAAGATGATAAATGCAGCATACATTTTTGCTTAAGAGTATCTCCCAAATAAAAATAGATTTTATAACACTTCAGGCACTAGTATTTATAACTGAATTTAAAAGTCACAGCCAGATAAGAAGTCAAATTAGGAAAAATGATACATAAATGACATAAAATGTGACATTATCACTGTGAAAGGCAAATTCTCAAGCAATTGTGTCTGGTTTCTTTACAGCTATCCTATTCTTTTTAAAAAATCAGAGCATTTCTGATTTCTTAGAAATGCTCCCCAGCACTCCCTACTCCCACCCCCTGCGCTGATAATTTCACTCTTCTCACTTTTGGCATTTGATTGAAGCAATAATTAAGACAATTATAATAAAATTCCCTTAAAGGAATTAGGAAAAAATTTTCAACAATTTTCTAATGGACTACTAAAAACTTCATTCAATTATCTTATGCTTTCATTATAAATTCTCTGTAGTATTTCTAAATGGTAATATATAATAACAGAATTCCACATCATATTAAATCTGTCTTTCTAATGATCTTGGGAATATTGTTTTTCCAACAGACAGCATTAAGAATCTATGACATATTCTAATCTGTCATTTTGCAAGTTAGACAAGATAGAATTTCTACACTCATCACGAACAGTGCTGGAATCCCAGGGGACCCATGAATTCACCATTTCCTGGAGAAGAGAGGGCTGGGAGATGTGATACAACTGTCAAAACGCAGTAGTATAAATCAGCAGTATAAATTATGAAATTTTAGTATGGTTCTATGTTTTTTGAGAAGGAAAATCACAAATTCTCCATCAAGATAAAAAATAAAAACAAACGAAAAAAAATAGATGAGGACCATCTCATGGTGAATCCCTTGCCCCCATATACACTCATCTCTGGGATAAATTTGTCTTTTTTTTTCTCCCCCACTAGTAAACTTCTCCCCATGGTAACGAAAAAAAATCAAACACCTGAGCTCGCTGGACCATGTAGTCTTGGATGTGGGCACAACCACCTCAGCACTGCCAGCTGGACACTGCCCAGGCTGGAACACTGGACCTGCTGTTACCAAGCTGGGGGAGCAGCGGTGGTTCCAGTGCTCTGTGGTGATTGGCTGCCAGGGATGCCACTCTTTCCAAAGGCCATTCCTCAGGTGTAATGTCAGCTCTACTTCACCCACCTGTCCCTGGTTTCTGTCTATTTCTTAGCTAGGCTTTCCAGGCTTCCCATGGATTCAGTGAGTTGCATTCATGAAGTTTCCTGCCCAGTTTCACCCACCACGTACAGGCGCTGAGCCGAGAGCAGAGTAAAAGTGGCCCAAGCATTGGGTAAGAAGTGAGGGAGCTAAAACATCTGCCTAGTTTACAGCAGAGGCAAACAGTGCTGCTTATAATCTTATTCTGAGACTACATCAACCACTAAATATATGTGGTAAGATCTGTAACAGGACTTAAAATTCATTTCTCCTTACATGCTCCCCAAAAGCTCTTTTTACCTGCTTCATTGCTTATCCTTTTCCATTGGCCCAGCAGCCAATTCACATGTCTAGGACTGAGACGTTTTGCTTTCCATTTCTGCTTTCCTATCACTCTGCTGTGGACATGGCAACCGGAAAGGTGACAACCCCTCTCCTCTTGCCTAAGTCAGCTAGAAAGCTTTGGTTTTGGATTTTTTCCCAGACGTGATTTTTTTTCTTGGCTACTAGGAGAAGATCTCTATTAAGTTCTCTTCTAAATAATTTCTGTGGCGGGAAATGCCTGGCAAATACATGCTTTTGAATGAACCCTACTCAAACCCTTAAGAAGCTGCCTTCTTTCCAACCTCATGGAAACACACCTTTTCTAGAGACAATTAATTATCTTGATTTAAGAAACCATCCCATCAGCTTCTGTTTAATTACTGGAAACACTCCTCCAAGTATCAATTTAATGGCATGGCTGACATTCTCAGTAAGCAAGTGCAAGGGAATCTTTCTACAATAAGACTTAAACTGAGGTTTGACCCCTAGATCCTGTTCTCTCACTTATTTGCATTATACAATTGAATAAGACTAAGTAGAAACCACGAGATTAATTCATCCAACATTTATTGTGCACCTCTACATGCTAAGACTGTGCTAATTGCCTTACATGTTTCTCTCTAATAGGGTTTAATAGCAAACAGTAATGCTGCATTGTCCAGTATATCAAAAGTAAAGGAAGTCTCTGACACACTAAATGGAACCCAGAAAGCTTAAGTAGAGTCTTTTCTCTTACTCCCTTTCTTGACCTGATCATTTATGCTAAAGTAAAATGGCAGCACAGATCCAGAGTCTGGAACATATCATATTTTATACATCTGAATTCTGGATTTGAAGAAATGTTGAGTTTTTATCACTCTACTCACATAAATTCAAATCTTTAAAATATTCAACGATATCAAGAAAAGTCACAAAACATATTTTGAATCATATTGCCAACAAGTAATATAATTCCTTTTTTTAAAAAAAATTTTGAGGCAGGGTCTCATGATGTCACCCAGGCTGGAGCGCAGTGGTGTGATCTCATCTCACTGCAGCTTCCGCCTCCCAGGTTCAAACAATTCTCCTGCCTCAGCCTCCTGAGTAGCTGGGACAAGCACACACCACCATGCCAAACTAATATTTGTATTTTTTGGTAGAGATGGGGTTTCTCTATGTTGGCTAGGCTGGTCTCAAACCCCTGACCTCAAGTGATCCTCCCACCTCGGCATCCCAAAGTGCTGAGATTACAGGTGTGAGCCACCAAGCCAGCCAAAAGTAACAATTTCTAAAGTGATTTAGTTATTAAATGTTTTGCTTGCATCAGTTTTCTATGGGTGTGCCTTATATTCCACTTTAAACTATTTTAATACTTAAAACAGTTGGCAAAACCAAGTAAAGGCAAAAACTGCAATTACTTTTGCATCAACCTAATAAAACATTCGTAATCCCAAGATCTTCTGCCTGTTCTTTTTTTTTTTTAATGCTTTATTGTCCTACATAGTTTTTAAGGTAATAGTTTAAATATCAGGAATAGCAAGATATTAATAAATTAAACTAATAGTTTAAATATCAATAACAAGAATACATTTCTTCTTCTGTGTAACTCAAATTCATTTCATGGTGGAAAGCAATTGAGAGCTTTCTATGCTTGAGTAGTCTCTATGCTTGAGCTTGTGCTGGCCTTGAATTAATGGTGGGTCATAACTTCACAGAATCCAAGTAGGAGGCTTTATGTATTTTGTTCTTAGGGATGTTTGTTTGCTTGTTTGTTTAAAAGAATGAAAACATGGCCGTGTATCTCTCAAACTGATCCCTAACTATCATAATCACAGTGGAATATACTAGGGTGTGATCAGTGCTGCAGGATGTTTATTAATAAAAACAGCAAAACTGTGAGTAAAACCTCAAGATTTTAGTGGTCTAACTTCTAACACATTCCAAAGTTCAGCCAACTATTGCCCAAGGGCCAAGGCTAGCTAAACATTTTTGTTAAATAAAAGCCACACCTATTTGTTGCAAGTATTTTCTATGGCTGCTCTCTACAATAACAGACTTGAGTGGTTGGGACAGAGATCATAAGGTCAAAAATATTTACTATATAGCCCAAAACTACAAGGCCCTTTAAAACTCTGAAATTATTGTGTAAAAACTGTTGACTTATTTTCAGAGCTCTGTCAACTCTTTGTAAACAACAACAAAATTAAAAAGAGTTGCTAACTTCACTGGGCTAAGGAGATTTGGTGAGGGGTTTGGTGGGAAAAGGAGACATTTGGACATCTGAATCACAGCAGCTAAAGTTATAGCTGACACCTCTGCTAGGTAACTTGGAGAAAGAACATTGAACTTGTGGCAACTCTGGAACGTTTAACTCTTTCATTTAAAAATACAGGAAGCGTTAGCGTGGATGCCCTCTAAGCTTTTCAATCTTCATGATTGTTTAAAATGACTTAACTAAAACCATAAGCAAACTCAGAACCATATGAGTATGCAGCATCATAATAAATGTCTCTGCCAGTGCAGTGGCTCATGCCTGTAATCCCAGCACTTTGGGAGGCAGAGGCAGATGGATCACGAGGTCAAGCGATCCAGACCATCCTGACCAATGTGGTGAAACCCCGTCTCTCGTAAAAATACCAAAAAAAAAAAAATTAGCTGGGCATGGTGGCATGCACATGTAGTCCCAGCTACTTGGGAGGCTGAGGCAATAAAATCGCTTGAACCCAGGAGGCAGAGGTTGCAGTGAGCCGATATTGCGCCACTGCACTCCAGCCTGGGTAACAGAGCAAGACTTCGTCTCGAAATAAATAAATAAATATCCCATAGCCTCTGCCTAAGAAGCAGGAAAGTAATGTATTTCAGAAAAATGGGAACTGCAATCGTTACACAAGGGCATGTGGAAGTTTCTTGTACCATTGAAACTTTTCATTAAATCTGAAATACCTAAATAAAATGGTATGAAAGAGTTAAAATAATGTAAATGTTAGCACTTAAAAGGGGAAACTTCAGTGACCTTCTTCCACAATCAAAGTTAACACAGCAGCAGCCATAAGAGATCTGTGAAATACACCTAAACCATGTCATGTGCCCACTAAATCGAGCATGCCTGAGGCTGCAGACCACACTTACTCCCCGTCAGAGTGCATCCTAAAGTTCCCTGTACAAATTTTACCTTTGAGTTTATCTTACTTGATGGAAATCAAGCTAATAACTAAAGACAGTTAAGACACTAAAGAAGCCAGGAGTGGAGAGAGGGACAGGAGGGACAGGGGATAGGGAAAAGGAGTGGGAAGGGAAGGGAAGGATGGACAGGGAGGAACGAGAATAGAAGAGCCTAGTTCATCAACAAACTAGATAAACGTGGTCCAAAGGATTAGCAGTATAACTGTCTTTTGTGATCTTTGGCAGAATAGGAAGCTAACTTCACCAGAAATACTTGACTCCCACACAATATATGTGCATCCCGTGTATTTTACATATACACATATTCCAAAAAGAGAGGTTATTTTTATAAAATACAAACACTAAGCAAAAATTATGCTAACTGAAAAAGTGCCTAGAGAGCCACATACATCCACGTTGTTAAATATAGAAACTAACTGTAATGAGAATCATTATCTCCAGTTTCCAAGGATACCAGGATAAGCACTATTCCTAAATTGCAGTTCATTCAGCAAAGGGCACAGAATAATTTATATTCAGGGTCATCCCTAGCTGAGAGCAGATGTGGAAGGAGGACCAGGGCAAATCACCCTGTTTCTTTTATTCCATTTGTTACCTGATCCAGTTCCCAGCCCCTGACCCCCACACTCTGGTCCACCTTGGCCAATGTCTTATGGAAGAAATTTGGAAAATCTGCTTGTAAATGTCAACTTCTAAGAGAAAAAGAATCTTCAAAAGGCAGGGCAGTCTGAGATGTGATTAATGCTAGGGGTGGGGTGGGGGCTGGCATTTCCATTTGCTTTGTCTGTGAAAAGGAATGGAGGCTGGTTTTGTGTGTCAGTCACACTGGTCGCCATCTTTCCACGTGCCTATAAAGAAACTGTACAGTTAATTTCAACTTCCCACTAAACCAAAGCTACGCAAAGCTTGCCACTCCTGAACTGCCATGTTCTCTAGAATCAAATTGTTTCAACTTGTTCATACTTCTTAAAACTGTAGAATCTACATCTTTTGTAACAATTACTTGTTGTTTCTATAGCAATAAAAATATAAAAGCTACTTTCTGAATATCTAGGAGATACTGCCTCTGAATCATTTATTTGTTTATTTATTTGTTTATTCAACTTACGGTTGCTTTCAATGTGGCAGGCACTGCGCAGCAAGGCCAGGCAGGCTGGCATGGTGCCAGGCAGGCAGGGACGAGAAGCGATAGGTAAAGTATCAATAACAGACCATGCCACTTAGGCACTTTTAAAAGAGGCATTCTTTCTCTTAGTAAAATCATCACTTACTAAAATAATGATGTGGATTTTACGGATACTCTAGATTTGTCTTAAACTTACAGAAAAGTACATATAAACATACGATTCAGATATAATAGCAATTTTCCATTTAGTTCTTTCCCCATCACCTGCCTACCCAATATAATGGTAAGACCTGCTATGTAGCACCTCAGCTAGAAACAGACACCCTTGTAACGGGCACAAAAGCTCTCTCTGCCTTCAAATGCTTCCTCCAGATGAACATGAGACACTGTACCAAGCTAAGCTTCTTAGCTTAATGTGATAATACAGGAGAATAAGCCGCCTATTTTGATAATGAAGGACTTCCAGATGTCCCTTCTTTGCAGGTTATATTAATTGATATTATTCACCGTTTTTAAAAGGGTGAAGGAATGAAATACAACAAAGGTTCCCAACAGTTATGTAACCTATACAGTCTATCTCAATAAGGCAAGCTATTTTAATATTAAGTTAACACAAAATTTACTACCCGTCCTATCCTATACATTTTAGATGACTTGACGACCACATACCTAAATGCATCCTCATGATGATGCCTGTACAGCTTCGTCTTTTCCTAACAACAGATTCAAGAGGGTTTCTTTTTTTTTTACTATTAAGCTTGTTTCTAAACCCCTTAAAGTAATAATAGCAAAATTTAAATCAAAACTATATGAAATAAAAGTTAGTCTCAGTTCTCCTTAAACTTACATCAGTGATTATTTTGATGTATTATTCCGACGCTTTCTCACAAGGGGCAACATTTTGAGGTGAGATGGCTTCAGACAAGATTTTATGTCTGAATCTTGAGGCTTTGAAAATGCTTAGGTTTGAAGGGTCAATGTAATAGGCCACTATTTAATCTCTTCCCTTGTCCCACCCAAAGGTAGTGCTTGGTAGGGCAAAAACATAGACACTTTGTTAGGTGGAACACCAAACACAGAAAGCATTCACAAGTCACTGGCAGAAAGGTCACTCTCTGTTTTAACATCTTTTTCTGATAACCCACATTAGTTTTCACAAAACCTCTGAAGGTAGAAACCAGCTTACATTAAGCGATATCATTGCACTCCCTACTTGCGTATAATAATCAACTTTAAAAAAAATTGTAATCTTCAGCGTTAAAAGTACCTACCACCAATTCGGGAACCCAGGGACTGGAGCCACTTGGCTCTCTGGATGTAAAAACCTCAGACGATCACCTCTTTTTTTCTCTCCCTGCTGTTCAAACACCTAAATTACGGTTTGGTGTGTTGCACATGTCCTCAAAAATACTTCCTAGTAGCTCACCTCCTCCACATCCTTTTTAACTAGAAAAGTGTCCAACTGGCAGCCCTCAAATCATAAAGGCAACAAAAACACCCCTAAGCGCTGTCACAAATTTTTAACGAGTGGATTGACGCCAACCAGCAAGGGATCCAGCTCCACCGCCGCCGAGGACAGCACCCCCGCGCGAGTCTGGCGCAGCTCGCGGCCAGGCCCAGCCTGGAGCCCTCCAGCCCCCGGCGCACCCCGCCAGCCTTGGCCTTTCCTCTCCACCGCGGTCCCGGGGACCGTCTGCCCCTCTAGGGGGTGTGGCCGGGGCGGCGGCGGTGAGCGAAAGGCGGCGGGAGGCAAGGCGGCTAGTGCGGGTGGAGGCGACACGGTTACCCCAGAGTTGGGAAGGGACGGCGAGGGGCGTGCGCGAGGAAGGAGCTGCCTGGAGGCTGCTTTCGGCCGCCGGGCCGGGGGTTGGGGGACGCGGCGGGTTGGCGGCTCCAGGGCGGGGCGCACCCGGGGGGCGAGAGCGGAGGCGCGGCTGAGCGTCCCGGGACTGTCGGGGTGGGCGGCGCGAGGGCGCCGGGGTGGGGGCGCACTCACCTATACACAGCTGGATGGCGTAGGCGTAGTAGGACCAGCCGAGCAGGAGGCTGATGAACACCACCGGGATCCAGTACAGCACCCGCCGGCACCGCCGCCTAGCGCTGCTGCCCGGGCCCGAGGGCGCCATCTTCCAGCCGCATCCACCTGCCCAGCTCTGCCGCCGCCCGCGGGCCTGGCTCCGGGGCGGGCTGGGTGCGCCCGGTACTCCCGGCGGGACGGGCCCCAGGGCGGCGGCCGGTTGCGCTGCGGCCACTGCCGCCGCCGTGGCGCTAACTCCCCATCCCGCAGCCCCGAGCCGGCGCCGCGGACTCCCGGCTCCTCAGCCGGGCGGAGGCGGCGGCTGCGAGCGGAGGACGAGGAGGCGGAGGGGGGTGGCGAGGCGGCGCTCCGCCCCCGCCGTTCCCCGCCGCCCGCCGCCTCCCCTGGCGTGGCCGGCTGCGCCCGCGGGCAGGCTCTGCGGGGATAAGGGGCTCTCGCTCGGGCCACCTCGGGGGCGCCCACTGTGGCCCCGCCGCCTCTGGCTTGGTCCCTGGATTCCGGGGAGACAGGGGAGGCGGGGGCCGCTTGGCGCTGGCCCGGGGGGCGGCCCTTCCCCAGGCGCCCGGCACTCGGGGCAGTTGGGTCGCGGGCGCCGCCGCGCAGGACGTAGGGAAGCGCACGGGGGTCGGAGGCGAGGCCGGCGGAGAAGCCGTTGCGCGCCGCCCACCCCGACCCAGGTGCGCCGAGAAAGTCTGCAGCGCTGAGGCCCGCGTCCCCGCAGCAGCCGGCGGGGAACCCTCGCGCTTCAACTTGCGGGTCCCGGGGAGCCCGCGGGGGCCGCGAGGAGCTTCCCTTTACTACTCGGGTTTTGGGGGTAAGCAGAAATGCACCGCGAAGAGGGGGTGCCGACCGGGCGCCTGGCGTGGGAGGGGCTGTGGAGAGCGACGAAGAAGCATTTTTAGTTGTGAATCCAGTCACCCCTGGAGTTAGAAACACTAGTGCTTTGCTCTAAGAATGTTGACGCTTTGGCTAAATGATTGAGTGATTGTGACAGGGGCCGTTCCCACCGTCCCCTCCCTAGAGTCCGGTGGTTCCTTCCACCGATTATATTTTTTTCCTCAACCCGCTCCTCACTACGGTGTTTACTTTCGTGGTGGCAATTCCAAACTTAGAAGATAGCTGATTCCAAAGCGGTTTCCAAAGAACTCCAAAAGGGAACCTAAAGGTAGTCAAACCAAACCTCTGATTTTATGATTCATGAAATGGAAAACAGACGAATGCCTCCTTTGTTTTTCCTTCATCTGATTATGAACGCACCTGATTCCACAGGGAAACACTTCAGTGAGTGTCTGTAAACTATGCACCTCACTACTGTACGTAACAGGCACAATTTTCTTAACATTAGTGAATATGTGTATTTACACCACACAGCAACCATAGTGAATGAAATTACTTCTTATTCATGTGTAGAAGTTAAAAAAAATACTGATTTACATGAATTCAGTCAAAGAAATGTAGCTCTGGTGTCTGCGATTATCCTTCTGTGACTGGATTACACAAGCTAATCTCTCCTGAAATAGCTACTACGTTACACGCACACCCCACATCTCTTTCCGTTTCTCTTCAAAAATGCATAGAAAATACCAGTCAAGCTTCTGTGGGACATTAAATAATTGAAGGGAGAGAAATATTATGTCCCAGTGAATCACTTGATTTTGGTGTAGGATTTTATATTCTCTTTAGATATTCTGTGTATTAATATAAAATTGTAACTTCTCTGGCTTCCTTAACGTTTTCCATAGTTATTAACCTTGTACGCCCCCCAATCAGAAGAGAGTAAAAACAGGAATTAAAAGTTCCTCTGGGACTGAAATACCCTCACAAAGATGAGCAAATCAAGTGATTGAAAGTCAGTAGAGACTACCAAGGAATGAAAAGGAAGGGGTCGGATTTTCTATACTGGAAACAGTAGAGAAAGTGCAAATAGTGCCTCTGTAGATCCTAGATGCACCAGTGCCCCGTGCTTTTCCTCCTCTCACAGTCTTACAGGGTCTTGAAATCAGAAATGGAATAGCATTTTGCCCAGTTTTCACATCTTTTACCCTTTTGGAAAAGTACTCAGGTGTCATATCTTTGAAGGAGGCCATATTTTTATTACTAAGATGTTGTTCAGTTGTTCCTATTTGTAATAAATATTTGTGAAATATTTTCAACCTTTTTTTGTTATCGCCATTTTAACGATACTACTATTACTGGGGTTTTCAAGTTCTCTTTAAAAAAAAAAAAGTTTGGAGTAGGAATAAGCATCTCTAAAGCCACAAGATAACAGGATTGATCTCTTCGTAGTCTCTAATTAGGCATAAGCACGCAGGCAGGCGCAAATGTAAGGTCTTTGGTGAGCAGCCAATCTCTAGATACTGGGCTTTGATGAGAGTGGAAGGAGAACTTTTATTTTGAGGAATAGAGAGCCTTTGATTCCTTTTCTTTTTCTTTAGGACTGTATATCAACAGAAAAAATAATTTGAAGATCATAGACAATTAAAAAGAAACTTCACTAGAGACTCTTTAGAAATATGGAAGATTCAACTCATAAATTTTAATTTAGATATTCAAGAAGCATAAGAAATTATAGGTTTCATGTGTAACTGTGATTAAACTGATATGGCCATTTATGGAAAAAAAAAAAAAAAAAGCCAGCCACAGCAAAGGAGGAAGAAGGCAACACTAAGAAGAGAAAGGGCCTGTGGACAGCCAGGCAGGAAGGAGGGTGAGGGGAGTGACTGAGAACAGGAGAAAGGCTCCCTTGCTGGGTTCACCCAGTCCTTAATGATCTTGACTCCATCCTCACTAGGCCTCTGCCTGTATGTTCCTTGCACTCAGAGGTCTAGCAACATCATTCACCTCTCCAACTTTCAGGACTCTTATCAGATCCTGACCCATGAAGGAATCTTAAACATTCCTCCTCTCCCTCCAGTCCAGTCCCCCAAATTCTTTAGTTCCCAAACCTCAAGTCTACCTTGCTTTCATAGTTAAGACACCCAATCTTCCTTCTGCTTCCAGATTCAGATTAACATTTTAACATAGTCCCTTGCATAGTATAAATCAAACATAGCATGCTAGCCAAGCCCAGGAAGCCATGGACTCACCTGCTTCTAGTGAGCACAGATCTCCCTTAATGCTGCTTTTGCCAACCTCATCTCAACCTTTTCAGCCAAACCATCTACCGGAAACTTTATTAGGACACCTGCTTGATGTTTACATCTTCCTTTTAGAAGAGTTGTTAGAGGGCAACATTGCAACAAGAATTTATCTTTTAAATATAAAGTCAATTGTCTTAGTCTCATGTATATAAGAAGTTGATTGTTTTGATTTTGCTAACGGTATGATACTTCACAAATACTACAAGGAGTTCTAACTCTTACAAGGATTGGATGGAAGGAAGCTGAGGTCTGGATCTATATCTTACTTGCTCATGGCACTCCCATCCTTACTAAAGTGGTCTGCATAAATACTGATAGATTCTCTTTCACTGTTTTCTCAAACTTAATCTTCTCACTCTCTGGGGGGAGAAGAGCTCTTTAGAAGCCAGCAATCCATGACGTCAGTGACTCCAGTGTCAATGTGTATGTTTATAATAGTGGTCAAAACATTCTCCATGGGAGAATAATAGCATCCCTAAACCACTTTTTGTTTCTGGAGACATGTAAAGTAAAATAAAAGGAATCGTGCTTAGTGAATATAGGAATGAACTAATGCTTAGATATGTTTTGGCTCTCAGATTTATGTTTGCAATTCAGCTGTAATGATATTAAGTAAAATGGGAGATAATTTCCAAAGTCTAAGGATGTCTCTTTCTACAGATGATTGAGTCAAAACATTGGGAAAATTTAAAGTGGAGCAAACTGTCCCTGGCAAACCTGCCTTTCATGCACTGTAGGATTTCCACAGTAGCGTTAATGTGTCCTGCCACTAGATGGTAGGCACACACCAAGCGGTGCAGCTTCCTTGACCTTTTCTCCATAGATTTCATAGATTTTAGTAGTATCAACTGTTAGCTTAACCAAGGCAATTATAAATATGAATTATAGCTTCATGACCAATAATATTGTAACTAATTAGAATTATGTTATAATTGGCTGGACGTGGTGGCTCACGCCTATAATCACAGCACTTTGGGAGGCCGAGATGGGTGGATCACCTGAGATCAGGAATTTGAGAACAGCCTGGCCAACATGGTGAAACCCCATCTGTATTAAAAGTACAAAAAATTAGCCAAGCATGGTGGTGGGAGCCTGTACTCCCAGCTACTTGGAAGGCTGAGGCAGGAGAATTGCTTGAACCTGGGAGGTGGAAGCTGCAGTGAGCCAAGATCATGCCACTGCACTCCAGCCTGGGCAACAAGAGTGAAACTCCATCTCAAAACAACAAAAAATTATAATTATATAATTTTTATATTACAATTTAATGGCTAAAGATTAATAAAAAAATACCAACCATATTCAACAATTTAAAAGACTTAAAACACCTTTCTACATAGCACCTCATTCTGATTCTGCATCTGCTTCTTTAGAATTTGCACTAAGGTCAATCTCTTTGGAAATAAAATAGAAAATTTTCATTGAAATAAATACTTTTGCTTACACTGATTTCCTTCTTTGCCCCTAAATGGGGAGGGGCACTGTCTATAAATCCAAAAGGTGAGCAGATATCTCCTTCCAATGGACTGACAGCTATACCATGGATCTCTAAGGGGTGATACAATGGCCCAAGTCCAACTGGAGATTATTAGAAGTGGCTATTGTGGAGTTGAGAGCTGAACAGCCAGCAGAGAATGACCAAGGGCAGCAGAATTCTACAGGGTAGTGGCAGGTGTCCAGGGATGTCAAGGCCAGCAATGGCATCCTCGGTTGACTGTTGTTCATGGTGGCAAGATCTTGGCCATTCACCAGCTTCCTTTGTTCCAGCTCAAGCTTGATTCTCCAGGCTTCCTTTTGATTTTGGAGGAGTGTCTATATAATTGCAAAATATTTTTTTGTGTAAGTCAACTAGTTGACTTGTGTTTACAACCAAGAACTCTGACTGGCATGTAGTTTTAATGTCATTCTGCATCTCATTGCTTAAACAGTCAGTTTCAACTCATGGAGATGAAGGCACCCTGAGAAATAGGGATACAGGAATTTGGGGGTGAAAAAGCTTACTTGGTGCCATTCACATCACACTCTCTTGACTTGCATTGTCCAATAAGTACCCACTAGCAACATACACCTACTCAAATTTGTTAAAATTAACATGAAATGAAATTAAAAATAAGTTTCTTAGTTGCAGTAGACACATTTCAAATGTTCAGTAACCACATGTGGCTAGTGGCTAATGCATTGGATGCTGCAGACCTAGAACATTTCCATCATTGAAGAAAGTTGTGTTGGACAGAACAGGCTAGTCATTTTGTCTTGTCTGAATATTCATAAGGCTTTATATTTGTAAATATAAGAAACAAAAAAGTCTTCTATATAGTAATTCCTTCATTGTTTTTAGAAACAAAAATGAGAGGTAACCAGAAGTTGAAAACAATTTTACGTTTTTGGTATACGAGATTTCTTCCTTTGAAGATGAATCTGAAGAGTAAAGAACTGCGTTTTTGCTGTGTCTCCTGTGAAAATGAAGACCATTCTCTGCAACCAGACTGTCCACATTCCAGAAAATGTAGACATCACTCTGAAGGGACACTCAGTAATTGCAAAGGAGCCTAGAGAAACCCTGCGGAAGGACTTCAATCACATCAATGTAGACATCAATCTCCTTGAAAAGAAAAAAATGTTCTGAGATTGACAAAAAATGGTGGGGAAACCGGCTGCCATTTGCACTGTGCATAGTCATGCAAAGAACACGGTCAAGAATGTCGCACTGGGCTTCTGTTACAAGATGAGCTCTGTGTGTACTCACTTCTCCATCAATGTCGTTATCCAGAAGAATGGGTCTCTGGTCAAGATCTGAAATTTCCTGAGTGAAAAATAAATCCACAGGGTTCGGAGGAGGCCGGGTATTTCTTGTGCAGTATCTCAAGCCCAGAAAGATGAATTAGCCCTTGAAGGAAATGACATTGGTCTTGCTGCAAATTTAGCTGCTTCAATTAAGAAAGCCGCGACGATTAAATAAAAACAAGGATATCAGAAAACGTGTGGTTCGTATTTATGTCTATGTAAAAGGAACAGTACAACAGGCTGCTTGATAAGACCTAAGAGTCGTCCAGCTACAGAAACAAGATGCCAGACGATTCCTAAGACCTACTTATGATATTTAAATGATGCAATAAAAGACCTGTTGATTTGGGGAGAAAAAGAAGAGTAAGGTACCAATTGGATCATAGAAAAAGCACTGTAGGTAGATTTCTTCAACCTGAGACTTACGTACACATGATTACTTTCAAAACAGGATGCACGGAGAAACTTAGAATGCTATCTATGTCCAAATTCCTTTACATAAAGCTAAATGTAAGATTTAAAATTTAAACCAACAGTGCTTGAAGATATAGCTTTATTGCTGCATGACTCCAGCCTTGAAACACGGAATGGTCTCTCTTTATGCAGTGGCTTTAAGACACTTTCTGTTCTGTTGATTAAGCAGGTAATCACTGGGGCACCTGAAGAATAATAACTGCTTATATTGAGTTCTGTCTCTGTCATATTGTAAGCTAGATTAGTCATCCCGGGTTTTCTGTACAGCAGATGTGAGCGGAGGTGGAGGTAATTAATGTGTCTTGCCCAGTGGTTTGTGCAAACCCACATTGGCTCTGGTTCAAGACACGCTTCCCTGGAGAATAAAAAAAGAAAGCACATCAAATAATTTCTTAATATTTAGTTTTTTTTTTTTTTTTTTTTTTTTTTTGACAGAGTCTCACTCTGTCACCCAGGCTGGAGTGCAGTGGCATGATCTCAGAGGACTGCAACCTCCTCCTCCCAGGTTCAAGCAAGTCTCCTGCTTCAGCCTCCCAAGTAGCTGGGACTACAGGTGCGTGCCACCACACTTGGCTAATTTTTGTATTATTAGTAGAGATGGGATTTCACCATGTTGGCCAGGCTGGTCTCAAACTCCTGACCTCAGGTGATCCGTTTGCCTTGGCCTCCCAAAGTGCTGGGATTACAGGTGTGAGCTACTGCACTTCGTCTAATATTTTATTTTAATAAGTATGTCCAAGTATTGTCCAAGACTTTAAGTTGGAGATCAAGCTTACATTGCAATTTATAACTGTAGAAGGAAAAAAGCCTAACAGTTTTCTCCGGCATTCAAAAAGAGCAGGCAAAATAAAGAATAAATATTTAATGATGACATTTAACAAAAAAGGCATGTTGGCTTCGGATTTGTAAGAGAAAAATTTTTATCATCAGAGATTCTTCCATAAGCTAGAATTTATCCAGTGTAATTAGGTTCTATAGCTCAAAGACCTTGAATTATTATTTTCAAATGATACTCAGGCACTCTGTATTCTGAATTTCTTTGGATTATTTTACTGGTTGATAAAATCTTTCTCTCTTTGGTAATGGGTAATGTTATATGAAATGCTAGGTTGGTAGTAGAATATCAATAGCCTTTATATCTGGAATATGAGACAGCACGTGGTTTTGTTTTTCAAACATTCAATATAGATGTTGAAGATTCTGAATCCGAATGATTAGAGATTTAGGATTTTATGCTTTAAGCCAAATAATATGTTTGGGTAATACATATTTATTCTTTTAAGCTTTCTCTTGAATTTAATAAAATGTTAAAGATGCCATTTTTTAACTTTCAGAAATCATAAAAGATTTGACAACTTGTCAAAATCACTTTGTGAATTGTTGAAAGAATATGTTGATTTAATTATGATGTAGAAATTACGTATTTCTAAAATATTTTTTAATGAAGAGAAAAGGTAAATTGGACTTTATATCTGCTGTGATTGTGTGTGTGTGTGTGTGTGTGTGTGTATGCTTCCAGTGGTAACACTAGTGACCTATTCCTAATTATAGGAATTTATAATTACTCTTCAATGAGCAGCATTTTGGAATATGAATTCACAAACCTGAATACAAATTCCAATGACTGAAACTAAAGTTAAAACATCAATATTCCACTATTTGGTGAAATATAGTAAGCACTGCAATGAATTATACTGCAACCAACACTGAAATAAAATATCTAGTTTAGTTAAAGTTATTAATTCATTTTCTTTATAAAGAGGTCAGTTATAACTGTTTTCATTATAAAACAACTAAAGTATCTGATATGTTTGCAAAATTTAAGAATCATGACCCTATTGAGGTTGCTTAAATATAACTAGAAATTTTTCAAAATTTTGTAGTATATTATTTAACATTTACTAATTGCCTGCTGTGTGCCCAGATATTGGTGATATTCAAATTTTAAAATTTAGTTTTTCACTTAAAAGAGCTTCTAGACTAGTGAGGAGACCAATGTGCAAACATTTTCTATAATAAGATAAATGCACATTGCAGTAATACACCAAGTACATTGGCAGCGAAGGAGAAGTGACTCAATGTGCCTGGAATAGTCGGGAAAACCTTGAGAGAAAAGTAGAATTTGTGCTAAAGCTTAAAAAACATGTAGGAGTTTGCATCATGGAGAAAGGAAGGGATGTTTTCCTTGTCCAGGGAATGCCTTCTCTTCTTGAGAGGCCCATTTTGAGAACTAGAAGGAAATATCACACTAGCGATTTCAATGGGAGGAATTTAAAACAGGAAATCAAATTCAAAGATGTTGGAACAGTTGAACGAACAATTAGAATGAGGTGAAACAAATACAAAGATTAGCAGCTGTAGAAAATCCATACCACCTCTAGGGCTGGAAAGACAAAGGAAAAGTGGTGTTACTGCAGCCCAAGATGAATGATGTGTTGCCTGGTAGTTGTTGGGGACGCTGGTGGTGATTTACCCACTATTAGACACATGGCCTGAGACAGAGAATGAGAGGAGGGAGAGAAAAAGAGAGACAGAGAGCCCTCAAATTTACCTGAAAGTGAGATGGCATGAGAGCATGGGAAATGTAGTTTGCAGGGGTCAGTGCCCTGTGTATAAAGTGAAGCAAAAGAAAAATAAGAAATAGTCTAAAACTGGCTGGGTGCGATGGCTTACACCTGTAATCCCAGCACTTTGGGAGGCCGAGGTGGGTGGATCACCTGAGGTCAGGAGTTCAAGACTAGCCTGACCAACATGGTGAAACCCCGTCTCTACTAAAAATACAAAAATTAGCTGGGTGTGGTGGCACGCAGCTGTAGTCCCAGCTACTCAGGAGGCTGAAGAAGGAGAATCGCTTGAACCTAGGAGGCAGAGGTTGCAGTGAGCCAGATTGTGCCACTGCCTTCCAGCCTGTACCACAGAGGGAGACTCCGTCTCAAAATAAATAAATAAATAAATAAATAAATAAATAAATAAATAAAAGAAAATAATGAAATCTTGAACTGGGACAATGGCAAGAGGAATGGAGAGGAAGAAACAGATTACAGGAAATACCCAGGGACCAGTTAGCTAATAGCCGTGAAAGACACAAAGGAGCAAGTGTCCTGCATTTTGGGAAAGAAAAATCTGCAGAAAGGAAATCCAAGGGAAAGGCTTTCAAGGTAAATGGGCTCACTGTCAACTAAGAAAGAAAAACATCTTTGGCCACCACATCTACTATTATCTACAACCTTCACGAGACTATGACCTCCAAGCGAGAGGCAGAAAAGAGATACAGAGTTGGGAAGTGGGAATAGTTATTTCTGCTACTGAAGAGTCTACACATGCCCATCCCATTTGGATGTTAACTGAGGTCATATCTGAAGTTTTCTTTTGGGATTTTATCTTTCCATCATTCCTTCAAATGTTTAACAATAACTCTTTCATTTGGGTCTGGTTGGTTTAGCTCTGCCACTACTCAGGGAGTGTTAGGGCTGCAGCTTTGAAAAATTATTTCATTGTGTCCACCCTTTCTCATGTTACAGATGAGAAAACAGGAGCACAAAGAAATTAAATGAGTTGCCCAAGGTCACACTGCTATGTCAACAAGCCAAGAACCCAGGTCTCCCAATGCCCAGCCTGCTGTTCCTCCCACTACACCACAAACACAAGACGATCAGCTTGTTTTCACTTAGACTCCAAGTGAAGTAAGCTTAATCAAAGAAGTTAAGCCCAGGAATTTAAAATTCACAGGGGGAGCCAAGTAAAATGTCATGGTTAGGTTTTTTTAAAAGAATATTAAATATACCCAGGATAGTTGATATTTTTGGGTAAAAGATCTAACGTAGAAAAAGCAGAAGAACCACTCAGGGGCTAAGATGCTGTGGCATTGGGGGCATGACAATTATTCATTGTGTGGGACTGTCCTGAGCGCTGCTGGCCATTCAAGATGTCTGGTTCTTTTGCACAACTAAATACAGAGCCACCCCCTTTCCTAGGCAATTGAACAAACAAAACCATCCTCCTACTGGGTGGGAATTGGGGGTGGGAGGGGGTTTGGAAAGAGTACCGTCTTCGAGACAACCGCTGTTAGGCTAAAAAAATGGTACAGAAGTTCCATCTTAAATAGGCGGTGGTGGGTGGGATTATTTTTACCATCATGTTCTCTCATACAGAAAAAGAATACTTTCATGTCAACTATATAATGAAATATTCTCAGTCGGAAGAACATTAAATTTGTTTCCAGAGACAGTGAAGAGAAGATAAAGTTTTATCATGTTTGCACTGCAAAGGAATGGTCACATTTCAGGCTAGATATTTAGAAATGCAACTGAAATACCAGTGTAAGAGTCTGGTTTTCCTCGGAGGGTTGCAACGGAAACATCTGCACTTGAATTATAGTTCTGTCACCTGCTAGCTGTTTGATCTTAAGCAAGTTACTTAAACTTTCCAACATTTCTTGAGCCATTTCTTATTTCCTCAACAAGAAAATTGGGAAACTAATACATGAAAGGGACCTTTAATAGGCCCATCTATTCATCCATTCAACACATTTTGATGACTTCCTGTGTTCTAGGTATTGTGCTAGGTGATGGTTATATGGTGTGCAAAAAAATAAGCCCAACCAAACCAAAAGCAAGGAGCTTGCCTTTGAGAAGTTCATAGTACAAATAAGGAAAATGTCTGCTTCTACATCTCTTATTTGAATGGAGATAATTTTATCAGGAGGTCCACTGGTGTGAGTATTATTGAAAATGTCCTGTTTGTTTGTACACTGTCTCTGCTTAAATAACACTTGCTATGAGATATGTATTAGCTTGGTGCAAAAGTAATTGCGTTTTTGCCACTTTTTTTTTTTTTTTAAGATAGAGTTTCTCTCTTGTTGCCCAGGCTGGAAGGCATTAGCGTGATCTCGGCTCACCTGTATCTCCTAGGTTCAGGTGATTCTCTTGCCTCAGCCTCCCAAGTAGCTGGGAGTACAGGCATGCACCACTGCACTCAGCTAATTTTTTGTATATTTAGTAGAGACGGGGTTTCTCCATGTTGGTCAGGCTGGTCTTGAACTCTCGACCTCAGGTGATCCACCCACCTCAGCCTCCCAAAGTGCTAGGATTAAAGGGATGAGCCACCCGCATCGGACCAGTTTTTGCCATTAATGTGGTGGCAGATGCCTGTAATTACAGTACTTTTAGTGGCAAAAACACAATTACTTTTAATGTGGTGGCAGACACCTGTTAATTCCAGTACTTTTAGTGGCAAAAACACAATTTTAATGTGGTGGCAGACACCTGTAATTCCAGTACTTTTAGTGGCAAAAATACAATTACTTTTGCACCAAGCTAATATATCCAGATTCAAGAATCAGTTTGAATTGTCATGACCTAAACCACAGACAGCCTGTGTCTAAAAGAGCAATCATCCATAATTAGTGGGCTACCTGGACATGCTTCTGTGAATGCTTTGATGCCAAAATATATATTCCTCAAATATTGCTGGTGTAAATTTTTAGTATAAAGATATAGATTGTGGCCAGGCATGGTGGCTCATGCTTGTAATCTCAGCACTTTGGGAGGCCGAAGTGGGCAGATCACTTGAGGTCAGTAGTTCAAGACCAGCCTGGTCAACATGATAAAACCCCATCTCTACTAAAAATACAAAAATTAGCCAGGCATAATGACAGTTGCCTACAATCACAGGTACTCGGGAGGCTGAGGCAGGAGAATCACTTGAACCTGGGAAGCATAGGTTGCAGTGAGTCGAGATCATGCCACTGCCCTCCAGCCTGGGTGACAGAACGAGACTTTCTCAACAACGACAAAAAAATATGTAGACTGTATGCAAGAGCTTTGGAAATTTATCATCAAAGCAGCACATGCTCCAGCTCCGTAAAACTGTTCCTTTATTGATATTTCCATTTGCTCTTCTAGATGCATTCTCCACCCTTCTTTGTATTATGGAAGGCTCACCCCTTAAGAACTAGGGCTCCTTTGTGTTCTGGATTTTGGTTGTTTCAAACAGTGGGAGGTAAACAGTGGATCAGAGGCGAGACAAGTATATGGGGATGTTCTTTCCACCTCCCCTAGTCTGATACTGAAGATCACAGCTTCTTTGAGATACAGTACCTGTGTCTCCTTGTCCCTCAGGCCTGGGGTGGGGGTGAGCACCTAATTCCAAAGGGTGCTCAACCACACTCTGTCAGTTCCCATTAATTAAATTCTTCTCAGTTACCATGTTTGAGTGCATCATCTGTTCCCTTACTAACACCCCTACAGCCTGTCAATCTCAGTACAGTCTATTTTTGCTGCACAGAAAAAAAAACATAAACGTTGTCCAGGCGCGGTGGCTCACGCTGTAATCCTAGCACTTTGGGAGGCCGAGGCAGGCAGATCACTTGAGGTCAGGAGTTCCAGATAAGCCTGGCCAACATGGCGAAATGCAGCCTCTACTAAAAGTACAAAACATAGCCGGGTGTGGTGGCAAGGCACCTGTAGTCCCAGCTACTCAGGAGGCTAAGGCAGGAGAATCACTTGAACCCAGGAGGTGGAGGCTGCAGTGAGCAGACATCGCATCACTGCACTCCAGCCTGAACAACAGAGCAAGACTCTGTCTCAAAAAAAAAAAAAAAAAAAAAAAGCCTACTAAATTCCTTATTTAGAAAGTCAATATTATCTTTATCTCTTTTAAAATAAAAAATAACGAAATTATATATAGCAGAAAAATACATAGCAGTTATAGAGCAGAAACTTTGAAAACAGAGACAAAAACTTCCCATGATTACACCAATTAGCAGAACCATTGTTATTTTAGTTTGTTTCCATCTCGTCTCTTTTTGTGTATTTTCTTTTTAGAGTTGAAATGATAGCCTACATACAATTTTGTGTTCTCATAAATATTCATTACAAACTTTTTTTATGCTACTACACAGGCTTCAGATTTATTTTATTAAATTAAAAAGAAGCTTTTTGAGACAGGATCTTGCTCTGTTGTCCAGGCTGCAGTGAAGTGGCATGATCATTAGCTCACTGTAGCCTCAAACTCCTGGGCTCAAGTGGTCCTCCTGCCTCAGCCTCCCAAAGTGCTGGGATTACCACATACCCAGTCTAGGATAATTTTTAATATCTGCACAGTATTCTATTTTTTAGGCATTCTATAATTCATTGAACCATTCCTCTATTGCTAATTATGTAGGTGTTTTCTAGTTTTTCACTGGTATAGCATATCATAAGTAACTCGGCTCATCTAACATTTCCTTTATATTTTGTTGTTTTCTTTGGATAGGGCCCCAGAAGTAAACTTACATCAAAGAGTCAAACAGTTTGAAAAACTATGTGGCTGTGATTGTTTTATATATGTGCACAAGTTCTTTGATAACTTCTTCTTTCAAGAAGTTAAGGCTAATCCCCTACCCTTGAATGTTGAGTGGACTTAGTGTCTTAGTCCATTCTGGCTGCTGTAATAAAATATCATAAACTAGGTAGCTTCTAAACAACAGAAATTTCTTTCTCACAATTTTGGAGGCTGGGAAGTCTAAGATCAATCTACTGGCAGATTTGATGTCTGGTGAAGGCCAGCTTTCTGGTTCCTTAAAAGTGCCTTTCCTCAGCACTCTCACATAGTAGAAGGGAACAACACACTTAGTAGGACCTCTTTTATAAGGGCATTAACTTCATGAGAGCTCCATCCTCAGGACCTAGTCACCTCCCAAAGACTCTGATATTGTTCACCTGCGTCCTCCCAAATCTCAACCAAATGGTAGCTCCCATAATTCCCATGTATTGTGGGAGGGGCCCAGTGAGAGAGAATTGAATCATGGTGGCTGTTTCCCCATACTGTTCTTGTGGTAGTGAATAAATCTCACAAGATCTGAGGATTTTATAAGGGGAAATCCCCTTCACTTGGCTCTCATTCTCGCTCTGCCTGCCGCCATGTAAGATGTGCCTTTTGCCTTCTACCATGATTGTGAGGCCTCCCAGCCACGTGGAACTGAGTCCATTAAACCTCTTTTTCTCTACAAATTACCTAGTCTTATGTATGTCCTTATCAGCAGTGTGAAAATGGACTAACACAGGCTGCACCCCTAAAAGCTGCCATCACCTGGGGGTTAGGATTTCAACATACGAATTTTGGCAGGACACAAACATTCAGACCATAGCACTTAGTGACTCACTTCTAATGGTTAAAGCAGAATTAATAGTGGGCGATTTCAAAGACTAGTTCAAAAAAAGACCCCGTGGCTTCCTCCTCACTCTCACATCACTTGCCCTGTGAGAAGTTAGCTTTCCTGTCATGAGCAGCTCCATGGAGAGGGCCGTGTAGCAGAGGACGGGGGTCGCCACGTGCGTGAGTGTTCCGGAAGTCCGTCCTCAAAGCGCATTCCTTCCAATGCCTGTAGTGCGCGTCAACAGCTTGACTGCACCCTCACGAGAGACCCTGAGCCAGAATCACCCAGCAAAGCTGCTCCTGACTGACTCAGAAACTGTGTGAAATAATAAATGTCTCTTTCCTTAGGCTGCTGTAATTTGGGGTAATTGCAATGCAGCAATAGATAAATAATACAACAACAACAGAACTGTTGTTTTGGAGCATTTGTTTAACTGGGTTCAAGCATGAGGCACTTAATGGGCAACCCAACTCCAGTTATTCACAGCAAATTACTGCCACTTAAGGTATATCGAAAGAGCCAGTGAGGGACATAGGGAGGATGAACAGGGAGAGAAAAGAAGGGAGAAGGGAATAAGAGAGGAAAAAAGGAAAAAAGTAAGTTAGCAAGAGAGGGACATGGGAAAGATGACTACATGACCTAGTTTAGCTTGGACAGTCCCAGTTTGTAGCACTGTCTTGATATAATTGTGAACAGGGGCCCTTTTCACTTTCAAAACTGTCCTGGTTTGGATGATAAATTATATGACCCTAGATATAGGCCAATATCTCGGCCTTCCCCCAACCCAATTCTTTGCTTTAATATTCCGTCTTTCATGGCCGGGCGTAGTGGCTCTCGCCTGTAATCCCAGCACTTTGGGAGCAGATCACAAGGTCAGAAGTTTGAGACCAGCCTGACCAACATGGTGAAACGCCGTCTCTACTAAAAATACAAAAACTAGCCAGGCATGGTGGCACGCACCTGTAGTCCCAGCTACTCATGATGCTGAGGCAGTAAAATCGCTTGAATCTGGGAGGTGGAGGTTGCAGTGAGCCGAGATCACGACATTGCACCCCAGCCTGGGCGATAGAGTGAGTGAGATGCCGTCTCCGAAAAAAAAATTCCGTCTTTCCCCGATGCCTTGTGCTCATTCTGGTTCAGCTCCATAGCACTTGCTCAGAGTCCTAAATTTCCCACCAAACCATAGTCTCACTGGCACCTCTTCCATGGCTTAGAAGTCACCTCCGTTTCCTTCCCAGTGTTCTTGCATCACCGTAAGGAATTCACCATAGTGGTTAAGAGCTTGGCTCAGGAATTAGGCAAACCTGGGTCTGAGTCTTGGTTTTATACTTATTGCTATATAACCATAGGGAAATTAATTAAGTTATTTATGCCTCAGCTGTAAGCTGGGGCATATATTATCTACTCTCTCAGGAATGTTGAGGATATTAATAAGATTATGTGCATAAATGCTCAGCATAGTGTCTGGCGTATATGTATGTGTATATATGCTATGCATTTTATATGCATAATATACATGATGCCTATATGTTAGTTACTATCAGCATTTAGTATTCCAGAAAAAAATCCATCTCATGGAGATGCTTTTTAGTTGTTGGGACATGCATCTTGCTAGAAAACACTCAAGTATGCCATTGTATTTATTTGTTTTAATGTTAGGAGGCAGAAAAAGTTAGGAAATGTGTCAAGCAGTAAAGGAAAAGTCAAGCAAAGACTATATTTACCCTTCAGGCTTCATATGCCTTCCTTTGCTCATTCATTCATGCATTCATTCACTCACTTACACATTCATTCACTTATTTTTCAACAAATATATATTGGTTATCTATCAAATACCAGCCACTACGTTAAGCACAGGCTTAAACAATGCCTTTCAAAAAAAAAAAAAAAACACACAAAAAAACCTAAAGCTTTATTTCCATTTCTTAAAGGAAAATCTCACATTTAAAAAAAAGCTATTTGTGGCAGTACTAAGTAGGGCTCTGAAGCCAAATTTGAAAATTATATATATATATACACATATATATTTTTCTGATGATCAAACCTTTCAAATTGGCTTTGAACAACAGGAGTAATTTTCTGCTATTAAAAGGAGTGTATTTTAGCTTTTGACCTAATGATTAAAAAAACCAAACTAAGAGTGGGAAAATGCAAATTATGTGAATATATAATTTGGCATCGGTGAGATATCAGCAGAAGGAACTGCTGACAGGAAGACAGTTTTTTTCTTTTTTAGCCGTAGGCATTCCTCATTTCTGTTTTTAGGAAATGGAAAACTAGTAGACAGAAATATCCCTGGGTACATGGACTACATATTTTATAGGCACAGCATAAAATATTTAATAAAATAAAGAGATGCCTGAAAATCGAAACTTCAATAGATCAAGGTGCTCACAACAATTAAAATACATCCTTTCTTCCCCCTCATGGAACAGGACAATGAAGTGTAGAGAAAATGCATAGGATTGCTTTAAACTATTTGGCAATACTTGTCAGATGAAATTTTGAAAAAGTTTCTTTTCACTGTTGTCATTCAACTTGAATAATGAGTACCACATTATATGTTTTGATAGCCCATGAATTTTTATCTTTATTTTAATCTTTAAGGTCAAGTTAGCATTGATTACTAATAAACTGATTCTAAATGAATAGTATCATTATTTTAGGAATAAAAGTAATTAACATTTACTAAATATTTACTATGTGCTAAGTTCAGTGCTTTAAAGGCAATTTCCTATGTAGTACTCACCACCACTCAAGGACACAGCTGCTATCATGATCTCACTTACACATGAAAAAGCAGAGGGGTAAGTGTTACAACCTTGCTTAATTACAAACAAAGTTAGCAAAAGAGCCAAGATTTGAACTCGAAGAACCCTAACTCCAGAGCCCATGCTTACCCACCACACTATTCTGAATGGAAGGGCTTAACTAATTCACCTGTTCATTCATATTTTCTAAGTTGTTCTTTCTGAAATAGTTAGGCCTGTTCAGATTCCACTTTTGGTTCTTGGCCATTTTCTCAATTATATGCAAATCTCATTTAACTTTATAGTTATGCAAGTCCACACCTGTCTGAATGATACACTGACTCATTCGTTTAGTTGAAAGGTAGACACCAAATTGATTTTTAAAAGGACATAGGAACCTAATTGAAAAAAAATTCATGAATCACCTTAATGAGGAATTGGTACCAGGAAATCCAGTACAGAGAACCTCAAACAATTTGCTTTTGGAAAAGCGCTAATCAACTACATATTCATCTGGAATGAAAATGCCTCCCTAGCAAGACATTGTGTAACAATGAAGTACAAGAGGTGAAACCCATTTCAGTGACTTTAAAAAAATTGTTTCTCATTCTTCTGGGTATGAAGATGATGATGTATATATTTATTATTGAAAAGTGAGGTTACCAGTATTCTTTCCAGAATTGGGTAAATGAAAGACAGAGTGGACATCATTTGAGAATTCTTGCATTTTTTTCTTTGCAGCTGTTGTTCATCATTTCCTTCCATAATTTGTTCCAAGACTAGTTGATCTATCACAGTCATTTCGTCGCGGTCCACCGCTCTGACATAACAGTTGAAGGTACGTTCCCTGTTCTTTAAACTCCAATTTTTTTTTCCTAAACAGCTTCTGCCTCATGCAAAATAAAAACATTATAACATCTTGCTATTATCTGTTTTACATACATTTACATTCTGCTGGAGTTACACCCCTTTTAATGCAAACCTATTTGGAATTTGGTTGTTGAGTCCCTAATCCTTATTGATGAATTCAAGAAATCAGATCAGGCAGTTCATCATAACTCTTTAAACATCAAATTCTCTTAGAGTTTATCTCTTTGTAGGTGACATGTTTGGTATCATGAGCATATTTACCATCTTAATATTCCTTCCTCCGTTTTAAGTTTGAAAAAATCAGTATCTACTTCCATGTAATAGAAAATATTACTCTTTCCCTTATCTGTTTCTTACCATCCTATATTTATTCAAACTCAGACATACTTGCACACTGGCCCAAATTTCCATATCCCAGGAAAGAGTAGGCTACGTAGTTTTTGGAGCCCAGTGTAAAATGAAAATACAGGGCCCCTTTTTTAAAAAAAACAGGAAATAGTGTGGTTTAAGGTATTAAATATAAAACTTTTTCCTTCCTTCTGTGGTCTGAGTCTCTCAACTTGTCATAGTGTTTTTTATGTGCTATTTAATGTCATTCTAAGTCATAAAATTTTAAAAAAATTGTTAGTACGATGTTCTCACAGGCACTGGGGAGGAAAACAATAGTATAATGTTTACTGTTTATATTGGGCAATGCCACTTTTAAATGCAAATATCACAACATTTAGCTCCTATGTGGAATCACTGAAATTACATAATTCATATCTCATAGCCCTGATACCCCAACCTACAGTGGATAGGCAACCCCAAGGGTATTGCAACCTTTAGGCTATAAGCCTTTAAGTACTTGTATTAAAGATGAATGAAAGAAAGGTTTGGCTGGGCACGGTGGCTCATGCCTGTAATCCCAGCAGTTTGGGAGGCCAAGGCGGACAGATCACGAAGTCAAGAGATAGAGACCATCCTGGCCAACATGGTGAAACCCCGTCTCTACTAAAAATACAAAAATTAGCTGGGCGTGGTGGTGCATGCCTGTAGTCCCAGCTACTTGGGAGGCTGAGACAGGAAAATCGCTTGAACCTGGGAGGCAGAGGTTGCAGTGAGCTGAGATGGTGCCACTGTACTCCAGCCTGATGTCAGAGTGAGACTCTGTCTCAAAAAAAAAAAAAAAAAAAAAGAGATTTGCACCATGGCACTGCCATCCTAGGGCAGAATGGCTTCCCATACTCTGCCTGAAGACTTTCTGGGTCACAGGGTTGCCTACCCAACTTGTATCCACACGTGCACCCAGGCCCCTGTTGGGGAACGGGGACTGGTGGCAGTAGCTGGATAGGGTGGGGAGGGTCAGGATAGGCAAGGCAGAGGGTGGCAAAGAATCCCAGAAAGGTGAGGAGGGAATGGGAAGGAGAGCCATGAGTGAGCAGAGGCTCTAATTGCCTGCACAAGCTCCATTGTCCCACTGACTTCATATGCAAAAAACAAATTCAAAAAAACTTAAAAATTGTTAAGAATTTCAAAAGGGTGGCTGCAGAGGATTAAAACCCATGTGTGGGGTCCTTGTGACATGAGGCTGTGTGCAGCTGCACTGGTCACATGGTCGTGAACCCAACCCAACTGTATGCAGGACTTAGTATTTAACCCAAGGAGGTGGATATAAGCAAACATTGCTTTACAATAAAACAATGAAAAATAACTCTTTTTTATTGTTTCTGTCAATGATTAATATATAAAATTTTAAAATACCTACTTTATTTTTTTTAATTGTACTTTAGGTTCTGGGGTACATGTGCAAATCATGCAGGATTTTTGCATAGGTACACACATGGCAATGTGGTTTGCTGCCTCCATCCCCCTGTCACCAATATCTGGCATTTTTCCCCGTGTTATCCCTCCCCCGACCTCCCCACCCTACTGCTGTCACTCCCTTGGCCTCCCCCCAACAGACCCCAGTGTGTGATGCTCCCCTCCCTGTGTCCATGTGTTCTCATTGTTCAACACTCACCTATGAGTAAGAACATGCGGTGTTTGATTTTCTGCTCGTCTCAGTTTGCTGGGAATGATGGTTTCCAGATTCATCTATGTCCATACAAAGGACACAAACTCATCATTTTGTATGGCTGCCTACTATTCCATGGTGTATATGTGCCACATTTTCCTTGTCCAGTCTATCGTCGATGGGCATTTGGGTTGGTTCCAGATCTTTGCTATTGTAAACAGTGCCGCTATGGACATACGTGTGCACGTATCTTTATAATAGAATGATTTATAATCCTTTGGGTATATACCCAGTAATGGGATTGCTAGGTCAAATGGAATTTCTATTTCTAGGTCCTTGAGGAAGCATCACACTATCTTCCACAATGGTTGAGCTAGTTTAAATATATGAGAAGTGTCCCTCTCATGACTATAAAACAACTCTTAGGGAAATACAATTTTCCCTACTCTAATCGTATTCTACTCTATTGGTTAATAACAATAATGGTAATATTAGCTGAACATACCCTTTGTGTTGGACATCATGCTAGTCATTTTATATGAATTTACTTTATGTGATTTATCTCAACTATGTCCTATAACATGGAGGAAGTACAATTTTTAGCTCTACTTCATAAATGAAGAAGCTAACATAGAGAAGCCAACTTGTCCAAGACCAGAAAATCAAAAGAATGATCTATTTGAGTTTATTACAATAATGTAGAATAATTTAATATAGGAAGCCTATAAAAATATATTACCTCTGGAGGTCAAATTAGAAAAATGACATAATCATATCAGTGGATGCTGAAAGGCATTTGAGATGATTCAACACTCATTCCTTTTTCTGGATTCTTCCAAATCCAGGAAATAAAGGATACCTTCTTAAACATGATAAAGTATCTGTTTCCTATCAACAGCAAAATGTTAATTTGAAGCATTATAGAGATCATCCTATTAAAATGGGAATTCAAAAGATTTCTGCTGCCTCTATTAGTATTTTATGCTCTTCTGGAAGCTATTGATCAATGCAATAATACAGGAAATAGAAATAGAAGCAACAATGTAGACAGGGCAAAGATACATTTGCCCTAGTTTGCATGTAATATGACTGTCCAGCAGAAAACCTAACAGAATCAGTTGAAAAACTTTCAGAACTACCAAGACTTCAGTTAAGTGCCAAACAAATAAAATCAGCTGCTTCTCTGTGTACCAGCAATAATCAGGTAGAAAATCTAATGGGAAAATCGTCCTTTTTTTTTTATTGAAACGAAGTCTCACTCCGTCGCCCAGGATGGAGTGCAGTGGCACAATCTCGGCTCACTGCACCCTCCACCTCCCAGGTTCAAGCAATCCTCATGACTCAGCCTCCTGAGTAGCTGGGACTATAGGCAGCCGCCACCGTGCCCAGCTAATTTTTCTATTTTTAGTGGAGATGGGGTTTCGCCATATTGGCCAGGATGGTCTCAAACTCCTGACCGTGTGATTTGCCCACTTTGGCCTCCCAAAGTGCAGGGATTACAGGTGTGAGCTACTGCGCCTGGCTGAATGTCCATTCTTAAAAGCAACAATAGGTAAGACCATAATTGTAAGAAGCAGTCATGACCTGGATAATGAAACCCATAAATCTTGACTTGTAAGTAGAATATATAACTAAACTCAAATAATTATTACTGAATGAAATGGAATGGTATAAAGGTGTTGTGATGGTTAATGTTATGTGTCCACTTGACTGGGTCATTTGGTGCCCAGATAGTTGATCAAACATTATTCTGGGTGTGTCTGTGAGGGTGTTTTTGTAGGAGTTTAACATTTAAGTCAGTAGATTAAAGTAGATTGCTCTCCCTAATGTAGGTGGGCCACATCCATTCATTTTAAAGTCTAAAGAGAACAAAAAGGCTGACTTTCTTCTGAGTAAGAGAATTCCTTCTGCCCAACTGCTTTGAAGTTGAAACATCAGCTCTTGGTAGATTTTAAGCCTGCCAGCCTTTGGACTAGAACTACACCATTGGCTTTCCTGGTTCTCAGGTTTTAGGATTGAGATAGAAAAGACCTGAGTCTCCAGCCTGCCACCTCTCCCTGCACATGTTGGGATTTGTTAGCCTCCATAATCACATGTGACGATTTCTTACAATAAACCTCTTTTTATGTATATCCCATTGGTTCTGTTTCTCTAGAGAACCATAATACAAATGTCAGTCATTCCAAATTAATTTATAATTTTAAAGTGATTAAATAAAATCTCATTTGGAAAAGATAAAACAATTCTAACATTCATCTGAAAGGATAAACCAGTACAAATAGTTTTTAAAGATTAAAAAGAAGAGGAATTTAAGTGTGGCTGTTGAAGAGGGAGGCATACTAGTCTTACAGAGTAGTCTAACAGATTACAAAGTAATTAAAATAATGTGGTTACAAGAGTAGCCATATAGTCCAAATTAAGAGAATAGTTTATTCATTTACATCCGCCAACCAAGGAGTATCTTGAAATAGATTTAGGTATGTAAAAATCTTTTTAAATATTTAAAATATAGTTTGCATTATATTTGGTGGCAAAAAGGAAGAATTATTCTGTAAATAGTGCTGGATAAGTTGGTTAGATATTTGTGGGTCAAACAAACTAGGTCCTCATTTTTTACTGTGTAACAAAATTAGTCCCAGGTGGATTTTTAAGTTAAATGCAAAGAAAATAGAAACAATAAAACATATGGCAGAATATTTATTAAATTGGAAGAGGTATTTCTAGGCTTAAAAGCAGTAAGGAAATGACAAATAAAAAGATCACATCCGAACACATAAAAATAGAAACTTTTGAGAGAGATATATATATATGTCTAGACATATATGGAAATAAAACTTAAGTAATACACTGGAAGAATACTTGCAGCTTATAGAATAGCCAAATGATCTGTATATTTGATATACAAAGAGAGTGAATGAGTAGATTTTTAAAAATATATGCAACAAAAGACAGAAATAGATAATCCGTAAATAACAAAAATCTCCATGGTAAGCAAAAAATGTCAGTAACAAAGGGATTTATTTCTAGCTTCTGTTAATTGTGGGACAGTTTGATTGGGCTAATCCTCTGATAAAAAACAAACAAACAAGTAGATAGTACACTTTCCCTATCATAACCAGAATACATGGGTTCAGGAATCAAAAGTAGGATGTAAGAATGGCTCCTCTAACTATTATATTTGTCTTAGTCTGTTTCTGCTGCTATAAGAAAATGCCTTATACTGGGTAATTCATAAACAACAGAAACCTATTTCTCACAGTTCTCGAGGCTGGGAAATCCCAGATCAAACAGATTCAGTGTCTTGTGAGGGCTTGCTCTCTGCTTCCAATATGGCCTCTTCTTGTTGCTCTTCACGTGGAGGAAGGGGTGAACACTTCCCTTGCACCTCTTTTACCAAGGCAATAATCTCATTCATGAGGGCTCCACTCTCATGACTTAATCACTTCCTAACGGCCCCACTTCTTAATACTATCACATTTGTGATTACATTTCAAAATACAAATTTTGGGAGGTCACCAACCTTCAGACCAGAGCAACACTAATAACACATTTGCAGAATGTTTGCTTCTGGCATCTTTGAGCTCTGCCATTTCAGAGATCTGAGTCCTGATAGGGAGTGTGTTTCCACCATGAGACGTAATGGTTCTATTGAATTGGAAAAAGATTTCCACTTGGCATTTTGGATTCCTTATGCTACTGAATCAACAGGCAGAAAGGTGGATTGCTCTTCTAGGTGGAGTGATTGATCCCTACTGCCAAGAGGAAACTGGGTTGCTTTTATACATTAGGGGCAAGGAGGACTATGTCTCTAACCCAGGAGACAGTTTGGGGTGTATATTACTACTCCATATGCAATCAAAAAGTTTAGTGGAAAAGCACATAAACAAACAAACAAAAAGGCAGGATAATTGAGGACTTGGACCTTTCAGAAATGAGAGTTTCAATTACTTTACCAGGTTCTGGCTGAAGGTGGGTGAAATCAATGAATAGTAGAAGGGAGCCACAGGTAACAGTTAGGACCTGGTGACCAACTGCAGAAAAAAGGGCTGTAGTCTCTTTGTGTATTTCCTTTTTGCTTTTCATATGTATGTTATTATGTGTATATGCTCACATTTTCCTCTTGTTGGCTCCTTCCTATTAACAAAAATTTGATATGCAAGTCATTAGATGTTAAGTTTACAATTAGTCTTTTGGCAACAGACTATCCAGTGGAACTGTGATGGATTCTGAAGGGCAATTAATATAGCCACAGCACTGTATGCAATGATTGTTGCATCTTCTCATTTTGAAGATGATGCATATCCTGTTAGGTGAAATGTAGAGTTATTATTGTATGGCATTCAAGTGTGTGTAGAAGGTATATATGGACAGTGAGTATTCAAAGAGGCAGACTATGCTGTTCATTGATTTCCTTTTAGCTCCAAATTCACCATTTTTTGTCCTACTTTGTAATAAATGAATCCCAGGGCCATCCTGCAAGTGTGCTGGGCTCCTACAGAGGGCTGCTTCTCCAGATTCCAGTTCCAGTGGTGCCCAGACGCCACCAGCTCCCTCTGACACTCAGTGAGTTCACTCTGATGATTAAGACCCCACTTTCATGTGGATGGCTTCCCTGGTACCCCAGAAACTTCTAGCAACTCCCACTTACGCTCCCACTTATGAGGCACATCAGTGACTTTTCCACCATCCAGTGAATCAAAGTTGTGTCCTTTCCAAAGACATTTGAATTTCAGCTCTAGTGAGGGGAAAGCTCTATATTGGGAGCTCTATCTCAGTCTTAGCCGTAATAGTTGATCCTGATATCTGCTACTCTTTTGTTAAAATTATCTTTAACTTTCACTAGTCAATTTGCCATTATTCCAATCATTTCTCACATTAAACTTTCCCTGTTTAAATCATTGTGTGGTTTTTGTCTCCTAACTGGACCCTAACTAATACATCTGGTAATACTCCTTGCCTTGACATCATTTTGTCTGATGTTAATATAACCACTCCAGTTTCTTACTAGTGTTTACATGGTATCTTTTTTGTCTATCATTTTACATAAACGCTATCCATGTCTTTATATATAAAAGACATTTTCTACACAGAAGATAATCTTCATTAAAAATTGATAACATCTGAGTTTTAGTTGGAATGTTTAGTGAACTTACATTTCATGTAATTATTAATTTGGTTGAATTTATGTAATCACTTTGCTATTTTATTCTATTTGTTGTATCCATTTTTTAATTTCCTACTTTCCTGTCTTATGGGTTAGCCATTTTAAAAAATTATTGCATTTTTAACTCACTTATGGTTCTATGGGTCACAGTATATATTAACTGATTTAACACTATGCCATTGCACCTACAATGTAATCTTACAACAGTATACTTCTATTTACCCCTTTCTGTCCTTTGCGATATTATCAAATATTTTAGTGATAAACTCAGCAATGCATTATTTTCATTTTAAAGAGCCAATTGCCTTTTTTTTTTTTTTGAGATGGAGTCTGCTCTGTTGCCTAGGCTGTAGTGCAATGGCATGATCTTGGCTTATGGCAACCTCCACCTCAATCAATCTTGTGCCTCAGCCTCCCAAGTAGGTGGGATTACAGGTGTACACCACCATGCCCAGCTAATTTTTGTATTTTTAGTAGAGATGGGGTTTCACCTTATTGATCAGGCTGGTCTTGAATTCCTAACCTCAAGTGATCCATCCACCTCAGTCCCCCAAGTGCTGGGATTACAGGCGTGAGCCACCACACCTGGCCTCAATTGCCTTTTTATATGCTTAAGGGAAAACACTGTATATTTACCAAACATTTGTAATTTGTGTGATAAAACTTTATTATTTTGTATACATCAAAATTTCTGGCTAGTTTCATTCCCCAATTGCCTAAAGAAGTTCTTTAAACTTTTCTGTGTACAGGTCTGCTGGTTACATTCTCCCTGACAATATTTATCTGAAGGTGAGCAAGTCGGATACTTATTCTTATCATTGAGAAGTCAGCACTTATTCCTATCATTACCCTTGTATATATCTTTTGCCTTTGAATTTTATTTTTGCTTTCTAGCAATTTAACTAGGGTATGACCAGATGTGGGTTTGTTTGGGGTTTGTTAAACTTCTTGAAGCTCTGGCTTATACATTTCTTCAAATTTGGGAAGAATTCTGGCGAGTACTTTTTCAATTTTTCTTTTACTCTCCCTCCCTCTTCCCCTCTGCTTGATCTCCAATTACACTTACAGTAGTGTTTTATATGGTTCCATAGATCACTGAGACGCTATTCTTTTCTTTTTCTCAGTGGTTTTTCTTTTTGTGCATCAGTTTGGATAGCTTGCATTTCCCTGCCTTTAAGTTTACTGATCATTTCTTCTGTCTCCAATCTTCTATTAGACTCATACAATGAATTTTTATTTCAAATACTGTATTTTTCAATTCTAAAATTTTAATTTGGTTTTCATAGTTTTAATTTTTCTGTCTGTAATTATGGTCTTCTTTCCTATTATGCTATTAATTTTACTTAAACCTGGAACATGTTTATGATAGTTCTTAAACTTTTTATTTGCTAATTCAAATATGTGGGTCACCTCTGGGCCTGTTTCTTTGAATGACTTTCTCCCCTGGCTAAGGGTCACGTTTTCCTGCTTAGCCTATATAACATTGGCTTACTTTATAGTGGTGTGGATACTACACTGTTGACAATAGGAGTTTGCTGTCTTCCTATACGAGTATTGAGTTTTGTTCCGGCAGGTAGTTGCAGTACTGATAGGACAGCTTGATCCTGTCAAGGCTTAATTTTAGGATAGGTCAAGAGTTGTCTTTAGAGCTACAGTAAAGCTGTGACCTTACTTAATTCTTGGGTTGTTCAGTGAGCCCTTCACACACTGGCTGATTTGAACTCTGATGGCTCCCAGCACTGTGACCTCCAGTGACTGTTTTCTGCCATGCCTGATGACATCTTGCCTTGCTTATGTACAGCTTAGTATTCAGGACTTAAGAGTACCCCTATGCAGATTTTTGGTGCTTCTTTTCTGCACAGCTCCCCATCCCTGGTACTAGGTCCCACAAATTTCAGCTACCTGAGCCCTTCTTAACTCTGGTCCCATTTCTGCCATCCCATGCAACTCTTTTTTGTCTGAGCTCCACTTAGTTTTGCTGCAGTTTGGAAAGCCCTCCCAGGAAGAAAGCCAGTGAATGCAGAGGTCACCACATGGTTTTCCCTTCTTTCAAGGATCAAAGCCCTGAATTATTTGTTGTACAATGTCGTAGTTGTTTACGGTAGAAGGATAAGTCACGACTCTCCAATGGAGGTTTTGATTTCAGCAACTATTTCTAGAAATTCTATCTAATATCTGTTTCAACCCTAGTTTTCTCATTTTGTATACCCATTTTTGAAATTTCAAAGTTAATTTCACACATAGCTCTTCTGTATTTTGCATTCAGTTCCAACATCTGCATTCTTTGCAGTCTAAATTTATTGTTGCTGTTGATTTTCACTTATAGTGGCTAGCTTTATCTGGATTTGGTAGAATTCTTTAAAAGTTTATGTTTGATTGGCCGGGTATGGTGGCTCACGCCTGTAATCCCAGCACTTTGGGAGGCCAAGGCGGGTGGATCACGAGGTCAGGAGATTGAGACCATCCTGGCCAACACGGTGAAACCCTGTCTCTACTAAAAATACAAAAAATTAGCTGGGCGTGGTGGCACGCGCCTGTGGTCCTAGCTACTTAGGAGGCTGAGGCGGAAGAATCACTTCAACCCAGGAGGCGGAGGTTGCAGTGAGCTGAGATTGCACCACTGCACTCCAGCCTGGTGACAGAGCAAGACTCCATCTCAAAAAAAAAAAAAATTTATGCTTGATTATCATCTAAGACTCTTTTGGGATAATTTCTTCTCCTTCAGTCTGGTGTATGTATGTGTACACTAATCTCCGGAACTTTTGGGATTCCCTGAAAAGTTTTAACTCAGAAGAGGGGGTCCCATTCAGGTCCTCTCCCTCACTGCTGCTTCAAAGCTCAATGTGCTCACATACTGTCAGTATAGAACTCTGGCTTCAAGGCAATCTCTCCTCTCCATAAAGCCTGCAGGCTCCCAACCATTCTAGTTCCAACCATCGGTGAACTCTGTTACTCTAGCTGGGGATCCTCACCTTACATGGTCTGGTTCTCGGTGATTTCTAGCAAGTCCAATTCAGGCTCTGAACTGGTAGTTTCCACTCCTGGCTACTTGGGGCTCAGCTCTTAGATATTTTAAAGATTATTTTTGTCCCTTTCTGGTTTTGTTTTTTCGTTTTTGAAGGGAAAAAATCACTGGAGACTAGAAATGGTTCAGTGTAAGTTGTATTTGGGGTTTAGCTATTGTGGAGCAGAAATTAACCTAAGCTTTTAAAAATTACATATCTGGGAGCCAAACACGTGTTAATTTGATAATCAGTCATATAACAAAAATAAAGGGCAACAAATATCCGTATCTGAATTACTAACATACATCTTTATGTGGTAATTTATCACTATGAGAAACTGAATTATTAGCATAATTTATTTAGCATTTTCCATTTGCTTAATTTACTTCTCAGTCCAAATACTAAAGGATACTTTCCATAGACTGAATCTTTGTAAATTTTAGAAAAACATATTTAAGTTGACAAATGAAGGCTGACATTTGGCTATGCTTTAATAGGCTGAACATCAAGCCAATCCTATTCCTTTATTTGTTCATTTTGCGGTAAGTCTTGACATCACCTTCTCCTCTTTCTTAAATTTGCTTACTTAGCAGGGTACAATGAAGTTTTCATGTGCAATCTGATTTCAAAAGAATCTTTGTGACAGCTAATCTTCTGTACACTCACTGTAATTAAATATTACAGCACAAATGGTACGTAAGATACTCACTTTCTTGAGAACCTCTTAGCACCAAAGAGCAATAACACAAAAAGGTATCGATTTTCAGAGTGCTTTTTATAGATTTTTCAGCTTAAGTATTTAACTCTTATAGCACCTAGAGCTTGCAAAAGCATGATATAGCATAGACTCAAAATATCTTTACTGTCTTTCAGTCTGTACCAAACTCTCATTTTACCTCAGTTTAAAATCTGCTAGCAGACTAAACTGCTTACCTTTTTTTTTTTTTTTTTTTTTGAGACAGAGTCTCGCTCTGTCACCCAGGCTGGAGTGCAGTGGCGTGATCTCAGCTCACTGCAACCTCTGCATCCCAGGTTCAAGCAATTCTTCTGCCTCAGCCTCCCGAGTAGCTGGGATTAGAGGTATGTGTCACCATGCCCGGATAATTTTTTTGTATTTTTAGTAGAGATGGGGTTTTACCATATTAGCCAGACTGGTCTTGAACTCCTGACATTGTGATCTGCCCACCTTGGCCACCCACAGTGTTGGGATTACAGGCATGAGCCACTGCGCCTGGCCTAATCTGCTTACCTTTAAGCTACTTGCTTCATTCCTAAAACGTATGCATATAGGAAATGCCATATTGAATTAGATTAATAATCAAGTTCAGTTGTCTCTGATGGTAAATGTGACCAGAATATACTGCGTCAGAGAGTATGGCTGCTATCTTTACCTTTTTTTAACCCAGTAACTGATTCCCACTGATGTTCCTTGATCAATAAATTCCTTCTCTAGTCCTACCATATAAGCCTAAACTGTGTGGTAGCTCCACAAATTTACAATCACCATTCTACTTTTATTTTTTCTTCAAACCATCTCTTCCCACTTCAAGAAGTAGTCTAATTCTAGATTTGGTGAATATATTCACCCAATACATGACCTTTATGATTTATTCCTACTTTTACCAGACTGAGATCCTAAGTTTTAAAAATGTGCTTTTCTTAAAAAGTAAACATAAGAAGTGTTAACTTACTCTTGTAAGTTAATTGCTATAGTAAGTAGGATAATAACTAGTATATTTTGAAACATTTCTAGGTGTTGTCTTAGTAAGACGATACCTACAAAATTAATACTCTATTAAGTCACATGTAAACTTTCTGAAAAGGTTTCCAGTACCAACGGCCACAGTTCTGTAATTTAGGAATTCCTATGATATACTTTGAGTGGCTTTATAGCTCTGTGATTTACTTACCCACAAAGGTGTTGATGAGATAAATGTCACTGTTATGTGTTGCCTCAGAGGAGGGAGTAGGATCAAAAGAGGTTTAGTAACCCATAAGATGTCCAAAGTTTGAAGGTGACATTTTCAGAAAGTCATTATTAGTCCGTAGATACATATGAAAGCCAAGTACAATGTTTCTTGATTCAAGGGCAGGAGTATTTATTTTAAGATAATATAAGAATGTAAGACAGGTTGCTTTACAATTTATAATAAGAACAGTAAACTGGAACTTAGGCTAAATAAATTTCTTACTATGAAATGATTCTGAAAAGTACCATAAACTGTTTATCATGTATGCCTTCTGTAAAAAGTTTAATGTTAATTTTAAGTATAACTTAATTTTTCCAAAGAACAGTCTGTAGAAGGAAACACTGACAATAACAGCATACATGTAGTTAGTACATTATTATTTTCAAATCATTTAATAAATTTTAAATTGATATAAGCCACAATTCAGTGAGATATTTTTATCACTCATTTTATAGATGATAAAGTTCAAGAGTGATAATATGAAGGGAATTACTGTAATTTACCACTTTCTTTTCTATTTTAATTGATCAGGATATTTATTTACATTTTAATATTATGTTGCAGTCTTATAAATGTTTTCATCCACTCACTCTGATAAGCAATAAGGAATAAAATAAAGATTGCATATGTACTATGGTATTATTCCTTGGGAGAATGACAGAATTATAAAGGATTTTAATGGGGCAATTTAATTTTTAAACTATATTTGCAGGATTTTCCATGTATGGAAGATAGTATAACTTACAGTCAAGAATTAAAGGAAACTGCATCTTTTTCAATTACTTTAGGTACCAAATCATATTGAGAACATTCAGTGTAATGTAAAATAGACCTGGGGTATGTTATATGAGTGGGTAGGCATTTTCATTTCATAAATCAGTTAAATCAACTTTCAAAGCAGGTGAAATTATTATACTATATGGGATCCTTGTACTTACGAATAATATATTATCAAATTATTGTAATAATATCAGTTAAAGAATGTAAAAAGTCTAACATACAAAATTAATACTAATAGTAACATCTTCTTGGAAATAACATTACTTTTATAAATAAGCTGATGCAGATCAATTTCACATTTAATAACTTAGAAAAAAAGTCAGTGCTATTTTCATATGTAAAAGTAAAGTAACAGTTGGAGTGTATGTAACTTACATTAAATATGTCTTATAAAGGAAGATAAATGAACTTCCACATGCAATATGTAAATATATTAATTGTTCTATTTTTGTATAGTATCCTTGTATAACCTAAGCATTTTTAATTGAACAAATTTCTATTAAGTATTATCAAATTGTTTTTCTATGTAAAAATCTAATTTTGTTGTGACTCAACAGAAAGTTTTTATTTTCCCTTTTAAGACATTTTTTTTGAAATAATTATATTTAAATTATTATTACTGGCTGTTTAGCATCACTTTTGCATGTGGTCCTTTTGCAAGAAACAAAATATTAGCTTCTACTTAATATATATATCAGTCTTCTAAACCATTTTATATTAGTCTTTTACAATACTCATTTGATGCTAGACATATATTAACAATATGCAATAAGTTACAGAGTGTAAGACATTTTTACTAGTTTTATTAACATGTACCACCTACAATTAGGAGCAGCTTCACGTTTATGAAGGTAATGACAATGACAATGATTACCTTTACAACTACCACTGCTTCTACTATGAACACATGACTGTTGGGGATAAAAATTCTACACTTTAGATTTCCTTACTGTATACATAAAAGAATAACAGACATCTGTTGACTTTGGCAAATGAACAAAAATTTTTAAAAACTTTATACAAGTCAAACAACATATGTTAAGTACTTTTAAAAGTTAAAAGTACATGTAAACAATTGTTTTACATAGTAGCTTAATTTCTATTTGTTTTCAAAATCATCTCAGTGTAATTAAAAACTGGGCAAATAACAGGAATTTAATAACAATTCTAAAGGTCTTATAAATCTCAAGCAATATTCATCTCCAAAAACAAGTTCACAGGCCAAAACCAAAGAAAATACGATGTTTGTTTTCAGGCGATCAACATTCCATGAATCAAAAATTATTTTGAAATGAGGCAAATTTCTAATAAATAAATAAATAAATAAATAAATAATATTGAAAGTACATTCATAGGTAGTCACTGGAAGTATCTACGTACTTCTGAAGGGAATGAAAAAGTGCAGAGTTCAGCAAATCAAGGCAAAAACTCAACTTGATTTTATATATACACCATTTGTGGTATCAGGGTGCATTTTATCTGTTTTATGTTTAAGAATTCAGTTCCAGGAAAAAATATCAGTTTCATAGCATTCACCTTTTCCTTCATTCTCTACTTGTTCTGATCTCAGACCTGCTTTCCACTCTGAAAATTTTGCTTCTTGTTATTTGTCAGATAGTAATCCTTTAAACTTTGTTTCAGGAGTATCTGATTAAAAAAATAGTAACACAAAAGCAATATTTATTTAGGATGTAATTCTGAGGTGATGGCATTAATCAAATATTCTTATGATAATAATATGACACAGTAAGAAATTTAATAAAAATACCCCACATAAAATATAAGACACAAATACTTAAAAGCTGAATGTTTTGTTTAGTAATTGGGCTAATCCTCAGTCTTAGGCTTAGAAAAAGGTAGCCACTTCCAGGTATGGCTCTGTGCACTATTACTTAGAGTCAATAGTGCCAGTGTGATACTACTATGAGCCGGTCAGAACACTACCTGTGTGGAATCGTCCTACTTTTTTTTTTTTGTTTAGTGTAAGAATTCATAAGGTAGTTTAAAAGTCCTTAAAATGGAGATTAGGAAGACCTGACTTCTTTTGTTAACTCAGCTACAACAGTTACCACCTTAAACAAATAAATAAGCCTGCTTGCCTCTAAACATTTTAGACGAGTATTTCCTAAAATGAGTTCCATAAAACACTAGATCTCAAACCTAATCTGCAAAATGCTGAATACTGCCCTTTCCTTTTAGCAAGACAAAATGAATAGTAGAATATTACAATCAATAAACTCTATGGGGAAGAAACTTATTTAACCACTTTTATTTCTTAAACTTGACTAAGCAACTCTTTTTTTTTTTTTTTAAAGTATGCATTGATGTGCTGAGGAACCACTTTGGGAAACACTGCTCTCTCTCTCTCTCTCTTTCTCTCTCTAAATATACATATACACACACAAACACATACACATGCTTCAAGCTTGAGAAAAATAGCAGGAAACATATACATGAATATACTTGCAAGCATTTTTAAATAAACAATAAAATCTCCATTGCAAAAATCTAATCAAAACCCCAAACTGACCAAAATTTTATAGCTACATTTGACTTTTGAAAGAAAAAAAAAACACCTTATTTGGAGATTAGAAATATGTCTGGCACATTTCTTTGGGTCATAAATAATAAATAGTATGTGGTAAAGAATAATAAGATGTAATAAATAGGAAGTAATAAATGAGTAAGATAGAATGAAGCTTAAATCCTGGGTTTCCACTGACTAGCAAGCTATCCTAGACAAGGTACTTGTTAAACACTGATTTTTCTCTGCTGTTAAATGGGATATCTGTGAGAATTAAATGAGATACTCACTGTGGAAGAACACTTAACATAGTGCCAGGCAACTAAAATAACTAAAAAAATAAGCTGTTATTTTCTGTGGATGCTCAGAATCACGATCCTAAAAAACAGTAACAAATATTCTTTGGGTGCTAATTATTCTGTATTAAAAAAAGTCCAATTTGGATTTCTTACATTGGGTCTGCTCACATACAAAACTTCAAGTTTAACGTAAAATCTGTCAATCAAGATACTCTAATGACCTAAAAATTAAAAATAAATTAGATAATTTTATTTCTTTCAGCTGTTTTCTAAACATTATAACAGAAAAATAAATTACGATTCCTATTGTTATTGAATATATTTAGACAAATAGAAGCGAACATACTTATCTGCTGTGAAGCTCCTTCTTCAGGCAGGATTTGAAAGTGGGATACTTCTGGACTGTTTTATAACCCTGTATAATAGAAGAGAAAAGTGTGCAAGTGTACACAAAGACAAATACAGCATGATTTCACTTATATGTGGAATCTAAAAAGTCAAACTCATACAAGTGGAGAGTAGAATGTTAGTTACCAGAGGCTGGAGGGCTGAGAATTGGGGAGGAGAGGGGAGAAGTTGACCAAAGGATACAAAGTTCCAGTTAGACAGGAGGAATATGTTTTTCAGATCTATTGCACAGCAAGGTGACCATAGTTAGTAATCACGTATTTCATATTTTAAAACTGCTTTTAAAAAGCACATTTAAAATGTTCTCACAACAACAAAATAAGTATGTGAGCTAATGGATTTGTTAACAAGTTCGATATAATCATTTCACTATATATATATCAAAATATCACATTTACCTCATAAATACATATTTAAATACTATTATTTGTCAATTAAAAATAAAAATTTAAAAACACGCAAATGCAAGTAAAATGCTAAAGGCCACAGGTATGCAATAAATAAATAAAACTAACACAACAATAAAGAGAGCAATACAGTGTCAAACATTTGTAGTATAGTTTATATTTAATTTGATCTTGCTACTCTAAAATTTTTGAGGCAAAATAAATGATTTTTAATGTATGTTGTTTCAGGTACTTCTGGCATCATCTAAAATGTTTACAGCTAACCACTAGGTGGCAGTTAAGTACACAGCATCTTTACTCAAGCAGCTTGGACTTAAAAGTCATTAAAAATCTTTAAAAACATTGTCTAAGATGAATCTTGAGTTTTTGTATATATAACCTTTTCTCTTAAAATGTATAATACTGGCTGGTGTCGTGGCTCACACCTGTTATCCCAACACTCTGGGAGGCCAAGGCAGGCAGATTACTTGAGGCTAGAAGTTTGAGACCAGCCTGGCTAACATAACGAAACCCTGCCTCTACTAAAAATACAAAAAATTAGTTGGGCGTGGTGGTGCATGCCTGTAATTCCAGCCACTCAGGAGGCTGAGGCAAGAGAACTGCTTGAACCCGGGAGGCGAAGGTTGCAGTGAGCCAAGATCGCACCACTGTACTCCAGTCTGGGCGACAGAACAAGGCTCAGTCTCAAAAAAAAAAAAAAAGTATAAAACTTAAGGATATTCTTGACAGAGGGAAGATTGAATATTCTAGCTCTTAATTTTAATAGAATTTTTTTTCTCTTCTTGTATTTGTGGCATATTCATAATACATTAGATATGTATGCATTTATTGATTCATACTATATTTCTAGCTTTAAAATATGTTTCTTTGGGGAAGAATCACTGAATTTCAGGTAATTATATTTTTACTATAAGATTTCAATAGACAGAAGAATTTTAACTTATTTTTCATATTAAAAAGTACTGACTATGCAGTGACTTAAGAGCCTCAAGTTGCCTAGAGGAAATCTGTCTCATCTAAAATGAGAAATAGTGGCCAGGTCGGTGTCTCATGCCTGTAATCTTTGTACTTTGGGAGGTCAAGGCAGGAGAACTGCTTGAGCCCAGGAGTTCAACACCAGCCAGAGCAACAGTCCAGAGTCATTTTTTAATTTTTAATTTTTAATCTATAAATAATAGTATATAAATATGTATTTATGGCATAAATGTCATGTTTATATATATATATATATATATGAATGATTATATCAAACTTATTAACAAATCCATCAGCTCACACACTTATTTTGTTGGGAGAACATTCTAAATGCACTTTTAAAAAGCAGTTTTAGTTGCTACTTAAAAAATATATATATAAATTAGCCAGTCATGGTGGCATGCACCTATAGTCCCAGCTACTTTGGAGGCTGAAGCAAGAGGCTCAGTTGAGCCCAGCAGTTCTAGGCTGCAATAAGCTGTGATCATGCCTCTGCACTCCAGCCTGGGTGGCAGAGTGAGACCCTGTCTCTAAATGAATAAAGAAAATAAAATAAAATGACAAATAGTGATATTTATTTGTATAATAACAAGTCTGAAAAGCTAACATGCAGACTAAGTTTTCTGAAAACATTTGGCAACATTTTTCCTCCACAAACGAGGATGAAGACATTAGATTAACTGAATACGAAAATAAATTATTATAAGGTCAAACTGATTCTACATTTTTTAAAAAGCATGTTCTCTTTTATCACCTCAAAAACCTGTTTTTTTTTAAGGGCACTAAGGCCTATGTTTTTTTCTTTCCAAATAAAGCATTCATGTTTATATACTTAAGAAATCAAGATATTTCTCAACTTAGATGGATTTATTTCCCTCAGACTTTAAAAAGATATCAATAGGTCTAAAATGTGTAGGTTTACCCGGAATCCTCTATGGAGTCTGTCTTTCATAATTCCAATAAATTCTTTATAACTTAATTGATCATCTTTGTCAACATCAAAAATCTTGAAGACAGTATTCACCAAATGTGGTGAAAGTCTGAGTCCAGTAGCTACATAGACGGCACGCTTAAATTCATCTAGATAAATGTTACATGGAAAAAGAACAGACTGTTATTATTTTTGTAATATGTGTTAATTACTAGAAAGGTTGTAAAAAAAGTTGTTTTCTAAATGTGAATCATGATCTTATGTAATACATGGCTTTTCATTAATCATGCTGTCTTTTAGGTAATACATATTTTGGGGGTTTAAATGAAAAGAGCCAAGCAGCTTAGGTTAATAATGCATGCATATTCAATAAATGTTTAATGAGCACCTACTATTGATGACAGATACTTCAGAAGTTACTAAGATGAATAGGTTTTCAAGAAACTTAGTCAGAAGGGAGATGACACCCCTGCCCAAATAATCATTACACAGGGCCACACAAAAAGTACCCATAAAGTGCTATGAAGATCTGGAGATGAGTTATCACTGCTGTGTAGTGTAGAGTAGGGAGCAGGGAGAGAAAGGCAGTGGTTAGGAAAAGGCTGTGATTTTTGTCTTTGAGCTGAACAGAAAAGGACAATTTCAGCTCATAGAGATGATAGAAATGGCAGATGAGATAACATGAATGAACTAAGGCATGCAGGGAGGTGGGAGGGCACAAAACATGTTCAGAAAACAGTGAATCTGGTCTGGGTGAAGCTGGGAACATCTAGTATCTGGAGAAGCTCTGCACAAAGACTCTGAGGCAGGGAACCAGAACATTCAATAGGCAACTGGAAAATGTAAGAGTTTTCCACTGCAGATGTGTCATAGAAAAGTTAATTTTTTAAGAAAAATTATTCTGTCAGGTGGGTAGGAAACATCAAAGTGGAAAGTAGCTAGTGGAAGGATTGCCACTTTGGTGACTACAGCAATATTCCTTTTAAGAGGTAATAACTTGAATAAAGATACTTGTGGTAGCAAAAAGGGATGGACGTATTTCTAGCGCCTGCAAGACAGGTGACACCATCTATTTTTTTTCCTTTCCCAGTTCTAAAAAAAGAACAACTTTTCCATTCTGAACCCAGTAACCAGATATTGATTTGTTTCTTTACACGTTGATTAGGTTTATCATGGCAGTAAAGGCTAGTCTGTAGAGGTAGAGTTCCCAAAGGTTTTGGCTTTAAAACACTAAAATGGGTTGAGAAGATGCCTTATTTGAACATCTAGACTAAAGGAAGGGTAAAACATAAAATTTTTCAGGTTTCTCTTATTCAACGAATAAATGAATAAGGCCATATAATGAAATCAGTATCTATGTTCTTGGGAAAGAGATAATTCTTGTCAGTACTTAGGGACTGTAGTTTGGCTTCTCTCTAGAACATAATAATAAAATAACAAAGACTGTCCTCTGGGATTTAAGCTTGTGCATGAACATATACTAGATTATGGCAGAGACAGGTAAAATTACCTTAAAGACAAAGTCTCCATATGGCAAGAATTTTTAAAAAGGACATGACCATGAGGGAAGGGAAGGGAAGGTGATCACAGCCACAGGATCCTAGGAAAAAGGCTTGGCTTTTTCTACAGGCTAACCTACAGGCTGTTAGACAGCTGGCTCTGAGGATACTAGCATTCTTAATTCTATGACCACTGTATTTCTTTGAACATTACGCAAAACTGATGCTCAATTTTACAGGTTAGTTGGTTAATATAAGTCCATGGCTAAGAGGTGGCTCTGCTGAGAAAAATTCCAGTTTCTGAGTCAGCAGGCACTAAATTAGTAAAATAAATACCATCCTGTGAGAATAGAGCATGACCAGCTAGCTCTTCCATAGGTAGACGCAAGTCACTCAATGTCACCCGGTGGCCATGAGGTTTCTAGGTTTCTTCCTCATGACTGTTTTCTTACAAGTACCAGAAGTGATTTATTTGTCACTGAAAGTATACACCAGACTTTCACACAAGTTGATGGGTGATATGTCACATTTAATTAATTAGTTGCAAAAATCTCTAGAAACAATGTAGGATTTTTTTTTTCTTTTAATTTTTTAGATCATTACTTACCTTGCCCTATGGAACGACTTGCAAAGTTATACATATTCAGAGCTATTGCAAAGTCTTCTAGGTTGTTTAAAAACTGGAAAAATGACCTGAATTCATCAAATGTGATGCCCTGTATTGGGAAAATAAAATACATTTAGCATTGCCAAATTTATTAAAATAAGTATCAACACAGAAGAGAAATAAACAGATTAAGCATTTGCAATGTATCTTGTAGCTAAACATTTCCAGGGCACATTTTGAAGCTGTTCTCCAACTGGAAGGTAAAATTCACTGACTTATTTTCACTAGGTAGTGCTGCTACCATTACAATAATAGGGAAAATATTTTTTAAAATTCCAAAAAAAAGTGCCAATAAAAAAGAATTAAAAAGTTTCAATTTTGCAAATCCTCTATTTGAGACCTGATTTTTTTAACCTTTAAAGTAAATATGATAATAAAGAAAAAAAAAGTTTCCCTGCACATGTACTACTCAAATGTGATTCAGCATTAGATCATGACTATCTTTACGATGACAATGCAAAATCGAAGTGCTGACTCCGAGTCAATGCAGTGTATCCACACTTGCTCCTGTCACTATAGCACTGCCAGGGCAGCAGCAGGAAGTGCAGTGACCTCAGAGACACAGTTCTGGGCGCCTCCACCTAGGCTGGTATGGGATCATGTAAAGGACTGGTAGTCAGGGTGGCCTCTTCTGGAATGTCATGTGTACAAACTGCAATTATTGCCATTGGTGTTACTTCAGTTGAAGAGGGAAAGCCTTTTAAATAAGTACAATGTATCTCAGAGAATACATATTTGGACAAGAGAAGCTGCATTTAGTTAATGTGTTTGTTTTCAGCAAATTAACATAATTGAGAAAGACAGAAGAGCAGAAGGCTGAGTTTAGACCTAACAAATTCTTAATTTAATAAGAGGGTGAAAGAGGAAGGGACACGAACAAGGCCATGTTGGAAGGCCTGGGAAAGAACCACAGGGGTCTAGTTTCATATAAGCCAGCTACTGATTAGATCAAATGATTTTTACCCAAACACCCAACTTTTGGTATATGTTACTTCAGTTAACAACTCATCTTTTACTTGCAACATGAGAATCCTTACTGTCTTTTCTCCTCACATTTTTTACTTCCTCTTTCCTTATATTCATTTATGACCATTCCAATCCTGGATCCTGCTTTGTGACCCTATCCCACCCATCATGTTTGAATCAGTTAGGAGGACTGTACCAGAAAGTTTGTCTTGATGTGGGGCGCTTGTTGCCAAAACAAAAAACAAAAACAAACAAACAAACAAAAAAAAAAAAACTGGTCACTGCTGTGGTTCTGCACCAGTTTATGCTGTGACCTGCTAACATTACAGCAGTCTCTGGGTGACAGGCTACTGTTGGTAGGAGTAAAACACACGAGGATGGGATATTTTTAAATAAAGGGAAAACAAAATATCAATATATTGGGGGGCAGGCTTGAAATTAAGAAATAAATTTAAAAATGACGGACTACAATGTTCAACTTCTGAACTTTTAGATTTTTCAGCACATGGTTCTCATGTTTGGAAAGACAGGTCAAATTCAGAACCATACAATCATTCTTTTGGTATAGATTAAATACTTTGTGTTTAGAAATACAAAATTATAAAATAACAAATGGAACATTTATTTTGAGGGAGATAATTTAAAGCAATGTTTCTTAATGGCTGAGAGGAACAGACAGTCTGGGAGAGGGACAGAGAAAAAAGCTGTGGCCATTTCTTCTCTTTACCATCCTCGCTCCCAGAATCACTATTGGAATAAACCATCAGGACTTGAATGGAATTTTCCCTGTTAGAAATAAGGTGAAAAGAAGTAGCTTATATGCTAACAAAAATAAAATAATGATAACTCAAAAGTTGAGAGCATCAAAAAATACATGCACTGAGAATACAGAAAAAACCCAAATATCTATGGTCAACTCACTTTCAATAAGGATGTTGATGTGGTCTGGCTCTGTGTCCTCACCCAAATCTCATCTCAAATTGTAATTCCCATGAGTTGAGGGAGGGAGGGACCTATAATCCCCACATGTTGAGGGAGGGAAGTGAATGGATTATGGGGGCAGTTCCCCCCATGCTGATAGTGGGTGAATTCTCATAAGATCTGATGGTTTTATAAATGGCAGTTTTTCTTGTGTGTTCTCTCTCTCTCCTGCTGCCTTGTTTTCTCTCTCTTCTCCTTTGCCTTCTGCCATGATTTTAAGTTATCTGAGGCCTCCCAGCCATGTGGAACTGAGGCAATTAAGCCTCTTTCGTTTATAAATTACCCAGTCTCAGACATCTCTTTATAGCTGTGTGAAAATGGACTAATACAGATGTCAAATACCATTTATTGGGGAAGGAATTGTTTCTTTAATAAATGGTGCTATGACAACTGGATATCTACACACAAAAGAAAGAAGCTATACCCTAATTTCATATCACTTATAAACACTAACTCGAAACAGATCAAAGATCTAAATTTAATAGGTAAAGCTGTAAGACTTACGGAATAACCACACAAAACTTCATGACCTTGAATTGGCAACAGCTGCTTAATTACGACACCAAACACATAAGGAACAAAATAAAAATAGATAAACTAGACTTCATCAAACTAAAAACATGTGCATTAATGAACATTATCAAAATTAGCTGGGTGTGGTAGCATGGGCCTGTACTCCTAGCTACCTGGGAGGCTGAGGCAGGAGGATCACTTGAGCCCAGGAGTTTGAGGTTGCAGTGAACATGATTTTGCCACTGCAGTCCTGCCTGGGCAACAGAGTAAAGGCCCTGTCTGTAGAAAAAAATTAAAAATTAATAATAAAAAGAAAGTGAAAAGACAACCACAAAATGGGAGAAAATATTTGCAAATCATGTATCTGATAAGGCTCTAGAATCCAGTTTATATAAAGAAGATGTACAAAGCAGTAACAAAAAGATAAACAACTTAATTTAAAAATGGGCAAAGGACTTGAAAAGTCATTTCTCCAAAGAAATGGCCAATAAGCATATATAATGAATATAATTATTCCCTGGGGAAATACAAATCAAAACTACATGTGCACATATATTCATAGCAGCACTACTCACAATAGACAAAGGTAGAAATAGCCCAAATGTCTAAGGAAGGATGAATGGATAAACAAATTGTAGTATGTACATAAAATGAAAATTATTATTCAGCCATAGCAAAGAATAAAATACTGATATGTGCTACAATGTGAATGAACCTCAAAAATACTATCAGACCAGGGATGGTGGCTCGTCCCTGTAATTCCACTACTTTGGGAGGCCAAGGTGGAAGGATCACTTGAAGTCAGGAGTTTGAGACAAGCCTAGGCAAAAAAAACCCAAAAGCCTGTCTCTAACCAAAAAAAAAAAAAAATTAGCCAGGCAGCTACTTGGGAGACCAAGGTGGGAGGACCACTTGAGCCAAGGAGTTCGAGGCTGCAGTGAGCTATGGTTGCACCACTGCACCCCAGCCTGGGTGACAGAGAAAGACCCTGTTTCTTAAAAAAACTAAATAAAAGTGAATAATTAAAAAATGCTATGAAAGAAGCCAAACAGAAAGGTTATAGGCTTTATGATTCCATTTATATGAAATATCTAGAATAAGTAAATCCACAGAGACAGAAAGCAGAGTGATGATTGCCAGGGACTGAAGAGAGAAGGAAATGGGAAGGGACTGCTTAATAGGTATGAGGCTTAGTTTTGGTATGATAAAAATGTTTTAGAAGTAGACAGAAGTGATGGTTATACAATATTGTGAATTCACTAAATCCCACTGAATTATTCAGTTTAAAATGGCTAATCTGATGTTACACAAATTTTACCTCAACAAAATAAAAAACAACACCAGAAAGAGGAAAAGACCAACTCGAAAACTCCAAATAAATCATGACAATATACTACTGACTAAATACAAATAGACATTCAGAAAACATGGTCTTATGGGGCTTTCAAGTGTGTATAAGCCATGTTTGTTTTCAGCACAAAATTCATGCTTATCTCATAACTTATGCCATTATGTATACACTGTTCAAAGTTTATTGGTAACTGATATAAGTGGCAACTATGTAATAACTTTTAGAAAAATAAATGAGTTTAAAAGGTTAGGAGAAATAAATCCAAACTCTAAAATTTACTGGCTGAATGACCTAAGGTAAGCCAGTTAAATCTTTCTGAATATCCATTTCCTTAAAGCTTAATAACAATAATTATACTACTTTCTTGTTAATATTTGCATTACATGGTTATGATGAGAAGCCATCTTTCCATCTCTTCCGGCCACTATCTGCATTATCTCCTAGATAAGTTTACCTAGTCCTATGCATTTAAATTTTTGTATTTATTTAATATGACAATATATTCACTTGTTCAGAATTCAAAAGGCACAAGAGACTGTATAGCACAAAATCTCCCTTCCACCCTTAGCCATGTAGTTTCTTTCCTTAGAGGAACCAATTTCTAGTTTTGTGAATCCTTCCAGAGTTAGCATAAGCTTTTTATATGCTACAAATGGCTCTAAATCATGCTCTTTTCACACTGTATCTTGGAGATTGTTCTACACTAGTAAAGAATTTTCTTGATCTCTTTTCAGCTGCATCTAAATCCATTCTATAGATATATCATGACATATTTGATCAGCAACTTTCTGAAAGACATTTAGGTGTTGCCAATCTGTTGCTATTACAAATAACATTATAATGAATAACCTTGAACATGTGCCATTTAATCATAAGTGAATATATCTGTAGGTAAAATTCATAAAAACAAATAAGCTTTAAGTTTTACATTTTAAAATACCAGGTATCCATCAACAGGAGTTCAATGTAATATATATATATACATACATATACATAAAATATATTTGTATAAGGAAATAAGCAAATTATACAGTATGTTAGAATATGATAATGCGATGGAAATAAAAACAGATTAAGGTAGGAAGGAATAGGGAATGCCAGGAGAGGGAGTATCATTTATATAATAAGTTATATATTATTCCTATAATAGGCTATTATTTATATTTTAGGTTAGAAATGGTAGGCATCATTGAGAAATAGCATAATGAGCATGTGGATATTAAGACAAGACCATTCTTATTAGAGAGGACAACATCTACAAAAGCCCCAAGAGAGAAGATCTGAGAAACAGTAGAGCCTCTGTGGCTGGTGCAGAGTGAGTAAGGAGGATCAGAATATAGGAAGTGAGGTCAAAGGTAATGAGGGAGCAGTGTGTGTAGGATCCACTGTAAGGATTTTGGCTTTTACTTGGAGAAGAATGGAGATCTTACTGTGGTATGATCTAAATTAGAGTGAAAAGCATTTCTATAAATGCTAAACACAGAACAGACTGCAGGGAGGCAAAGGATGATCTGGGAGGCAACTGCAATGATCCAGGCAAGACAGAATGGTAACCTGGGTGGTAGCAGCAGAGGTGGCTAAGAGTGGTTAAATTCTGATACGGGTATTACCAGTAGAATTTGTTGATGGACTGATTTTTATGTAGAATGTGAAAAGAGGGAGTCCAAAATTCTGGCCACAAGAACTAAGAATGGAGTTTCTATGAACTGAAACAGGGTAGATGGTTTGTGGAACAAGTTTTATGGGAATGATCAGAAGTTCAGGTTTGCAACCATTAAGTCTGAGATATCTATTGGATCTTCAAGTGGAGATGCTGACTAGGCAGTACGGTGTAAAAGCCTGAAATTCGGGGGAGAAGTTTAAGCTGGAGACAATGTGGAATTTTATACACTAAGGACTACTGATTAGTAGTTCTGCCTGCACCCTTGACTGCTACATTCACATATCCAACTGGCCTGCTTAATTCTTCATTTGCATATCTATTTAAAATCTCAAATATAACTGGTCCCTAATAAAACTCTTGATTCCCTCCTAACCCTAAATTAATGGTTGCGGCTTAGTTCAGCAGATGGCACTGGTTCAGCTTGTGGTTCAAGCCAAAGCCCTAGGAAGTTCACAGTTCCTCTTTTTCCCTTATACTGAATTATAATCCATGAACAGGTACTATCAGCTCTACTTTTTAAATGATCCAATCAATATCTGACCCCTTTTCCCTACTCTTACCCTGGTCCAAGCCATGCTTATCTATTGCCTGGGCACCTATAACAGTACATTAAGCTGTCTATTACTTTCAAAGGCAGGCCACCTAAAATCTATTCTGTTATGTAGCCAAGGTATCTTTTGAAACATGAATCAGATTTTATCCAGTGCATGAATTAGACCACATCTGAATGCCATGGTTGGTTGTCAATACTTGCTCAATAAATATTTTTTGAATGAGCATCATGCCTATGCTCTAAAGCAAGGTGCACAAGCTTTTTCTCTAAAGGGCCAGAGAGTAAATATTTTCATTTTTGCTGACTACATGGTCTCTGTTGCCTCAACTTTACCATCATGGTACAAAAACAGTTGCAGACAATATATTAAACGAATGAGCATGGCTGTGTTCCAATACAATTACACTTACAAAAATAGGAAGTGAGGCAGTTTGCTGACTCCTGCTTTAAAGTTTAAGTACTATAGTGGCTTCTCATTACTCCTAGAGTCACTATTGGAATAAAATCTAAACTTCTTACCTTAGCCTACAGAATCTTAAAAGATTTTACCCATATCTACCTCTCCTTACTGATCTCCTCCAATTTTCCTGTCCACTTACTTTATCATTTGGCATTTTCTCAAATAAACTAAGCTTCTCTGTCCTCAGGACCTTGGTATTTGCTATTACCTCTGCCTGGAAGACTCTTTACCCAGAACTTTCCATAGCTTATTCCTCACAAAAGCTACCTCTTAACTCTCCAGCAAAGCTCTTCCTGTCTACCTTCTCTTCCAATCCCCATGACTCTTGCTCTCTTTCATAACATTTATCAATATCTAGAAGTGTGTCATTTTTTCACTTGTTTGTTGTGTCTCTCCACTAAGATAGATTTCCATGAGAGAAGGATTTTGCTTATGTTGCCACTTTAACCCCAGTGGTTAGAATGAAGCCAAATAAATAGTAGATGCTCAATAAATATCTGCTATGTAAACAAATGAAAATGAAAGTAATTTAAAAATCTAAAATGCTATTCAAATATTAGTAGCTATTATTATTCTGGAGAGAAGGAGATGAGATGGAAGGAAGGGAAAGAGTTAAGTAGGTGGAAGGAAGGGAAAGACATAAGTAGAGCATGGAAAGAATATCACAGGCTTAGAAAGCCTTGGATATGAATTCTTAGACAAGTGTCTAAGTACCTGAAAGCCTCAGCTTCTCCTGTTCTAAAAGAAAGATGCCAAAGAAAGCTGTGAAGTATGAAAGGTTGCTCTGAGGATTGACGAAGTAATGTAGAAAAAATAAATCAGTGAGAATCAATTCATTCTGGTTCATGTGCAAATTTTTCCATTTCTACCGTAATCATTTGTGGTGCTTCAGATACTTCTAGAAATTAGAAGTTTTCAGAAACTGAATATAACTTAAAGAAACTTAACCTTTTAAGTTACAGATTTTAATATTTCCATTTAGTAAAAGCAAAAAAAAAATGCAGATTCAAGGCCCTAAGTGAATACCCCAGTAGCTGAAAAATTGCACTACTAGGGTAGTACAATTTTCAATAATTATTTTTAGGGAAGTACCTATGAATTAGAAAAATTCAATTTAACATGGAAACAGATAAAAAGTACTCTAATTCGGAGATAATGTAAACTAATTGCCAAATGCATCAAGTCTTTTTTTTTTCATTCCTTAGGGGACATGGAGAATTGTTAACATTGTCACAGTGTCCATTCTAAACAAAGTCAAACTATTAGCAAGTTTTTCTTGGATGATTAACCTGATCCTTGTATAAACACAAATAGAAGGCAATATATCTAAAACATCCCATGCTTGTAACACTAGTTCTATTTGGTTGCAATGATGCATTCAAATACCACTAGATAATGCAACTGTTCAGAAGTGCTGACAACACATTTGTTACTAAATAAATAGACAATCAGTTGTCCCAGGTTCTTAACCATTCATGCCATCCAAACTCTTTGAAAAACTTCACTTCAGCCGATGATAAGATCACTCACTCATCAGTGGTGGTCTTCAAATGACCTTTTATTAAGGGTGTTACGGAAAGGAATAGAGTGTGACAGAAATGATGTCAACATAAACTGTTTTTTATGCGGTGATGTTTTGGTAGTAGTCAAAGCATATAGCTAAGTGGAATTCTCCTGAAAAATGATATTGTTAATTTGAATGAAACAACTTCTAATAGCCTATAGGATTTTCGAAATACCTAAGAAAAATGTAGCTATCTACCCAGAATTTGCAATTAATTCATTTATTAAAATGTAGCCAGGGCACTTAGGACACAGAATGAAATACATCCAAGACATTTTTTAATCCACAGAGAAGCAAAAGAACTAACAAAAGGGCAATGTGTTTTATAGGCACATATTACAAAACAGTAACATAACCAACTAAATATAAGGATTAGATACCTTTTCTTCAGGTATACTGTAACGCACATTTTCTAAAAATACTGACGTATTTTCCACATTTGTATATCGTAAAAGAATATGAGCAAAATCTTCTTCACTGATGGTATTCATTCCATTAGAGTAGGAAAGGAATTCTATTTCTAGAACTTCTGTTTGGAGATTATCCATGAATCTATGACAAAAATGTAATAAAGAATGAAAAAGATAAATGGAGAGTAACTGTAACAGGAGATGATCTAATACTCACTGTCCCAGAAAAGGTTACATGAAAATAATTGTATGATGACACAAAGATTAATAAATGTTCCTCCCTGTAAATAAGAATAAAAAGAGCCCAAGATTTGTGAAGCTTTACCACTTAATGACTGCAGCACCTGGGGCAAATAACCTAGCTTTTCAGGGGTTTGGTTTCCTCATCTATAACATGAGGATAACAAAAGTAACTTCCAGAGTAGCAATGATACTTAAATTACTTGTCAATATACAGGAGATAACAATCAATCTAGATATCTGGAATTAAAAAAAATCATTCAGTGACTTCCTGTTATAATTATCAATATAACCACTGATATGTAGGTACTGATAAATGTGGGTTTTTATTATAAAGAGTATCTTAAGATTAAAGTAACAAAGAGGTGAGTATTGCTGTACTGACAATTTCTAAAGAGCCTTCTGACTTCATTAGGCTAATAATTTTTAAGAAAAATATAAAATAATCTCACCTATAAAAATCTTCAAAGTTGAGCTCAGCTTTTCCTTTCTTTCCAAAAAAGTGTACAAGAAGTGTAGTATCTGTTACTAAACTTGTGATATCATCAGCACGCTTAAAAAAAAATCACAATAAGTTAGCTTCAATAAAAGAAACAGAATAAGGATACCCAATATCTCTCAAAGGATTTTGTTATCAACATATTAGCACCAAGAATGTAAATATATTAATATTGGAATGAAAAACACAGGCATATTAATACATGCAATTATAGTTAAAACTCACATTTTAATAATAGAACTTTGAATGAAACTGATCTTTGTACTGAAAACTTTTTAAAGATATGATTTAAGAAATGTTTAATCTCAAATTATGCATATAAGATTCTATCTTTTAAATTACCTAAAATAATTGAAATCCTTTAGTGAGCATCTATTTTTATTTAAGTAATTTAGTTTGGAGTTTCCTAACCTGAAAAAAATATATTTTTAAATGATGTTCAAAAGAGATAAACTCTTCAGATATATTGAATATATGGCGCTGACTCAAGAATAGTCCAAGATTCACACAACAGCTTCCTTTAACCATTATATTCCATAATTATGATACTTTAAATGGATACTGTATTTGGAAAGAGAAAAACTAAAGTCATAATACGACGTTGAAATTTATATTATCTATAATTTTTCAAAGTCTTATGTAACTTGTCAAATGGATAAAAAATTAATTCCAGATGATTTTTCCTTTCCTACTCAAGTTAATAAACTAGGTTCCAAGTATTTTCTTAAAACTGCTTGGTTATAGTCCTTATAAAGTATAATGGCCTATGAGAATCATCCACCTTCCTTTAATGTAGCTTTATAGATCTTCCTTTTCTTTCCTTCCCTTCCTTCCTTCTTCAGTTGGCCATTAACTCATTTCATAAACTCAGGTACAAAAAGCATAAAATTCAAAGGATTGTAACTCTCCTATAAATCATCCTAGGAAATGTGAAAAAAAAAAGTTTAAATAATACTATTTTTTATTCAAGAAAAATAGCTGTAGATAGGTACATAGTTTTATTACTTCTTGTCCAGAATCTTGATAGTACTCCATAGAAAACATAAGACAGAAAACAAATACTTCTCTACAAAGGATCAGTCTTCTGTGGTTGTTATTCAAAAGTCTCATACACTCATCTTCCATACACTAAATTTTCATATTCCTTTGATTCCTCACAGCCCTCTTCCAAATGTTTCATAGTGATTTTATCTTTCATAACATTTGTTGAATCTTTATTTCCTTTCTCCATGGACCAAACTTCTTCTCTTTTAATGAATAACATGGAGTAACAGAGATCACATCTGATTTCCCCTCCACATGCCCCCTTTTAATGCATTAAAATCTTCTTCTAAAGTGACTATTCACATCTCTCTTAAAAACTCCAGCATGTAGGGGTAGGGTGTTTATACTTTAAATTATCTAAAATTGTTGACATTCTTTAGTAATCATCTAAATATTCTATTTATATTTAAGTAATTTAGTTTAGATTTTCCTAATCATTTCCAGCATATAACCTTATCATTGGTTTGGTAGATCTCTACAACTACTTCTCAGTTTACTTTGCTGAGAAATCCCAAGTATTCTCGGTAGCTGGGATACCTGAGAAGTTCTCTATAATATAACCAACTTATTTGAAGATCTGATAGAGGTTTGGTCTGTTTGCTGGGAGAAAAAAATACAGCCAGGTAGCCAAGTGTCACATACTATGTTTTAAATGCATTTTCTTGAACAAGCTTCTTATGAAAGTTGAGGAATATTAGTGGTGCCAGCCATGTGAGCTCCGTAAGTGAGGGGAGACTAGTATAATTGGAGTAGCTCTCAAAGGCATTACTTTCCCCAGGAGCTTTAAGTTGAAGAGGCAACCTGCTCTCATAGAGAGAACAAGATTTAAAATTAAGAGACCTGGGTCACTGACTTTTCTTTCTTTTCTTTTTTTTTTTTTACCTTGAGCTTTCTTATCTATAAAATGGGAATAATCCTGACCATAACAACCATTTTGAGGATAAAGTTAAAATATAAGCAAACAAATGTTCTTATTAGTAGTCGTAAGATGCAAATAACTTTTGGGAAAAAAGAAATCTGACATTAATATAGACACTCTTTTTGTGATTTAACAGAGTCTAGCTTAATATGTTTATTATCTTATTATCAGTTTAAATTACTAGTAGGAGGAAGTATGTCAGAGGTGATTCCATGCCTGAGTGCGGCATGAGAATAGAGGCTCTCGCCTCTATCTGGAAGCTAGAGGAATGGGATAGGAGGAAAGGAGACAGAGTGGGATCCAAAGGGGGAAATGTTGTTTTTGAAAAAGTTGCCTACTTCACAAATAGGCAGTATGGTGGTAAGCAAATAGGATGAGTTCAAGAGTCAGATAGCTGGCTTTCAGACACTTCTCATTATTTAAGTGAACTCAGAGAAGTTCATCTATATTAATGAATAATAATAGTGTCTATCCTAAAGGGTTGTGGTAAGGATTAGGTAACACATTTAAGTCATTTAGCCCTGTGACTAGGGTACTGCAAATGCTCAGTAAAGTGTTAGCTGTTATTATGTATTTTTGTCAAATATATTTCAGGACATTGAAAAGGGACTAGACAAGACAGAAAAGATAACAGTATTCAATCTTCATAAAAAAAGATTTTTACATTGTTCACTCTTATTTTTTGCTGTTGAAAGTACATATTATATACATCTGAAAAAAAAAAGCCTTAAAATGAGTGGCTACAAGAACACCAAAAGTTAGTGAATTCAGATAACATAATTAAGGATGTTTTCTTACACTGTGGGATGTCCTTTTCAAGACACAGTATACTAAAATGAGATGGCTTTGTCTTATTCAGGTTTTAAATAATGACCTCATTCAGCCAGTTTTTCTCATGCCCACTGAGCAGAGCAGATCTTAACAGTCTTTCAGCGTCAAAATCTTATGAGATATATGTTGCATTTATCCAGATAATCCAGATCCAATGAGGCATAAGTAACAATGACATCAGAGAAAAAAAATTGGAAAATGAAAACGGGGAAAACTTCCCCCATTTAGTGAAACAGAGTACTGCTCAGTCAGTGAAAACTATACCAGTGTTCTTGGTGTTCTAACAGTGTTACATAACAAATCACTCAAGGATTGAGACAAAAATAGAGACTTTATCCCTGTGATTCTTGTGCTCATTGTTAAAATGAATTCAGGTGTTTTCATAATAAAGGGAGAAAAAGCCACAATAGAACCCCATGGGCCATTTATACAAAAGCCATTATCTTACTTTGATTAACAATTATTTAAAATGATTTCATCAATAATAAACTTGCATGAAACATATCAAACTATTAAAGGGTTTAAAATATTCTTTTAACATATTTTTATTGATTATAATGTGATAATAACCCTATGAGGTATCCAAGGGCTGGAGGAAATCTTCAAGCTTTTGAGTTTGTTAATAAAGTTTTTGAATAATCAACTGAAATTTACTAAGAACATGTAATGTAAAGCAAATTTAAAGCAAAATTTTAATTTCATCTGTAGAACTCAAAACAGTGTTTATAATGTTGACACTGACAGAATGTATTCAACAGCTGCATAATATACTGCACTAAGAATCTATTATATATGATTTTGGTTAGAAAGTGGTCTTAACTGCGATACTCAAATTTTCATTATATGGTTTCACAATTGGAGACACAGTTTTACTGTAATTCAAAAATCTATGGCTAGAAACAGCTCCAGACTAGAATGCAAAAGGCTAATATCCAATTTCCCTATACTATTTACAGAGATTTTATCTCAATAATTACATATTAAATAAATAGCAAAGAAATACAATTACCAAATAGATTTCCAAGCCTTCTTTCTGAACCAAATTGAATCCTGAAATGCTAATACTATAAACAATTCTATATTCCACTGGTATTCACAGTAACCTATAAGGATTTATAATTACTTGTAACTGAACTGTAGTTAATTCTCAATTATTATTCTAATGTGGGAGGGTAGTAACAGATAATCCCCAAGTAATTATTTTATTTTGGAACATGATATAAGTTTTCTTTTCTTTTCTTCTTTTTCCCCTCTTTCTTCTCTCCATTAGATTTACTTTCATGAAATTTGATTCAATTCATTCATTAATTTAGCAGCTTAGGATCATAGTGTGGATTAATTATAGCCAAAAGTGTGCTGGCAAACTGAGTTATCCAGAAAAAAAAAAAAAAAGACTGATTTGTAATGTTGGCCAGTTTCTGTGGTATTTATACTCCTATCACTGCCACTTTCAAGTACCAAAGGGGTGTCACAGAATGTTGAGTTGGGAAGAGGTTTGCAGAATTAATTAGCTTTGGGAAGCTGTAAAAGCCCACCAGCTCCAGCCTATCTACAATAGAACCATATACATTTTCCAAAGATCTTACACAAATCATATAATTTTCTGAGTACACAGGACCTGACTGGTCTTCTGATATTAAACTTCCCAAGATTTAAATTAAATTCAACATCGAATTAGCAGATTTTGTCTAACTGAAAATGTCTACTAGAGTTAAATGGAATTAAGATGGTTGGAGGCTGGCAGGTGGATACTCTAGTATGGGGGAAAGACAAAAATGATAGGACTTGATTTGATGCCTGGAAGCCAGGTCACAATTGACTTGCAGGGACTCTTAAGAGGTAATGTTCACAGTTGCTCTTATTTTTAAGCACTGACTATTATAATGTACTTATGTAAATAATTACAAAATAAAGTGCTTCTAAATATCTGTAAATAGAACATCTGCCACTTCATACCTAAACATGGCTCATATTTTCAAAAGGTAATTTTAAAAAATTGTTGGTCATAATTATATCACATTTGTATATCAGAGACATATAAACATAAGACAAAATATTTATTTGCTTTGGAACTTTAAAATTGAACAGGGGAAACAAAATTAACATTTTCATATGTTTGCCCTAGTCTAGACACATCGATAGAGTAACACTGTATATATGGATAATAGAAGTCACAACTGATTCTAGTTTAGTTCTCTAGATACTTTTAGGTGTAAGTTTTAAAAGTTAAATTTAAAGTTTAGAAAAAGAAATGAGAAGGCCACTTTGAAAAGAGAGAGATAATGAAAAATAAATCTCAGTATTTATTGCAAAGTTTTTTTCTGGTAAGACTGCTAAGCTGCCTCTAATAAAGTTCTTAGGAAAAATTCTTAACAAGAAATACAAAACAGTGTTTCTAAGATACATACCATCTTTAAAAACTAGAAATCCCTATTGACAATGGCATAAGAATGGGATAATGGAAGCAGTCTACTCCAATGCAGCAGTAAGATGCAGCTTTGTATCAAATTCAAAAAGAGTAATAAAACTAAATAAGGTTGGTCTGCTTTTTATTTTCACTATGCTCTGGCAATCTTAATGTCAAGGTAAAATATTCCTACCTTCCTTGACTGTTCCTACCATACCTTCTCACCCTCCCGTACCTCTAGCCCTTGGTAAGCCACTCACCATTAATATTAGGAAATTTGTTTAAATCTAACATAACTTTGAAGAGTCAGGTATCTTTTACTGGGAGAAACATTTCAGCATTTCATGTAACATGGTAAACTGTAAGCTTAAAAGATTCAGTGAAACTTTAAAATATATATATATGTGTATATATATACTAATTTCTAGAAAGTAATCCTTAAGTAAAAAGAAACAGCATTTCCTTTTAATTAAGTTGAACTGTCAAAGCTGAGGTATTCAAATACAGTTTATATATAGTAATTATTGCTGTACTAAAAAAATGGAAAATGTAACATATATTTTGGGTTTCATCACTATGACTCTAAAATGAAATGAGGACTAGATTAACAAAATGGCAAATAGTACAAGGACCTTGTTGAGGTTTAATTATACCTCTGCGAGGTCTGAAAAGAGTGCTTGGCTTGTGTTACGTCTCAGTGTATCCCAATAGCTTCTGGAGACAAGTTCTTCAGCATCTGTTTTAATTACCTGTAGAAGTTTTAAGAAGCACAACTGAAATCTGAAGAATAGTCACAAAGAATAATTTATACACTTTAAATCTAACCAACCTTGAAAAGAAAACACATTAGCTTACCTTTTTTTGTTTTGTTTTGTTTTCTGCTGTGCACAACAGTATTGTATTACACTGCTGGTAACTCACGTACTTTCAAAGGTGTAATGCTATTTCTAAGTACAATGTAGCTTTGTTGAAAAGAATCAAATTCTTCGATCCCTCCCTCTGCCCTTCTACTGAAAGGTGTATAACTTCTAAGAAAGAGTGAAAAAAATTCTATTCACATCTTGTGTGGAGTAAATTTGTTTGGAAAAATTTGGTAACTTTATAGCAACCTATTAAAAGATAAATTATTGTTGGCTATCATACATCTTGGTAGTGTATCAAAGATTCAAATCTCCATACTTTTGACAAAGTTTAAATTCATCCAAAACTTGTCAAAAAGAATCAGACATGTTTTAAGTCAAAGCACTCAAAGCCACTTGAGATTTTGTAGGTATGTCTATTGTGAATGGTTAAGATACTTCTTACTCTTTATTATATAAGATACTTTTTACTCTTACAGGGACAGGATGCTAAATTCTATCTGATAATAGAAGGAGATACCAAGAAGTGTAGATTAAGAAGTGTAGTCTAATCGCCCTAGAAGATGTTAAACTGCAAGCCTAACTTGGATCCCCATAAACAAAAATAATTAAACAGTTTCTGTCAGGACTAATCAGGGAAGATTTCACAGGTTCTCAGGTGGTCTTTTGGTTAATGTGAGATGAAAATGCTGCACTGTGTACTCAAAAGTGACTGGATGATAATATAACTTCTCTTTCTTTCATTTTGCGTTAATCTTTAAAAGTCCAGTGCTACTAATAAAATTACATGCATCTAGGAATTATTTCAAAGATATCCTAAGTTTTAATTCACTATTACTAACTAGAAACACTGCCCTCTGCTTATATTTTAATAAAATCTTAATGTTAATAAAGCACTATTTAGCAGGAACCATTTACATAACATAGACATAAATATTACCATAACTATAAATGTAGCAAATGGACAGAGAATCTGCATCACTCTCTTTAATAATTATATAAGCTTTAACTAAGCAGTTATAAACTAATAGGTAAAACTAGCTAAATATATAACTAATACAGTTCATTTTCTTTTAAATAGGTATGGAATAATCTCAATAAATAATAGCTAGAATAAATGCTTAGTCTGAAAATATTATTCACATATTTTGAATGTGGATGCATTTTAAAACTGCATCTCAGAAGGTTAGTATAAAGTGATAAAGAAAGGGATTGTTAAACCCACCAAAGTAGAAAATAAAGCTTACTGTGCACTATTAGGAGAGTAATAGGAATGATTCACTTTGTGAAGCCATGCCTCGTCCTTACTTCCACTGTCCACTATCACACACACACACACACACACACACACACACACACACACACACAGATATATTTACAACATATTAAGAGATAAAATTAGTTTAACCAACCATATATTTTGTGGGCAAGAAAAAGAAGTAAATATATTAAAATATATTAATTATCTCCAAATGATGGGGTTAGGGTATTTTTAATTTTCTTCTTTTTGCTTTCTCATATTTGAAAATATTTTGAAAATGTTTATTTATCTTTCAGGATTATATACAACTTTTTAAATTTAAAAAGTCTTATTTAGCTGCTGCAGAAAGCTTTCCAGTTCATCATTTAGCCTCTGGGATTTATGCTAGAATATACTACTGAATTGCTGTAACTGCATATATTTGTTTTTTATTTTATCTTACATCATTTTTTAAATAATTATAAAGTTTCTGAGAGCAGAAACAATATCCTTACAGCAACTACTACTGCAGGAAAAAATAGCTAATAGATCAGTGATATACCAGGCACACTTACTGATTCCTATAGATGTATCTGTTCTGGAGATAGTTTTAAATTTTTTAATCAATAATTTGAATGATGAAATCAAGAGTAAATTCTCAGAACAAGCAAACTAGTAGGTAGTTTTATCACCAAGAAAATATAATGTAATGAGAATATTTTATATAAGCTTAAAATAGCAATGAAAATCAGACCAGATTTTAACAGCAAGAAATGCAAAGCAAATACAAAACCAGAACATATCTGTTAATACAGGCTAAGTAAGGAAAGGCTGATAGAGAAAAATGCCCAGGTGTAACTGGCCACTGTGAAGGCTGTGAAACAGGTAACTATGATGCTTTGATATGTAACTAGTAGGCCAATTTGCAAAGACTTCCTGAAGTTTTCTTGGTTATCTGTTTGCTATCTGAGCTACTGGCCCCTTTACCAGATGTCATGTTAAGTGTGTAGACATTCATTGAAAGAGGTAAAAGAATAAACAGGTAGGTAGCCCAGAACTTCACAAATGAATGGCACAGGCAAAATGATGTCCTGGATGTAGTGTGCCCTGAAAGTCTGACACATTTTTTGCTTAAGTTCAGAGTCTATCATTGACAGAACTTCCTTAAACTTTGTAGTTTTGGTCAAAATTTCCCAATGCCTTTTTGTCTGAGCCAAAGCAAGACCCCATTCAAGGCATTCCATGACACATATGACTGAAAGGGAGGAAGGAAGCAAGAAAGGAAGGAAGGAAATAAAAAAGGAAGGGAGGAAGCAAAGAAGGAAATAGAGGAGGAAGAAAGGAAGGAAAAAAGGAAGTTAGGAGGAAAGAAGACTGATTTAGAGATGGTTAATATATCACTGTGGTAAGCAGAATAATGGCTCCCTAAAGTTGCCCATGTTCAGACACACAAATACCCTGTCTGAATAAATGGTCTGAGAAGATATATTCAGAGATTAAACAAACTAGGGGAAAAATAATATAATAGCTCATAGGGACAGACAGTAAACTGTCTTTGCTATTAGTGATATTTGAACACAGACACAGACACACACACACACACACACACACACACGCACGAATTAAAACTATATCTTTATAATTCGGGTCACTATGACAACCACGGCCCTAAAAAACTGTAATCTGAGACTTGTTATTTAAAGTTACATGGGACTTCACCTTAGGTATGTCATAGGAAAAAAAGAAAAAGAAAACTGAACACAATCCTCCCAGGAAGAATATACCCTTAATCTAGTCCTTAAAGAATCCGAACAGAGACATTCCAACAAATGTATGCTCACAATGCAAAACTGCTAAAGACATAAGAATATAAGCTACCCTAAGTGAGACTCAGCAGAAACAGAACCAGATGTTCAGACTTTTAATACTGAAATGATTAGATATGGAATACAAAGTAAGTTTGATAACTTTAAAAATATGAAGCTAAATTTGAAAGGATTATTCAGGAAAAACAGACTATCAGAAATTATCATACTCTTAGAAAAATAGCCAAATAAAACTCTTAGAAATTTAGCCACTGAAATTTAATATCAGATTATATATCTCTAGTAGAATTAACGGACTAGAAGATAAACATGAAGAATTATACAGAATGCAGCATGAAAAGTTAAAAATATGGCAAACTGTAGAAGAGAAATTAAGAGGCAAAGAAGAATGAGTATCTTTTTAATATTTGGTGTGATGAGCAGGAAGTATGCATACAGCACTACTGCTGCATACTGAAGTACCATGTTGTCTTTAGAAAGAACACGTGTGTGATGGTTTGTGTTGCAACCTGAACTAGCCACTTTTTTCATGAGATACCACTTTTACTTGAAAGAACAACTAATAAACAAACCATGGTTATTCAGACTTCAGTCTCTGGTAGACATGTTTTTAGAAAATGAACCAATTGAGCCTGTTACCTCAAAGTAAAAAACGGACAGTATTTATTGCCAAAATAACATATTGCAACAGATTGAATGCAAAAACAGCTATGAGAAACCAGCTGTCTTCCACTAAGCCAGACATTAAAGAGATTTGCAAAAAATGTAAAACAATACCACTCTCCTCCCTGCATTTTTGAAGTTATTTTTCCTAAATTGTTAACATATACTGACTTTTTAAATTATTGTTTTAAAATAGACTAATATTTTTAAATTCTCAGTTTTAACTTCTAATAATGGTAAATATATAATATATAACCTCTGTAAACAAAATCTCTTTTGGATCCTTAACAACTTTCAACAATGTAATGGGATCACAAGACCACAATGCTTGAATGCCACTGTTTACAGCAAAAAAAATGGACTACATACAATGCAGATAAAACTGACAATCATGATGTTGAGTCAAAGAAACAAGAAACAGAAACAGTCATATAACATGATTCCAGTTATATAAAGTACAAAAAGGGGTAAACTAAACTACATTTTTAGGATGCCTAAGTAGGTGATAAAACCACAGAACAAAGCAAATAAGTGATTTACATAAAAGTCATGATTGTGTTTATCTTTTGAAGGATACTGAGGGATTACAAGTGGGGACACATATGAAGGGGATTCGTGGTATATGGCAGTATTTTATTTCTTGATCTATATGATGGTTATAATTTTATTTTTATTGCATATTTACATTTCAATTATAGAAAATTCCTGAACTAAAATATATTTTAAAACTCAGGGAAAACTTCGTCATCACTACAGGAAAAAACAAAGTAGTACAAAACATTAAAATGGAGGTAGGTAGTATATTTATTCTGATAACTAAAAGAGATTTTAGGGCAAAACACATTTCTAGAGATCTAGGGATAGCATATAATAGAAGATTCAATTCACTAAGACAATATAAATAATCTATAATCTTATACAGGTAACAACGTTCAAAATATATAAGATTAAGAAAATTGTAAGTAGAAGTTAGAAAATCCATTATAATGTGTAATTTAACATACTAGTTGAAAAATCAAGCAGGCAAAAACATTAGTAATGTCAGAGAAGATTTAAAACACATCACTAACATGCTTGGTAATATATATTAGTATATATTACAACCCTGTACCCCAAATTGGAGAATACACATTCTTTTCAAATACAGATCATTTAGGAATATCAATATTGTTTTAGTCCATAAAAAAGTCTCAATATACATCAAAGAATTGGTATAAAAACGGTTATATTTTCTGTCAGCAATGAAACTAGGATAATTCAGAACAGTCTTTTTAAAAGTAATGCATGCCAAAGTCAAATCTACTTGACTTTTGGCATTATTTATCCTTTTGAATGTTTGTACTTCTTTTCATCACTGTGCAATGATGAAATTAAGAGTTGACCATATGAGAAATATGAAAAGAATCAGGGTTATTTGGAACAGAAAAGGTTATAAGGTAACAGCTATCTTCATCAATACGCTCAATATGCTCAGTCTTACAATGTAGCAGGAAACAATGTAATGGAAAATAGACTCTACTGTAAGAGTGATTAGATTTTGGAACAGTCTACTACAGAGACCAAAAAATCTCTATCTCCACTGTAAGAAGCCAAGCAGGTCACTGCTTTCCTTCAGGAAACTTCTTCCTAAAGGTAGAAACTGGCTATTATAAATCTCTTAGGTTATATCCAGCTCCGTGATCTACACTCAAATTAGATACTTGAGTTGATTTACAACTCTGGAAACTAGCAGGTAATTGCTAGTTAATTCATAACACCATACTAATAGATTTATATAATACTTGTATTAATGATATTTCATATACATTTTCAGGCTGTTGGAATTTTTTTCTAATTTTAAATGAATTTCCCTGTTTGCTTGTAGTTTATGAAAATAGTAACACCTTATTGAGCAAAAATTTTTCTATCATAGGAAATAAAGTCAGTTTATCTAACCAAGTAAACTCCTAAGGGAGTTGAAAAATCATGTAACATTTAAGACTGTGTATAAAAGTGACATCAAGTTACATCACCTTAACATGTGCATTTTACATGTGAGAAAAAGCCATCTTCTATACAATGATATAAAGACAAAATTTATTACCACAATAAAATGTAAAATCATATTTTTTATTAAACGGTTATAATGTAAATGAAATTTGCGATTTAAGTCTGCTTCTCAATATTATTCTCTTACTATCTGAGTGACTGTAAATAGTTTAAACTAGAGCAATATTTGGATCTATTTTCTTTTAGCAATACTATTCTGAGATGCAATTTAAAAAAAAAATGCATAATCGCTCTACATAAAAATTATGAGATTAAGGGAAAAATAGAAGTTGTCAAAGTTAGAAAAATGGTTCATATAATGATGGCATATTACATTAGAAAAATAAATCATAACGTCCTAAGTATTATTAACATTTATTAAGGTTTACAGGGCATGTGGCATTATAATCTGTGATTTTCATCTTATACATTCTAGAAATTTTTAAAATCATTAACATAGTAATCCTTTAAAAATTTAAAGGAAATGACAGGCTTTATTTAATGGAAAAGAGTAGTGATGTTTATAGAAAATACTTAAAGTATCTTGTAAGTAATCAAAACAGTTATATGGATCCCATGGACTTGGCTTGTTTCCCAACTCATTCTAGGTCCATTTTGTATGATGAGGAAAAACATCTTGGGTTTACTTTATGCTGATCAGCCTCCAGTAGGTGATAAAATCTATAGCAAGAATTAGTTGTTATAGTCTGGAATTTTGATTGGGAGGCAACACACCTACTTTTAGAATTGTACACTACAACTAGAACACTTTTAGCAGGTAATATTAAATCAGTGACCCTGAATTCAAGAGCTCCTAGGGTATAATTTCTATAAATTGAGGGATCCTTTTAGGAGGCTTAGGGATTCTTGGGGAAATTAAGTGACCTGCACATGTTTATATTCAAAAAAGGCCATGGCCTGTTGTTCTTTAGTAGCTAGGCTAACCTAAAGTGCTGACTTTCTTTGGAGAAAAGAAGAAAGAAAGCGCAGCATAAGAAGAGTACAACTGGAAATTCATCTACAGAAATTCTCAATTTTTTCAAGACGAGTCTGAAAATCATTATTCTCTTTAGAAATCATATGATAAACTGATACAAACATATCAAGTAGCAGCTGACACCAGATTTTTGTGTAGACCAGAGGAAACAGGCAGGAAACAAAGGCTTTAAAAAAAAATTTGTGAGCAAAAGTGAAAACTAAAAAAAGCCTATCCATTAAGACACTTCTTTATTAGAATTAAACAAAGACTGTACATAAGATGAATAGATCTGGTTCACAAAATACCTGTGTTCTGCAGGAACATAGCCTGAGAATCTGCTCTCCCTACATAACTCTTCAAAGACTGCCAAAAAATATAAAATTTCAATTACTATGTTTTAGTTGTGGTACACTTACCTTTTCCTTATTTTAATCTAAAGTTATACAATTGTTCTGCATATTTTAGTCTTCCCATAAATCTAGGAATGAAATGTAAAATTATGGCTTCATTGCACCTGTTGTATTCAATAAATTCCAAAATATTCTATTTAAAAACAGCAGATACAGCTTTATATAAAGAAATAACATTATCAACTATAACAGGTGAGGGCAATATACATAAAGAACATTTAAAGTATTGTACATACACTATTAGTAGGAGAATGGTATCCATAAAGTTGAAGACGCTGACATAGAGCACAAAGGGCCAAATGAAGTGTCATATTTCAGAATGAACCCAAGTACAGCGAAAGAAAAAAGGAAAAAGACGACAAAATAATCAATTAGGAAGGGCAAATCATTATGCTACATTCTATATAGAGCACACAAACAATACAAGTTGGATAAATGTTAAAGATGAGTAGCAAAGTTTTAAAAATCTCAGATAATTAAACATTAAATGAATTTGTGCTCACTTCAACCATTTCATTTTAACCTTTTAATAGAACTACTGCTTTGAGTAAAACAGTTGTCCTTAAGTATGCAGTTTGATTTGGACATGCTTCCGCAATGCTACATGGCATGGGGGAAATCCAGATGCAGCAGCACGGCAGTGGAAATGGTATGAGAGACCTGTGCTACAATCCTGATCTACTATTATCAGTGCTGTGATATTAGGCACATTAATCTCTCTGAGACTGTTTTCTCATCTGCAAAGCAGATATAATACTTACCTGGTAGAACTGTCATGAGGACTAAATGGGAGTAACATTTACAATGAGCATAGCATGGAGCTTAGCACATAGTAAGTGTCCCAAGAAATGTGATGTTCATTTCTCTTTTCCCTTCTGAAGTGCAGTTTTATTTTGGCATATATTTTTAACTTTAGTTTTGATTTAATTTTTATTTGAGTATGTTAAATTCAGTTTAAAGTAGCTGCATGGTTCTACTAATTAAAGAATAACTTTAAGTTTTCCTATTAGCTAACCTTTTTGAGTGTTTATTATATTTCACATGGTTAAGTGGCTATGTGCTTTAACCTCCATACCAATCACATGTGGTCATTACTCCTAATGCCCCCATTGTATACATGAAGAAAACTGAGGAACAGAGAGGTTAAGGACATTGTCCAAGGTCACCCGGGTAATGAGTGCCAGGGCTAATACTCAAACCCCAAAAATCTGACTCCTGAGCCTGTTCTATGCTGTCTCCCTTATGTAATTCATATATTTTCACAGTAAGCTAAATTTTAATTGCTTCGAAACTCAGCAAAATGTTATAAGAATATGTGGAATCATATTATCATTTCCATCACCTTGATAACATCGCCTTACATTTTACATAATCTTTTCTAAGTAAAGTAGTATAAATAAAATCTTTGATAACTAAAATCTTTGGTAACTAAAGTAGTATAAAATAAAACCTCCCTGATTTGGATTTGCATTATTTAAAATGTGATTAATTAACAATGTTAACACTAACTGTCATTATTGCTAAACACAGTAATTTGTAAAGAGCGGTATTTCTGTACTAAATATTGTTTCTGAATTGTTTTAAGGAAGAGTTCTGATAGCTAAATTATAAAAGTAAGATTTTAGAAGCACTGTTTAAGTTACATAAAACGAATACTTCTGAGGTACCTGTGGATATCAAAGGCTTTAGTAAGCATTCATTTATATATAATACATTACTTAAAAGTTATTTTACTCTGTTACTTAAAACAAATCTCCTTCCCCATATATTTGCTAGAGAATGGTTCATTAACCCATATAAAAGTAAAATAATACAATTTAGGGTATGCTGGTAAATTTAGATTTTATAATTCAGATGAACTTTCCCTAATTAAGTTAATGAGGTTTTACTATATCACTGTTATATCTGCATTAAATCAATATTAAATTTCTTATACCTTGGCTGCAGTGATGCCCAGAACCAAGTTTTGTGCTAACACGGTAGGTTTTCCCAGTGTGCACTGTTTGCTATTATCTTTCCCTTTTTAAAAATCTCCCTGTATTACTTGATGGATAGATTAGTAAATGTTAATGATTAGAATACTACTGTATTTTTACTGTAAGATCCTTAAGTCCTCTCTGGAAGTAGTATAAGTAAACAAGTAAATAAAACAATTATATTTATATCCATTGAAATACTATCTACTTTATCATTAAAGTATATCAATAGATATATTAACATTATTCAACCTCCTTAAATAGTATTTTATTAACAACTTGCCTATTCAGTCAATTATAGTTAGAGGTAATCTATCAAAGTTAACCTATCACAGTTAACTTTTAACTGTTTACTCATTTAGTATATTATCTATAGGAAATAAAATTTAGGAAGGTATTCAATTCTCTAGTCTCCTTTGCTAATACTCTAACAGTTGCATTTATGGGGCTGTTAATGTAGGATTTATTAATCACAATTTGAAAACCATGAGACCTGAATTAAGTAGAGAACTACTGTTGCCCCTTTTAATACTTGACAAACATTACAATCAATTCTTTGATTTTTTTAAGACTGTCTTCCATAACCTTTGTCAATAGTATACTGAGGGATGTTCAATGACTACTGAGAATTACAGCCTAGTCAAATATCCTACAAAGCAGTAAGTGCTACACAATCCTGATAATCTGCTTTTATTCAACTAAATATAAATGTACACTTCATAAATATATTGGGGTTGAATATGGCACCCATCTGCTATAGATAATCTATGTTAAGAAAAACCTAATGCATATTATTGTAACAATGAGAATAATAAAGTTTTAGCTCTCTGAAGTTAATCATTTGAATTTCATGTAGGATAATTTAACTACTGCACAGGGCCATTAATTTGCAAATAAAATAATTATCATTTACATGCCAACAAAATTCATTGTATTTCTAGTTACCTAAGTACCAAAGAAATATATCACAGTGGATAAAAGTGAGGTTTTGGAGCTGGCCAGACACAGGTTCAAATCTTTGGCTTTGCCATTTAATAACTATGTAACTTTGGACAAGATACTTAACCTTCCCAATTATCAGTTTTCTCATCTATAATTATGGATAATAAGAGAACTGCTGGGTAGATTAAATGAGAAATGTATGGAAAGCACCTAGAATAGTGCCTGATGGTAAGGTCTTAGCAGCCGTTTGTTATTTTTATTACGTGAACCTGGCCTATGGTCAGGCTGAAATACTTCAGACAAAAAGAAAACTAGTTAGGAAGATGGAGGGCAATGTTGTTTAACTTCAGAAAAAAATGAAAATATTATATATCCCAGGAGAACAATCTCTAATATATATATCTCTCTAAGAATGCAAAAAAAAGTATTTCCTTGTATTTGTTTCAACAGTCATATTTTTATATTACCACTAAATTCTCTCACATTATAATTAAATCTTTGCAATTCACCTTTAAATTTTTACATGCATAATGATCTGTATTAATCTATTGTATGATATACCCTTCAAATCTCACAGATAACAATATGGATGAAAATGATTTAATGAATGATTATGGATACAGATATTTAATATCAATATTTGAAGTAAATATTGATATCAATGCATATAAATACTGGAGCAATTTTTCTACATAAAAACTTTAGAAAGTTTTCAAGAAAGGGACAGCTTCAAAGTTACAGACTTTAATTATTGTTTCTTAACATGAATAAAATAATTGTTGCCTAGAAAACCCACCTAAAGCTACTATAAAGTATTCTTACCAGCATTGCACGCTTTTCTTCATCTCCTTTAGTTTCTCTCTTTTCATTTTTTTTCCTGAATATCTCTTGAAGCTGACAAAGAAAGCAATCAAGAATCAAATATCCAACAAGAGTTTCTGGGCACCTATCTACTATTCTGGACTAGGTATATTCCAAAAACAAAAAAACAGCTTCATCCACCAGAACATTTAAACAGCTATAGATACATTTTCTGATTTCAGTTTTTTCTGCTAAGAAAATATATCCTTTGGTATTGGTAACCCATAATAAAGTTAAATGTACTTAATGTTACAGTTTTACTTCATCTCTAAAATGCAGACATCCACACATGCAACTTCTAATGAATTGAGTTCCAAAAGTTAATGTTTTACTTTAAGTCAGGGGGATGGAACTTGGCAGTGTAGACATACAATGGTATGTAGAAAAAACAGGCCCATTCTGAAAGTTCCCAAAATACAGTTGTGCACTCTCATAAGAAAATGACACTAAACTTGGCCATTTTTAGATGGTAGAAACACATCTATAACTATTGTCATCAAATTGAAAACTGCCATCTCCCCATCTTTCTGCCAAGTGCTGAAATGAAGGCTCCAGCTCCAGTGGCTTGGCTCAGGGACTACACCTGGGCAAGGGCTGCGTAGGTGAGAGTTTAAGCCTTCTGATAAATCCCAGTAATCAGTCTGATTGTTCCCTTTGAATGGCCACTAATTAGCTTCTGATGAGGATTTTTATCTTTTCTCTTTCCTACTAAGAAAAAGAATGATGTCATAGACTTCTTCTGAGTTTCAGCTTCTGAAGTAAATATGAAGCTCTTTCAGAGGTTTTCTGAGGAATTTTAAACAGCTATGTTACAAAGGAAAAGTAGAAAATAAAATGGCTGTTCAGGAGGTAGGGCCATAATTAAAAAGAAAACAAAAAAGAAGAAAAGAAAAATGACTGTTGATTTCCCTTTCTTTTATTAGGAGAGTGTAGGTAAAGACAGAGTGTAATATATATGTTATTCTAAGGAATAAATTAATATTATTTTCTGTTTCAAAGGGAAAAACAAACCATTTTGTCACAAAAAGAGATGCAAAATACATGGGTAAAAAGAAAGAGGAAAATTCTGGAAGGAGGGTGTGGGAAGTTGAGTGAGCAACTTAAGTCACTATCAGACCAGCACCAGAGCTGGACCAGTCAAAGAAACGTCAAAAGGTATTAAATACCTAAGAACTATCAGCCTTTGGTCAAAGATAAGAGAAAGGAACAGGGAAGTGGGAACAAGACTGAAATACAAGGCAGGAGTAAGTGGAAAGGAAAAGAAAAAAAAATCATGAATCCTATACTGAGAAGGAAGAGAAGCTCCTATGGAAGGAGTTGTGCCTAGGTGGCTGAAATGATGGGGACTGAATATTAACAGGGCATATATAACCTGAGGACTGCCTGTTATCCACCCAACAGAAAACTCCTGATACATTTCACACTTTTAGGTAATATAAAAACAACAATCATCATCATCATATACTGAATGTAATTTATATTTATATAATGTAAATATTGTTCAAGTACCTGAGTATATACTTTATTAAATAAAGGCAAAAGCATAAACTTTTCACTCTTTTCCTTACAGTAGTATTGCCAACAAAGCAAAAATGTAAAACTATAAGTAAGCAATATTTAATTATTGATAAAATGCAGCATATAACATACATACCACCAAAAACTCTTTTTTATCCACCATCTCATTGCCATCAGTGTCAAACATGTTGAAAGCTATTCTGAACCCTGCATGAGGCTCTGCCAGAAAAAACAGAGAAGGTATTCATAAAATGGAAAAATTTATCTTAAAGTACAAAATCCATATTAGTTGTAAAGTTACTCACATTCTGTACAGAAAAAGTTTCTTTATCCAAGAAATTAAAAGTAACATGTTACTACTGGTTAAATATACTTAAATATAATAAAAGCATATGAAAGTATATATGGTTCTGCTTTACATATTAGTACGCTTAATACAAATTGATAAGACACTTTAAAAGTACTTCTGTGATACTTGTTGCATAGCACTGAAAGAAAAATTTGAATATTTTCCTTATTTCTAAAAATTAGTACTTCTCTTTCTTATCCAAAATCTGTTTGTTTGTTTAAAAGGAAAATATCAACTCATCATATTTTAAATATATTTAATATGTTCAGCTATTTAGTGTGGCAGAAAAAAAAATGTGACACAATGGACTAGTTCCGATTCTTGGGAAAATTCTAACTGAAATGACCTATGAAAATAAATGTTAAACATAAGAGATTATACATTTGAGTTTAAACTTCTAGAGACTTCAAAAACAGAAATATAAAACAAAAGAAGATTGAGTATGTAATTACCAATTCCCCCCAAATACAAGGAACTACTGTTTTTCTGAAAAAGACAGACTTGGACATACCATGAAGTGCTTCAATTTCATGAACCTTGTAATAATGAGGTTCAATCTCTCTCCTTTTCACTTCTAGAGCATAAAGGAGAAAACTTGGACATAAGAAAACTTTAAAGTGTCCTTCAAAGAGAATCTCAGTGGACATGCCTTTCTCAAAACACTGGATCTTTTCTTTTGAGATGACTGTGGGGGAGGGGCACAAAGTTTAAAAAGGGACCCCCCACAGATACATTTGCTACCACCTGTTGTGAAATCTCGAACCTGCAAGAGAGGCACAGATAGTGTCCTACTTTCTTAACTGGTAACAGTTATCTCTGAAAATAACAGAAACAGAAGCCAGCCCTTTATGCAAGCTCACTTCTTGCATGTATTTTAGGAATCTAAACTTACTTTCATTTTCATTTATTTCTTTGAGAAAAAAATACAAATTTATGCCATCTCTAATATCCCAGTTTTAAATTTTAAAAAGATCTTGAAAATACATATAGAAAAGAAGTCCTCCTTACAAGCATTGTTTGGAGAGAAAAATACAGTACAAAGTACAGAGGAGACACAAACAGGTAACCAAGATTATGTAGCTCACTTCCTGCCAGCCCTCCTTTCACATTTTTCTTAGTTCTAGTCTAAACAACATCCCAAAATTTTTCAATTCACACTCCTTAGAAGCTTCTGTTGGTGAGACCTGAATTACAAAGAAAGTTTCATAGCACCCAAAGATCCTAACCTCTCTGTGCCAAAACCCACTATATATGTTTTTTCTGACACTCCTAAACTATACCCTGTTGCATCTCAACAAGTGGCTTTCCTAGCCAACATTATTTTCATTCTTGCCTATCACTCTGCTGGTTTAGTTACGTAATTTAACTATTAATATTGCATCCATCATTGTTCTGGCAAACAAGTTAACTTTTCAACACATCTTGGAGATGCTCCTTCGTACCCGCTCTAATTCTCAGGGTAGCAACATTGACTGGACTTGCTTCATTACTATGCCTTTGCAGAGTGGATCAACGACAGGTAGCCCTATTACAAAATGTACAATACTAGCTCTTCGGCACTAACATTTTAATCATTTTAAGTCTGAAACTGCCATTGCAAAATTATAATGGAGACAGTGAAAGAGATCTGACCAACTCCATCTTGCTTTAACCTCCAAGCTGTGTTCATTCAGTTGGCCCTTGTTTAGTTAGTTAGGCCAAACTAACTTTGGGAGGAACTTATAGTTAAAAACAAGGACGATAAGAGCCCTTTCCCAAAACAAACCTCTTTCTTGCCTGGGGACTAGACTGCCTTTCTAGGACTAACAAATTACCCACAAGATTAGAAATTATGGTTTAGGAGTCATGCAGCTTGAGCTACAAGATTCTGACCCTCCCTAAATTGCTCCTGGGGATAACATCACTATTATAAAACCTAAGACCTGTGCTTGAGATATTTTGTAGACCCCACACTTAATGGATCAGCTGGCACTACACAGAATGATAAACTGGCTCATCTGGTCTTGTGGCCCCCCCACCCAGGAGCTAACTCAGTGCAAGAAAAAAGCATCGACTCCCTATGATTTCATCTTTGACCTGACCAACCAGCACTTCCGACTCACCCACCCGCTACCCACCAAATTATCCTTAAGAACTCTGATCCCTGAATGCTCAGGAAACTCATTTGAGTAATAATAAAACTCCAGTCTCCTGCACAGCCAGCTGGGTTGTGAACTACTCTTTCTTTTTGCATCCACTGTCTTGATAAACTGGCTCAGTCTAGACAGTGAGCAATGTGATGAGTCCAAGAGAAAAAAATAAAGGAAGATAATTTTTGAAACACTTATGTGAGTGCATGTACACATTCCTTCTTCTCAAAACTTACTTTAACAGAACTCAACGTTAACACCATTCCTCATTAAGTTACAAAGGTAAGAATAACACAGTGGTGTGAATTTTTTAATCAAAGAAATATAAGGTATTTTTAGATTTGTTTCTAATGACAGTTTTATTGATGTTCTTGTTTCCATGCATCTCCACAAATCCTCACAATTGGAAATTCCACTAGCAATATTCTTTCATATATTCCTTTCTTCATTCATTTACTAACTACTTTTTGGGTTAGTGTACCATGTGCAAGATACTGTTCTTAATACAGAGATAAGCAAATAAGATAAAATCTTTGCCATAATGGACCTTGCATTCAAGCGTCAGGAGACAAACAAGGGCATGTAAACCAATAATACTTTCAAATAGTCTGATATGAAGAAAATGAAACACAGTAAAGAGATATAAAAAGAGAGGGAGCTATTTTAGAGAGGCTGGCCAAGTAAGGATTTGCTCAGTCTTCACATTTGAAAGGAAACCTGAATGATGTTTATTATCATGGGGATCTTGAAGATAAGTACTGATGGCACAGGGAGCAGAAGGTACAAATCCTTGAGGTGGGAATTCAAGGAACAGAAAGGCGAGGTGGCTGGAACACAGTAAACTATAATAAAATTTTCTCCATTAAATGTAAACAAATTTAACTGAAAACCTAGCAAACCCTTCACACATTTCCCAAGAAATACTGCACAGGAGAGGAAGAAAAAGTTTTGGATGTGAATAATGAGTATTCTGATAGACTCAAGAGACTCACTCACTCTCTCACATCAGTCTTGCAGAAAATATGATTGAAATGAGTACAGTAGGAAATTTACAAATTATTACATGTCATGATCTTTGGAGTCTCAGGTAGATTAAAGCCAGAAGAATTGATATATAGTATTAAATTTATAATTTATAAGCATTTATTACTATACCATAAGCTGTAACATTTGTTTTTGACTCTTCACAGTGCTATGCTTAGCATTTTTCTATGGCATTAAACATGAATTTCGCAGAACAACACAGATACTGATTTTCAAGAGTAAGAGAATCTAAGAAAGATCTGCTTTGTGAGATTCTGTTTAAAAAATAAAGCTGTATCCAGAAATAAATTTAATAAGTATACTTACTTGTTAAAATACATAAAAGAAAAAGATATTCTGTATAAGAAATCACACCTACAAGAAAAATAGTAACAGTTATATGTATGAAATATTATTCTAATAGCAATAAATGCTATAAATAGCTTATAGTTTTGAAAACAGATACTAGATATTATTTTAAATAAATATTATAAAATTATAGCAAATGAAGCAACAAATTTAATTTTACTTTAATTGTTCCACATGCCTCTGTAGAAACCCATATAAAATCATTATGCTCTCAAATATATTGGCAAAAAAAGCAAAATTATAATGCATACTTATAGCAGTAACTTTTAAACTTGTTGCTAGTTTCTAATGTATGACTTAACTTAAAAAGGCTGTCAAGTCCAACAGAGCTTAAAGGAAAAAAAAAATAAGTGAAAATAAAAAGGCTGGAAATGGTTAATTAACACTGCAAAGTGCTTAATTACTCTTTAGTAACATTTGGATTTTAATTAGAAATTTCTAATTACTAATTTCTAATTACTTAGAAATTTGATTTTTGCTTTGCATTTTAGGAATAAAGCTCTATAGTCACCACTTTTCTGGCTTTCAAATTATCTTCAATGCTTCTATTAAATGTACTCCAAGAAGTTTTTATTGTAACTAAATGTCTTATACTTTCCATATATTGCATCCTGAGTTCTCTGTAACTCCAAACTTACGAACTTTAAAAGGAGTGCGTTTGAAGTAAATAAAAATGTGCATTCCGTTATTTGAATTCTTGCTTTTGGAATATAACACCCAAAACTAGATTTAGTGCTTTAACTGACCTTCCAAGTAGATACTGAGAAGATTAACAGCAGGAGTATGTATCTACAGTAGTTATTTAGATATCAGATAGTTCTGACGCTTGGTAAAAGGGTATAAAAATCCTTAAATTAACCAGATTGTGAACTTTAAAACTCCATTTATCTGATGTTCTTTGAGCCTGCCTTCTTTGTTATAGAACAAAGAGAAGAGGAGTCGCTGTCAGGCAGTTTGTCAGAGACATGAAGGGCACTACCCAGGAGGCCCTGAAAGCATTCATTCCCTTCTTTTGTTTATACTAGAATATTGTGACCTATAGACAGATAGTTCTGGTTGACTGCCATGAGCGTTATGGTAGAAAGATTCTGGAATGGTCAATGTATATAAAGATACAATACTTAAGAGTCCATAGGGATCCCTAAAACAAGGAAAGAATAGCATAGAAGAAGCGGGGGGAAAGGAAATGGGATGGGAAATGGGCATGGCATGCTGTCTCCATAATCCCATCTCACTAACTGTTGCTCTAGCTGACCTGGTAGAATACACAGGAGATGTTAGTTGGTATAAAGAATTTTAACAGCTGCTATGCATCTTTTATTTGATAGTTAACTCAAGATTTCTCTCAAGTAAAGGACTACTTAATAGTGAGTGTCCTGACCATGACTAACATGGTAGGCACTTGTCTGTAAGACTACATGGATAATGAGGCGGCTTAAACTACAGGAAAGAAAAATGAAGTCAAACTCATGATATGTTATAATAATTTAATTAAAATGGTCAAGGAAAAAATACTACTGAAGATGAGCTTTATATTTTTAATGCTTTCCCACTACAAAAATGGAATACTACAAATCTATGTCTTCAATTTATTTATGGTATCCAGGATCAAAAAAACAAATCTTAGGCATATAGTAATGGTGTGATCTTTAGAAACAGAAGATAAGAATGATGTCAACTAGGTTTCTTTTGAAAATTCAAACAAATTTTAAGGGAAGTTCCTTAAAAGCATTACATTGTTAAATTCCTATACATGACATACTGGAGTTGGCTATTTATAATTCTCTATATGTTTTCATAAATGCATATAATTTTTAATGTTTAAATGCATAACGGTTTCTCACTAGGTAATATTTTAAGTAGATAAACCTTTAATTTTAAAATTAGTCTTCAGCCAGGTGAGGTGGCTCACTCCTTATAATCCCAGCACCTTGGGAAGCTGAGCCAAGAGGACTGTTTGAGTCTAGAAGTTTGAAACCAGCCTGGGCAACACAGTGAGACTTTATCTCTACAAAAAAATCAAAAAATGAGGTGGAAAAATTGTTTGAGCCCAGGAGGTCGAGGCTGCAATGAGCCATGACTGCATCACTGCACTCTTGCCTGGGTGACCAAGTGAGACCCTGGCTCAATAAATAAATAAAGTAAAAATAAAAATAAAATTAGTCTTCAATCTCTAAAGATTTAGTCTTAAAATTTCTCTGCCACTTAATCGCTATTAAGAAAAAGCAAGGCTCTTTTTACTTCTTTATTTCACCTAATGATTCTAAAATTTTCTGAGATCATGCATTACCCTGATGATCTAATCGGTATGACACAGATATGCATTGTACTACAGGGTGTAGCTATTTAAATTTAAAATATTTAAAATCAAATAAAACTAAAACTTAAGTTCCTCAGTTATGCTAGTCACATTTCAAGTGCTCAATAGCCATATATGGCTAGTAGCTACCATATGAGACAGCACAGAAATAGAACATTTTCATCATATGGCACAGAATAGGTTCTATCCCCTGGGGGAAGAAAATGCAAACCTACATATAACATGAGAAGGATTAGGACATGTCTAAACCTAGGACTTCCAGATTAAACCCTTTCCTTAGCTAAAAACAGATTCCTTCTTCCAAGCATTATTTTTCTTGGATTACATTTGATCCAACTTGTATTATCCCATGAGGTATATTAAGAAAAATATTTGAAATTCACCATACTTACTTGATCCTTCCGAGATTTGAATTTTCCTCATCCTATTATCTCACCCTAAGATCTGAATGGCAATCTTTAAGATAATATCTATGAAAATAATTTCTAAGAGTTTTTTTTAAGACAGTTTGGCCTAGATTTCTTGAAGATTTAAAAATCTTACTTATGAAACGCCTACAGTAAAAGATATGGTGTCTCTTCCTTTCAGATTCTATGTAAACCATGGGGAAGCAATATGAACTTTCTAATTCTACTTAAATAAAACATATGAATTATAACTACTCCTTCAAAGTATTTGTCTTCAGGCTGAAGCACATTACTATCAAACCAATATTGGTTAAAATTGATGAAAAGGGAAAATATAATTGCTTATATAATTTCTTTAATATTTTTATTTTGCATATTCTTATATTTGAGAATATAAAAAATGTATTTCCAAGAAACATTACTTTTTAAGATTAAAAACATTAATTTTTTTTCTACAAATGTGTAAAAAAGGAAAAGAAAATTACAATAAAAGCTGCATAATTTGATTGCCAGAAAATGTATAAATTAATAAATTAACCTCATATTGATATTAATAATAAAATAAGTTGACACAGGTATATTTGTAGTAAGTGTTGCCTTTAAAGGAAACATGTCCAAATTAGGCTGTCAAAGGATACATCCACTAAATTTTTCCTGTTGATTAGTTTAGGAATATCTATAATTCCCTCAGAGCAAAATGGAAGAAAGAAAAATTGACCTTTGAAGATCTAGCATTTTTGTAAAATGCTTTGTTCGAGTAAATATAAAATAGACTTTTCAATATGGTTACAGAACAATTTGTTAAACTATGTAAGTCCATTTAGTTGTAAAAGAAATTTGGAAGATACAAATAATATATAAATAATAACATGAAAACCACACTTAATGAAGGGTGGAACTACCCAAGAACTGTATTAATACCAAGAAATGTTAATATTTTGCTGTTTTCTTCTTTAGTTTTTTCTCTATGCATACACATATATGTAATTTAAAAATTATTTTAGGTATGAGAAAATATGCATATATAAATAGTATATATAATACAGTTTTAAAAAGGACAAGTACTAAAGTTAACTCACCTCTTTCTTTAAGATTTCGAAATAGCTTTGATGAACCTTTCCAAACTGGTGGTGTTTCTGCGAGCATTTGATTTAATTCCTGTGACAGAAGTTATTATGCTACTGATGAATTGGTAAACCACTTACTTATAAAATAGATCAAAAACATGTTTAAATGTCCATCCAAAATTCTCCACTTAAAAGACCTGAAACATGGCATTATTTATCGTATATTATGCCTGTGGCTCATTCAAGCACACAACCCAATATTTGCGCACAGTTCAAACATAAAAGAAATGATGAAGAGGCTACATTAAATTTAATTAGAGCTACCTAAAATTTCGGATAAGTTTAATAACAGCAGGTTATATATGAGACAGCCAAATCAAGATAAAACGGTGACTTTAAATTCTGGAGCCAGTTATAAAGGGATCGTTTTATGAAAGCCATGGAAAAACGTGGATTTCCATATCAAGGTCAGAGATGGTCAGGTCACCTGGCTTCATGTAATGTCTCTTCTTTGTAACATATTTGGATGTAGAGGGCTTTGTGTAGAGGAAATAAATGAACAAAGGATTATGTTAGAAAAAAATGAAGAGTATTTTAATGATTAGTGACTTAAAGAATGATGACATTGGATGAAGCAGAAAAATGGGTACCAAGTTATTGTGGTCACTGTTTCAATTTGTTTCTAATTTTAACTTAAATATTAAAGAACACAGACTTCAACTGCTGCTTAACTTTTTCTTTTTTAAAAAAATCAAACTATCACTGCTGCTGAAAAAATATCAGAGAATTAAAATATTTGAATCATTACTCATATACTAAATCAATTTTGAATTTACTGTGGATAGTCTTAAAAACAACTAAGTGGTTAATTGTGAAGAAAAATGATTAAAGGATTTGGTGAGAGAACTTGAAATTTGGTGAGATAATTTAAAATAATAAAATTAGTCTGCTTAGAAACACATAAAACAAACACAGAACCCACTTCTATTTTCAGATCTGATCCCCACTCCCCAGTGCATGTGGCTCCCCAAAAGTTTGAGCATCACCTGGGAGCTTGTGCAAAATGCAGAATCTCAGTGCCCGTCACAGACCTGCAGAATCATAGCCTGCATTTTTAATAAGGTCTTCTAATTTTTACATACATTCAAGTTTGGGAAGCATTTCAGACAAATCCTTCCCAATGAAGCTGTACCTAAAAATGCTTTCTGACATTTATAAATTTTTTTTTTAACTGCAAAGCTGAGCTAGCAGGAAAAAAAATTTTTGGTATGTCAAAGGCAGGAACAGTATTTTTGTTTTGAGACGGAGTCTCGTACTGTCACTCAGGCTGAATTGCAGTGGCATAATCTCAGCTCAGTGCAACCTCTGCCTCCCAGGTTCCAGCAATTCTCCTTGCCTCAGCCTCCCAAGTAGCTGGGATTACAGGTGCCTGCCACCACATCTGGCTAATTTTTTTGTATTTTTAGTAGAGACGAGGTTTCACTATATTGGCCATGCTGGCCTCGAACTCCTGACCTTGTGATCTGCCCACCTCGGCCTCCCAAAGTGCTAGGATTATAAGCGTGCGTCACCATGCCCGGCCGGAACAGCATTTTTAGGGGATTTATGGAGACCTTGAAGCCCATATTTGGATTCTTGTGTTCATTTTCTTTATGTTTCTATATCTGCACTGCAGGTAAAAAATGCCACCAGATAATCAGTGCATCTAATTATAGTATAGCAATGGCACAGAATAATTCTGGTCCAAATTGAAATGACAATCTGGGATATTTATTGTTTAGACAACAGTAAACTCAAACATTTTTGTCAGAGTAAGAGATTTAATAAAACATTCTGGGCTGGGATCGGTGGCTCACACCTATAATTCTAGCCCTTCAGGAGGCCGAGGTGTGTAGATCCCTGGAGCCCAGGAGCTTGAGACTAGCCTGGGCAACATGGTAAAACCCCGTCTCACAGACAGACAAGCAAACATCAGCTGGGCACGGTAGCATTCATCTGTAGTCCCAGCTACTCAGAAGGCTGAGGTGGGAGAATCACTAGAGCCCAGGAAGTAGAGGCTACAGTGAGCCATGATCACACTGCTGCACTCCAGCCTAGGCAACAGAGTGAGACCCTGTCTCAAAAAAATTTTAAAAATTTAACAAACAACATTCCAAATACATTTTATGTATGTAGCTTAATTTATACCATTTCTATTGTAACTGTATAAATATTAACTAATCTTTCTCTATTTTACTGTTTCCATGTCTTCCAACCTCATCTGTACTAGCTTAAACTCAGCTACAGTGTAAGACTGAAAAATCAAAATGTAAGATTGAAAAATCATAGCTAGCTTTTATTGTGTGCCCTCTATGTATCTGGCAATAGGCTCATACAATATGTCATTCTTAAAACAACCCTCATTATGCTTATTTACCGAGACTTAAAGTGGATAAGTAAAGCCCAAGGTCACAGAGCTAATAAATGACAGAGCCAGACCCTTACTGACTCCAAGTAGCTTATTTTAGTAATAATTTAGTTTCTCCTGGTCTAAATCATCCAATCAACACATTCATCTTGTCTTCTCTGTTAACGTTAAGAACTTCTAAAATTTATTAAAATCTTTATATTTCCACCCATGTTGGGAATCTCCCTACTCCCAATTCCCAGCTTGGTTTCGTATGTAGCAGTGCTATATTATAAAGAATTTGGCCTTTGTCCCTGGTTCCTAGGAAGGAGATTCTAAATCCTTGGTTCATACCCGAGTTTATGCTAAGGAGATGACTCAGGAGGGGAGATGCTTACCAGAAAGAATAACTGTGATTAGAGAGTTGGGCCTGTAGCTTGACCTCTGGGGAGAACAGAGAGGCTACAGATAAAGTTCAATCACATGGCCAATAATTCAATCAATCATGCCTATGTAATGAAACCCTAGTGAAAATTCTAGGTACCAAGCACAGTGGAGCTTTCTGGTTGGTGAACATGCTGCTGGGCAAGGAGGGTGACACACCCCAACTCCATGTTCTTAAAGAGGGCACAGAAGTTCTGTGTTCAGGACCTTCCCAGACCTTGCCGTGTCTCTTCATCTGGCTGGTCTTACTCTGTATTCTTTCTAATAAAACCATAACCGTAGGTACTGCATTTTCTGAGTTCTATGAGTCATTCCAGCAAATGATTAAACCTGAGGGGAGCTGTGGCAACCTCTCAGACTTGCAGACAGTAAGGTCAGAGTGTGGGTGGCCTGGAGCCCCCAAACTTGCAACAAGCATCTGAAATGAGGGCAGTCGTGTTAGGCACTATGCTTAACCTCAGAGTGGTTAGTGTTAGAATTATATTGTAGGCAGAAAATAAATATTTGCTGAATTAAATTCAGTTTCCTAGAATTACGGTTGCCTTTTAAAGGAGTTACACAATTTTCTTAAATGAGTACTATTTTTATAAAATTATACAGTTAATATATATACATTATAGACAAATTAGTAAGTACAGAAAACAAAAACTAATTGTAATCCAGGGATGACAAACTTAAGTTTTACACCAAACTTAATTGAGTCTCTAGGAGTGGCAAGTTAAACACACACACACACACGCACATGCACACACACACACATGCACACGCGCACACACACACTCTTTATTTAACACCCTTTTAGTCCAATTCTCTAGCTAGGCATATATATATCGTAATTTTGGTATTGTTGCAAATATTAAATCATTCTCTACATACTGTTTTATAACTTACCCTTGGTATTTAATAATATTATCATGAGCATATTTTCCTGTCAAATATTCTTCATTTTCATTTTAATGGCTACATAGCAGTTGTCTATAGTAGCAGTTCTGAAAGGCAACTCTTTGCATTGTTAAAAATATTATGAACCCAAAAGATACATTGTTTATATGGGTTATATCTATCAATATTTATTTGAAAATGAAAACAAAATTTTAGAACACAAGAATACACAAACACACATTCTATTAGTTGGTAGAGCAATGGCATCATTACCAAACAGCCTCTAGAAAACTCCACCATATGCTCATGAGAGAATGACAGTAAATTAAACAAGTATCTTTTAGTATTACGACGAAAATAGTTTTGACTTCGTGGACCTTTGAAAAGGTCTTTGCACTTTAAATGATGGCCAGTTAATAATTATTTTGCAACTTGCTCTTTTACTCAACCTTATGTTTTCTAGGTCTACTCATGTTAATACACATAGCTATAATGTATTTATTCATTTTAATTCTGTATTTCTACATTTAGCCTGGGTTTCTCTATTTTACAAATCTTTCATTCACTTCCTTGATGACTGACATCATACTGTTCCCAAATTTTTGCTACTACAATTGATGTTTGAGAAACATGTATAGTAGTAGTCCCCACCCTTTTTGGCTCCAGTCCCCACCCTTTTTGGCCCCACCCTTTTTGGCTCCTGAAAAACTGGTTTCTCAGAAAACAATTTTTCCACAGACCAGGAGGGGGAAGGGGAAATGTTCTGGGGATGATCAAGTGCGCTACATTTATTGTGCACTTTATTTCTATTGTTATTGCAATGTAACATACAATGAAATAATTATACAACTCATCATAATGTAGAATCAATGGGAGCCCTGAGCTTGTTTTCCTGCAACTAGATGGTCCCATCTGAAGGTCATGGGAGATAGTGACAGATCATCAGGCATTAGATTCTCATAAAGAGCACACAACCTAGATCCCTCACATGCCAGTTCACAATAGGGTTTGGGTTGCTATGAGAATCTAATGCCGCTGCTGATCTAACAGGAGGCGGAGCTCAGGCAGTAATGTGAGCAATCAGTGATGGAAAGCGGCTGTAAATACAGATGAAGCTTTGTGGGAAGTGGGGGGGGGCTCTGATATATAGGATTTCTGTCACAAACACAAAAACATTTTTCTAGTATGCATTTCTAGAAGAAGGATTTCTCATATGCATTTTCAACATTATTAGGTATTGACAAGTTTCTCTCAAAAGTAAATATACACCAGCCAGGGTGACATAGCGAAATCCTGTCTCTTCTAAAAATACAAAAATTAGCTGAGCATGGTGGTGTGTGCCTGTGGTCCCAGCTACTCAGGATGCTGAGGTTGGAGGATCACTTAAGCCCAGGAGGCAGAGGTTGCAGTGAGCCAAGATAGCACCACTGCACTCCAGCCTGTGTGACAGGAAGAGACTCTATCTCAAAAAAATTTTTTAAAGTAAATATACTAATTTACATTCTTACCTGGTTCCTTCTTGTTGTCCTTGCTAATTATTGGTATTGTCAGATTTCTGGAAGCTAACAATCTGGTGGGTGTGAAACAGTATTGTATCATTGGTTTAATTTGCATACCCTACTTACCAGTAAGGCTGACCTCCTTTACATATATTTAGTGGCCATTGTAGGTACGTTTGTCTATTTTTTTTCTTATTGAGCCAATTATCTTTTTTATAAAGATTAAAAAAAAGAGCTCTACATGACTTTCTACAAGACACTTACCCTCTTCTGTTAATATGTTGCACGCATATTCTCCCGTCCATTATACATCTTTTAACATTGCTTATACTGTCTTTTGATGCTAAAGTTTAAAATATTTAATTCAGTAAAAACTGCCAATAATTTCGAGTTTTGCTTTACGTGTCTTATCTAAAAAAATAACTTACACCTCTCATTTTTGCTTTTAATCTTACAGAATTTTTGTCACAAATAAGAACTTAATCCATCTGAAATTAGCTTTTGTATGTGGTAGTTAATTTGAGACTTAATTTTGTCCCCACCATGGAAAATTTATTATTCAAACATCTAAGATTGAGAAGTCACTCTTTTTGCCAGCGATTTGTAGATCTATCCAATATGCCTGGATCTGTTTCTGAATTCTATATTCTATTACCTTGATCTAGTTTTTAAAAATATCTTTGCAATGATGCAATACTACTTTATTATAGCTCTATTTCTAATCTTAACATGTGATAAACCCCATTATTCTCAACTCAATGTTTTTTCCCCCCTTTCCCCCTCTTTCCTTTTTAGAATTATTCTAAATATTTGGGGCCCTTACCGAGATTAATTTTTAAAGTTAATTTCGAATCAATTTGGTTGGGATTTTTATTGGAGTTACTCTGCATTTATAGATGGATTTGGAAGATCATTATCATAAGGAAATGGCTTATTACCAATATGAACATGATATAGTTCTCCATTTACTTGTCTTTTTAAAATGATAATTTAATAATGTTTTGTTAATCTTCTTTAGGTATGCTTTTAAGTAACTAATTGTTCTTGTTTCTATTATGAAATGCATTTTATTAAATACTAGTTTCTAATTGTTCTCACTGGTGTGGAGCATATTATGAACTTTGGTTTATTGCTCTTATATCCAGTAGCAACCCTGCTAAATTTTTATTAAATTTAAGCAAATCTAAAATTTATATATTTTTCCATTTTTCATCCCCGCATATTGTTTGCCTCTATTCTAATCCTTTGAGCCTCTTCTTTTTTTCATGCTGCATATTATGGTCTCAAATGTTCATATGTTGAAGTCCTAAGCCCCAGTACCTCAGAATCTGACTGTTTTGGAGAGAGGATCTTTCTTTAAAGAGGTAATTAGGTTATTATATAAGGTCATCAGGATGAGCCTAATCCAATATGACTGATGTCCTTATAAGAAGAGATTAGGACACAGACATGCCCAGAGGAAAGACCATGTGAAGATAGAGGAGGAAGACAGCCACCTAAAAGCCAAGGAGAGAGGCATCAGAAGAAACTAACCTGCTAACATCTGGATCTCAGACTTCCAGTTCCCAGAACCATGAGAAAATAAATGTCTGTTGTTTAACCCACTCTGTGATACTTTGTCATAGCAGCCCTAGTATACTATACTAGTTTAGACTTCCAGTAAAATGCTACGGAAGAGTTGTGACAGCAGGCATATTTGCATTGTAAAGTAGTTCCCCTTATTTGTGGCTTCACTTTCCACAGTTTCTATGACCCTCAGTCAACCGCAGTCCAAAAATATTAAATGGAATGTTCCAAAAATAAATAATTCATAAGTTTTAAGTTGTGCACTGTTCTATGTAGCATGATAAAAATCTCACACTGTCCAGCTCTGTCCTACTCAGGACATGAATCATCCCTTTGCCCAGTATATCCACGCTGTATACACTACCCACCTGTTAGGCACCCAGTAGTTGTCTCATCTATCAGATTAAAAAAACATAGTATGTATAAGGTTCAGTACTCTCCAGATTTTCAGCATTCACTACCAGGGGTTTTAGCACATATTACCCACTGATAAAGGGGGACTAATATACCTAACTTTAAAGAGAATGTCTCTAAAGTTTCACAAATAACCATGACATTTACTATAGGCTTTTGGAGGACTCCCTTTAAGTAGTTAAGGATGTTTCCTAGATTTCTAGTACTCTTTTTTTAATAATAAAATCATATGTATAAAAGTATAACAGGAATATATATGTAATTTAAAGTTAGAAATAAATTAAAAAATAGAAAATGATCAGTACTTTAGAAGCTTCTTTGAGCCCATCACTGATGATATTCCCTGCTATCATCCTTAAGATGAATACTATCTTGAATTTAGTTAATTCTTCCTTAGTTTTCCCACGTATGAATGTATCCTAAATAATGATTTCATTTTCCCAGTTTTGAACTTTATACAAATAGAATTATACTTTATATTTTTGAACTGCTTATTTTGTTTACCATTATGTTTCTGAGACTCATCTAGTTAAAGCACTGTTATAATTCATTTGTTTTCACTATTGTACAGTATACTGTATGAATATATCAAAATTTATTTATGGTCTAGTATTGATATATTAAAGTTTTGAAGCCACTATATACAATCTATAAACATTCTTGTGAACCTCTCCTGCATATAAGCAAGAGTTTCCCTAGGTATATACACTGGTATATACTAGATACCAGTGTATTTAGTATACAAATTACTAGATCACAGAGTATATTCAAGCTCAACTTTACAAGGTATTATGTGCATGCACTCTTGAAGAATTTAGATGCAGGCATGCATTTACTAGGTATAGGGTAGGCATATCTTCAATTTTAGTAGATAATGCCAAATTGTTTTTCAAAGCAGGTATACCAATTTATCTCTATCTTACATGAGATTTACCAGTAATCAACATTTTCACCAACTCTTAGAAATGTCCATCTTTTTTTTTTTCCCTGACAATCTGGAGGATAAAAAAGGCAACCTGATGTGATTCGATTTGCAAAAAAAATTATAAAATGTATAAAAATACATAATATATTTTATGAAATACATATTTAAATTATATACACATAAATGCATGCACATATAAAATTTGTGTATATCCACCAAGAGCTTTAACTCACCTGTTTGGAAAGTGACTTCCAAGTTTTGGCAACTAAAATAAACAAATGTAAGATAATTAGATAATAAATACTTCATGTAATATATACCCATATTTGCTAACCATCTATAACCATAACTGATAACCAAACTTTTATGTCCAAAAGGCAAAGTTTTTTCAACCTCAAAATTTGGATCTGGAGTATGATCTTACATATATTATTTATTTGTCTTATATACTATGCACTGTTTATAATAAGTATCAGTGATTGAGGAAACATTTCTCCACAGTGATATCATCTTAATTTGGGGCTTTCTGGACTAATAAAGTAAGCTAACTTTTTCCATGTTAAACATCTTGTGGGCTTAAAAGTAAAAATAATGATACTTATGAAATATTCAAACTAGAATATAAAATAATATTAACATAGATAAACTATAATTTTAAGGTATTATTTGTGATCTTTCCTATACTGTTGTTCCATGACAAAATTCATAGGTCAGGTCTCTCTAGGGTGAAGAAGGATTGGAGAAAGAGAAAAAGAAAGGAAAGGGAGGTTAGGTGAAGTGATGGGGAAATTTGTCCTGTTTCATTATTCTTCCCTACAACTATTCAAGAAGCATCTCGAAGTAAGAGTGTTATAGGTGAATAAGATATCAGGGATCACTTTCTTTTTCTGATTCCTTCTCATATCCCCAAAGATCTCGAACACTATAAAACTTACAATATTGGGACAAATATGTAGTCAGTATTGCTATTTCCTTTGCTCAGATTTGTAAATATTTAATGTAAATATTTAATGCCTGCCTAAGAATTAGTGCCAGGTTTAGACGCGATGAAGCCCTATAATACAGCTGTATTAGGAAACTGGTAAATATTAATTATTTCAGCTACATTACAATAATGCCAACCAACATCTTTTTCTACCTGGTAATGGTGCTATTTCATATAATTAATAATATATCAAAATCAAAATAACAAAAACACAATTTTTGCTATGTAATTTTTCTTTATTAGGCAATAAAACAACTCAATTTAAAATCAAAAGAGAAGAAATATGTTTCTAATGATAGATTTCTTCTTTACGTAGCAACAACATCCTTCCTCTATCCAAGATCATTTATACAAATGTATAATCAAGTGATTCAAATCACAGGTCTACACACTAGAATTTAGGACGTAACCTTAACTATGATACTATCTATGTTCATTTTGCAAAGACACTTCCCTTTTAACAAAGAATAGAACAATACAAATAGTATTTATTATTCTGTTGCTCTTAAAACATAGCAGTAAGGAGAAAAATAAATGGCAGAAAAGTGCATGCGCATGCTCTTATGCAACGCTAAGAAGATATTAATCAAAAGAGGAAGTCAGATGTACTCTTGAGTTTTGTAGGGTTTATGAGATTTCCATGGTAAATTATTCACAAAAGCCATATTCATTCTGCCGGAAATGTCACCATGTTCAATATTATTAGCTTTTTAAATAAAGACTAAAGAGCCATCAAGATTGTTCTTCAAAGGATTTTCTGACTTTCTAAATTCCTTATTTCATATGAAGTTACTGCATATATAAATATAACTTAGGTAGAGAAGGACTTCAATTCCATTGGAAATATTATTTCTTAAGCTGTAGGTTGATGTTCATTTTATTTTTAATATATTTCTGTATGTCTGAAAAATTTAACAATAGATGTTTAAAAATCTAAAATAAAATTAATCTTGATGCTATGTTGGAAAATAATTACTGATTTTAGTTCTAGAAAAGAAAGTCACCATTTAGGTTCTATTTAAGTAAGCAAAACAAGATTGTAATGCAAAATTATAATCAACAATCAGATATCTCAAAATTTATTTGAACTATAACTTTAAAGCAAATATTTACACAGCATACCATCTTTTCCCTGTTGAATGTCATCATAAAATGATATCAAAGACTTTTAAAAATCATAACTATGATTTTAAACAGGGAAAAAAATGAATGTTGTGTAAATATTTGCTTCAAAATTATCTTGGCTATAGGCTGGGTGCGGTGGCTCACGCCTGTAATCCCAGCACTTTGGGAGGCTGAGGCTGGCAGATCACCTGAAGTCAGGAGTTTGAGACTAGCCTGGCCAACATGGTGGAACCCTGTCTCTACAAAAATACAAAAATTAGCCAGCCATGATGGCAGGTGCCTGTAATCCCAGCTACTTGGGAGGCTGAGGTGGGAGAAGTGCTTGAACCCAGGAGGAGGAAGTCACAGAGAGCTGAGATCAGGCCATTGTGCTCCAGCCTGGGTGACAGAGTACGACTCCATCTTGGGAAAAAAAAAAATCATGGCTATGAATTCAAATGATGATGATGATAATGACATAACAATATTAAATGTTTACGGTGTACCACATACTATACTAAGCACAATTGATTAATTATATCTTCAAAAAAAATCATGAGGCTATTATTTTTATAAATGAAGAAATAGAAGATTAAATAACCAAGTTTTCAAAGCCAGTAAGTGCCCAGGATTAAAGATAAATCAAATTTCATTATGCTACATTTTTAATGTATCTGATTTAATACTCACTCCATGAAACATTTTTCTATTCTTTTTCTTTTCTAAAACCCCAACTTTCAAAACAGGTTTTATGAATATCTTGATCTTATGTGATTGTTCTTAATTATGTTTAAAAAGTGGTGGTTAGAAATTAATTGAGGTTGTGGTTGTAAAATATCCTGAATACATTTTTTTTGTAATATGAAACCAGTTTTTTACTCTTAATTTATGGTTTTCAAATACCTATCAGAAGAATCACCACAAAAGTTACTTCCAAAAAGCAAAGTCCAACACTGTGCTTCCAGTGAGTGTTTTGTGAAGAAAAAATTCTAGGAAATAATGAAGTACAAGTTTTCAAAATATGAAATTGAGGCCAGGCACAGTGGCTCATGTCTGTAATCCCAGCACTTTCAGAGGCTGAGGCGGGTGGACTGCTTGAGCCCAGGAGTTCAAGACAAGCCTGGGCAACATAGCAAAACCCTGTCTCCACAAAACAATTTAAAAATTAGCTGGTGGCATGGTGGCATGTGCCTGTAGTCCCAGCCACTTGTGAGGCTGAGGTAGGAGATCACTTGAGCCTGGGAGGTTGAGGCTGCAGGGAGTTGTGAAAGCATCACTGCATTCCAGATTGAGGGACAGGGCAAGACCCTGCCTCAAAAAAAAAAATTATAGATTATCAAGTATCATTTAAAGAATAGCTTTCAAATATGTTTGAAAAAATTATAGAATTGGATATAAAATACCATTTAGCATCTAAGAAATTCCTTCCTTCAAGAAGTATTTATTGAATGCCTATCATGTGCCAGGTAACCATATTCTCTACCTTGGAGTTGGCTGTTTCCGTATCTTATGTCCTCTTATAATATTGTAAGATTCCTGAGTGCACAGACTTTGTATCCCCCATAGCACAGGGAAAAGGCCCTTAAAACAGAAGTAGATGTATAGATATTCCATATGTTTTTATTTAATTGATTTGGTACAACATAGATTATTTATATTTATTAATAAATTAGTATTAAATCTATACTAATTCAGTAATAAAGAATCATTGTTGTATCAAATGGATTAAATATAAGGGATATAATCCTTATCCTAGCCTTCAATTTTCTAAAAGAAAAAAAAGAACTCCACTTAATTTTCGACCTTTCCTATCACTATATAATCCTACACATTCCTTAAATGGCTACACGACTATACCATATACTGTCTTGATTTCATGTTTTTGCTTATGTAGTTTCCATTTCTTTAGATGCTACCCTCATAGTTTCTGGTTAAAAAAATTTTTTTTAATTTAAAATCTTGCATGATCAAAAGCATCTACTTCAAGTTCCATTCCAGCTACCTTTCAGTTCCTTTCTCTTTTGCAACCAAATTGAGTCCTTTACACTCATCGTCTTCATTTCTTCATCTGTTACTCATTCCTGCAATTGCCCTAATGACTCCACTAAAACATCATTTTAAAAAACCATCAATATCCTTCATGTTACTAAATCTAGTGGGCATTTTCCCGTCCTCAATTAACTTGAATTCTCAGTAGCATTCCACTCAATTGGCAACTCTGGCTATTTTACTCGGCTTCTGTGACTACATACCCTTATGATTTTCTTCCTATGTCTCTGGCCACTCCTATGTCTCCTTTTGAAGCTCATCCATTCAAAGCCTTTTGTCCATTCATCTTTTAAAGAACAGAAATTCCTCAAGGCCTAGTCTTTGGTTATCTATATTCTCGTCCTATACAGCTTTCCTATGCAATTTCATTCATATATATTGTATTAATTAGCAATCATGCAAAGATGAATCCTAAATACGTACCTGTATCTCTCCCTTGATATCCAGTGGAAATAATCCCAAGAATCAAAACTTAATTAAAAGCTAATCTGTCAAGTAGCCAATATGCCAAGTTATGAAGGATTTATTTTAAGGTTCATTTTTGCCATATCACTGACTCTGGAGAAAAAAAAATGGCTCTAATTGTTTTAGTCTAAGTGAAGTATTTGTGTGACAGTTTCAAGCACATATGGGTCAAACAAATGATTACTTGGTATACTGATTTTTAGTGAGTTATCTTTCAGTGAACTGAAATGAATTATTAAAAAAAAAATCTTACCACATCCTTTTACATATCCAAGGTGTCTCAAATAGATCATGACCAAAATTGAAACTGTGATTTTTCTCCTCAAACCTGGTCCCTACTGCCATCCATTCAGGTAAGCCAGCCAGAAACGCTTAGTCCTCATTACTCTTTTACCACTATCTGTAGAGGCTTTTGAAGCCTAAACTATCACTAGCCAATTGTGATACAGTATCAAAGGAGAGTATCCATAATTATCTAAAAAGGCTATTAAAATAATTTTTTTTTTACTACCTATATCTGTGAGGTAGCTTTTCTTCATATACTTAATGGAAAACAACATATTGTAACAGATCAAATAAAAAAGCACATGTGAGAATACAGCTGTCTTCTGTTAAGTTAGATATTAAGAGATTTGTAAAAATGTACATACTGCCAAAAAGTTTGTGAACCATTGGTCTAATGTATGAAAAGGTGAGAAATAATTAAACTATTAATATATTAACACTACAGGAGCTATGACAAATTTAGAAGAGATACAGGTAGAATTCTTGCCCAGGGCTAACCTCAAAGCCAGTTCTCTGAATTACGCTGTTCAGGTTTGATATAAGAATAAATAGGCAGAATATGAGTCTTTTATAAAGAGCATCAAAAGTAAGGTGATGTTATGCTAGAAAGACAGAGAAATTGAAAGTTTCTGAAAAGAGAAGAGAGGTGAGTAAGTGTTTGTAAGAAATACCAGTTTGATAACATTGAATAGCACAATTATTATGTGAAATACATTATTCAGTTCTTCTAAAAAAACTTATACTGCTCCATACATTTACAAGTTAGAGATTTAAAAAATTATAAAATTAAAATAATTTCAAATGTATACTCACACTTGGGCTCATCTGTTGTAACAGCCAAAATAAAATCATATGGAGTCATGAATAACTGCCCTTCACATTCTACAGAAGCAAATAAACGAAATCGCCTCTCCCGAGATGTGGCATAGAGGTCTAAGTCTTCAATGTCTGTTCTGCCAATAGCAACCTAAATTTGAGAAAGCAAATAAATTTGGATCATGTGAATTAATACCTCCTTCTAGAAGATAAATACTTTTAATTATGTTGAAAGTGAATTAACAGAGTAAATGAAGGGTGAGAATATCATCTTCTGAAAAATATTAATCCCTTTATAAATTATTCACATACATAAAATTAATTAATATTCAAAAGATCCTATAATAAGTATCATTAAGAGCTTAAGGATTTTAAACTGACACTTTGAAGAAGTGATGTGTGATTTTTTTGGTTTATTTCTTAAGCTTCAGTCTTAGAGAACATTTAATTATGGAGCCAATGGTACCTTTAGAAGAACACCAGCACTTGCTGAATGTCTACTATGCACTCTCACAGGCTAATGTATTTAATCACAAGTCTATTCACAACAGCCATTATTTTTCTAAAAGAAGAAAGTAAAACCCCAATAGGCCACTTATAACTACCACTAAGGAAACCATTTAGTGGTGATATTTAGATTCAAAGTGAAATTGCTAATTCTAGATCACTAAAGGATAGTGACCATCACTGGTCTGAATTTTAGTTAGAATTAAAGTTGGCTGAAAATTAATAGAAAGTGTGTTGTATATGGGGGGAGGGGTCTCCTTTCCTTTATTTCAAGACCTTTCTTTATAGATAATTTTCCACTGTTATTTTCTCTCTGAAGTAACCAGAGCAAATTAATTTTTTAAATAAAACGATTTGTTTTCCTGATTACAGGAGTAATGCATGGCTATTACATGCAACTTAGAAGACAGAATTTTTAAAAATTTGTAAGTATAATTTTATTTTTGGCAAACAAGTGTGATTTAACCACACATGCTATTCAGTAACCTGATATTTTTCACTTATCAATTATCAGGGCCATTTTTCTATGTCACTAAATATTCTAGTAGTTACCATATAAAATTGTAAGACAGACTTTAAAAGTTTATAGATATAATTGTTTTTGCTTTCTTTTGGCAAAGAAAATGGGATTATACCATATATATTGTTCAGTAATCTGGCCTTTTTACTTACTAAAACTTCAGGACCATTATCCTATGTCACTATTCTTGTAGAAGACCATTTTTGTTAACTGTATAATATTTCATAGTAAATGCTTATAGTAAAACATAAACAATTCCATGTGGTTATTCAGTTAATTTCTAATCTTTTGCTATTACAAAACAATGGTGCAATGCTGAACCCTGAAAATATCTAGAAATATCGATAAACAGTTCCACAGGATACATTTTTTTTTTTTTGAGACAGTCTCACTCTGTCACCCAGGCTGGAGCGCAGTGGCAAGATCTCAGCTCACTGCAACCTCCGCCTCCCAAGTTCAATTCTCCTGCCTAGCCTCCCTTAAACCTAAGGAGTGAAACTGATTGGTCAAAGAAGACCTTTTAGTCAAACTGTCTTCAGGGAGTTTATAGCAATTTACATGATTATCAATAATACACAAATTATATTTTCACTTATTTCATAAAAATTATTTCATATAAGGAAAAAACTATTTAAATATTTAGTACCTTGAGAAGCCATAGCAAAAACAATCCGTAGAAACTTTTGGCAAGAATACTACTTTATTTCTAAGTTACACCTTATTAAATGAAAATCCAGGCAAATGATTAATCTTTGTCATCATTCTGAAGACTAAGACTGCTCAAAACATTACAGCAGCAGTTAAATAAAAACTGAAAAAAAGTTTCGCTCCCCACTTTTAAAGGTGTGAGAAATGGAATTTGTGGTGTCTGTCTTTAAGGAATGAATACCAATCTATATGGAAAGACAGAATGCTAGTTGGAGAGACAAAAGGCACAGAGAAAGGGAATGGGTTCAATGCAAGCAAATAGAACAAAGGCACTAGAGGGTGAGCTTAAAAAGGTTTCAGGAAAAGTTACAAATTTTAATGCCAGAAAAGAGATGAACATTTGGGGTTTCTACAGCATATTTGAAAGACGGTCATAATCTTCCTGAGCAGAGGATTCACATTAATGAAAAAGTGTGGTAAAAGTATGGCGAGCTAATGATTTCTGAATGCCAGACTAAAGCCCTGGAGCTGAATTTGACAGTAAACAAATGATCTTAGGAGTTGCTGAAGTGGAGCAATGACTAAAAGAAAATGGTGCTTTAGAAAGATAAAGCAGCCTAGTACCAAAGACAAGTTGGCTCAGCAGTATATATTGATAACAACTGCTCAGGTATCCACAGGTACTGGGAAATTGTTTTGGCTCTGCCATGGGTGAGACATGAGATACTGAACAACTCACTGGGAAAAATGAGCAATAATCTCCCTGAATATTCCTCGGGGATCAGACTACCATGTTAGTCCCCTTGTACACGTATATCCCAGGGGTTTCTTCTGCCTCTCAAGGTGGGAAACCAATCTTATTTGTAACTAGATTTGACTTTTCTGCCTTTTTCTTGCTAGGCCATTTCCCTGGGCCTAGGTGGCATCAATCAACCATAATTTATCACCAGTGAATTTCATGGAGGACCACTCAGCCTGGAGCTCCCACTGTTTATGCACCATGATCTGAAGCATGCCTCAGTCTAACATTCTGCACCCCAAGTTTCTGCCTATAATATCTATATTTGCTCTGACCTAATACAGACTTGATCTGTGGCTTCTGTCTCTACCTGGTGTTGCCAGTACTGCTCCTGAGATGCCTCTGTTTTCTCATCAAACTTTCTTTCCTTAAGCATAGTCTTTCAATGTCCCAGCTTACCAAACCCGCCTGACCACTGCAGCTGGGAATATGATCTACCTTCTATATAAGCTAATGCTGACAACCCCTCCTCCTCCTTTACCTCTCCTAGCAATCAATTAACAAAGCCTGTAGTCCTCGCTCTAATTTCACACATCAAAACCACTGCCACCACCTTTGTTCAGGGACTCATTATTACCTCCCTACAGTTTTATAGTAATGGCCTGTGACTGTTACTTCTAATCCATCGTATGTCGAAGTGAGAGAAAATAAGCAGAACTGTAGAAAAGACTGCATTTTTAACCCCCTGAGTAAGGGTATGAGAAGAAATCTCACCAAGCAGAGTGGAAGGTTGTCATTAAAAATCTACTGTATGAATCCACTCCTGCTGTCTTAGCAATGGTATTAGGTGGGGTTTTGATAATGGTATTAGGTGGGTGCCCACATTTCTATTTAGCACCACTGTAAGAAGATCAGGAAGGAGTTTGGAAAGGGTTTATGCCTCAGGCAAAAAAAAAAAAATATATATATATATATATATATGTGTGTGTGTGTGTATATATATATATATATCCTAAAAGGAAAGACTATGTATAAAAGAGATAACCAGAGGCCTGGTGCTTAAAGGGGCTTCCCAGTATGGCCAACTCATCGCTTCCTCCATTGTCTCTGCTCAGTTTAGTATAATACAGCACACAGTCTAATAAAACACATTAAGACAACTCAGATGAAAAATGGACTGGTAAAAAGTATATAACAGCCAGGCGCGGTGGCTCATGCCTGTAATCACAGCACTTTGAGAGGCCAAGGCAAGAGGATCACTTGAGGTCAGGAGTTCGAGACAAGCCTGCCCAGCAAGGTGAAACCTCATCTCTACTAAAAATACAAAAATTGGCTAGGTGTGGTGGCGCATGCCTGTAATCTCAGCTACCTGGAAGGCTGAGGCAGGAAAATCACTTGAAACCTGTGAGGCAGAGGCTGCAGTGAGTCAAGATCACGGTACTGCACTCCAGTCTGGGTGACATAGCAAGACTCTGTCTCAAAAAAAAAAGTAAATAACAATTTCCCCATGATAACCCAGTAAACTGGTCTGATCCCAGAATAGTCTACTTATCCTTAACTAGGAGAACTCAGCTCATCTGACTGGAGAATGAGATGGGATAAAGAGCAGAACAGAAAACCAATACTTGGGTTGGTTTTTAACTTCTCTATTCTCTTCTGCCGACTTATTTGTCTCTTCCTACTCAAATACCATATTGTTTTAATGACTGTATCTTTTGCATATGTTTTGATATTAAGTAAAACAAGACTGTACCTGTCAATCATTTTTTTTTTTGGGGGGGATGGAGAGTTGCTCTGTTGCCAGGATGTAGTGCAGTGGCATAATCTTGGCTCACTGCAACCTCCACACCCCTGCACTCCAGTTTTAAGTGATTCTCCTGCCTCAGCCTCCCAAATAGCTGGGACTACAGGCATGCACCACCACGCCCAGCTAATTTTTTGTATTTTTAGTAGAGACAGGGTTTCACCATGTTCGCCAGGATGGTCTCAATCTCTTGACCTCATGATCTGCCCGCCTCGGGCTCCGAAAGTGCTGGGATTACAGGTGTGAGCCACTGCGCCTGGCCACTGTCAATCTTTTAAAAAATATTTGTGATGACTGATATGTAATCTAGAAATCAGTATGTCAAGTTCTATTTTTAAAATCCTACTGGTATTTTGTTTGAGATGATATTAAATTTTGGGAGAATTGACAGTCTCACAATATTGATTTTTCCAACCTAGGAACACAGATAGATCTACTTATTCAAGTCCTCACCTATGTCCTTCAATAAAATTTTGTAGTTTTCTTCATAGGAATTTAAAAAATTTTTTTGGTAGAGTTACTCCTAAGCATTTCATAGTTTCTGTAATTTGAACAGGGAATGAGACCTTTTATCTCTATTATATTTTCAATTGGTTATTTCTTATGTGTGGGAAGGCTATTAACTTTATTATATTTGCTTCATATCCAACTATCTTATTAAATTCCTTCACTAATCTTAACTTTTTTTCTCAGATTTTCTAAGTAGATAATCACAAATTCTTTCAAAATGGCGACAGTTGTGGCTTCTTTTCAACATTTATATCTCATTTTCATTGCCTTAATTGCTAGAGGTGTAGGTCTATAAAAATAATGTTAAATATTATCAGTAATATTAAGCACTCTTGACTTTTTCTATGTTTTGAAAAGAATGCTTCCAATGAATTGCCAATAAAAGCAATGTCTGCTGTTAGTTTTGATAATTATCGTCTACCTTATATCAGGAATGGGTATTCATCTGGTATTGTTTGTTCTCTGAAAATGAGTTTAGAGTTAGAATGGTCCTTAGAGATCATTTGGTCCTCTTGCTTCTTCACCTTTTTACCAGAATAGAAACATAAATATTAATCCTTAAACAAATATTTAAAATGTGTTGGGTGAGTAGAAGCATAAACAGAAATCCCAAACAAAAACTCAAACTATATTGGACAAAACTATATTATTTGCATGAACTTTTAAACCTGTATAGTTTCTAAAATGAATATTTAATGTCAATGGAAATTCATTCACTCATTCAACAGGTATTTGTTGTGTGTCTACTACATACAAATGAATTACTGTAAAACAATTAGTTAATTGGAAGATTACCAACATTAACTAAAACTGTTTTAGGAGAAAAACAAATAAGCTTGGTTTAATCACGATCTGCCTACATACAACTAACTACTTTCAAACACTTCGAGAATACACCTGCTTTTTTCTCTGGAGTTTATCAATAGACTGTTTACTTAGAGAATGCTCTAATGGCATAAGATGAATAATTTATCATTTGTTACTGTGATACAGTTCTGGCCAAGCTAAACTTCAGAGTGCATAGGAGGCTAACTTGCATGAAGTCCATGAAGTTCTGCTGAGCATACCTGAACTACTGGAACCTCTTAGAAAGAGGTGGCAGCTGGCCAGCAGACTATCAAAGTGTCACAAGGAACTCAGACCTTTAAGAGATTCAGCTTTGCTTCTGAATTTTCCAAAGTTCAAAAAAACCCAAACTCTTTAAAGTTTTAACATCACTATTATGAACAGTCAAGAAAAAAAAAAAAACAACAATAATAAAGGTGGAACATGACATCAAACCAGTTTATTAAACCTCCTGTGAGTCTTGGTTACTTACAAATGACAATGATCTTGTAACATGTTAATGTTCTGGACCTTTTAAAAAACAAATATAGCCATTTCACTGGAGCACAGTGAATCTGTGGTTCTGCCATGAGGAGTGTATCCTTAAGATTCCTAGGAATAGGTTTCACTGGCTGATCTACTTCATTTTAAATACCTTTTTTGCTTACTTAGACCAATATATCTTTTAAAGGTTAATTACTAATTTAAAAATCCTACTAAAATCAACCAGAACATGTTCCATTACTATGTACTATTTCAGTAAATGGTACTTTTGGCATCACAAATTGCCAATGTAGTAAAAACTCATCAAAAAGTATAATATGTCAAAGGTCAATATGGCACTTTGGGAGGCCGAGGTGAGCGATCACCTGAGGTCAGGAGTTCAAGACCAGCCTGGCCAACACGGTGAAACCCCACCTCTACTAAAAATACAAAAAAATTAACCAGGTGTGGTGGTGGGCGCCAGTAATCTCAGCTACTCGGGAAGCTGAGGCAGGAGAATCACTTGAACCTGGGAGGCACAGGTTGCAATGAGCTGAGATGGTTCCATTGCACTCCAGCCTAGGCAACAAGAGCAAAACTTTTTCTCAGGAAAAAAAAAAAAAAAAGAAAGAAAAGAAAGTCAGTAGGGAAAGCTAACATGAAAGCCAAAAAAATCCAAATTATATAACTTCAGTTGTTAAAACATTAATTGCTAAACTGAAAATCATTACCATCAATTCTGTATTACATACTTGGTAATATATGAAGAGACCATTTGTGAATTGGTAGGGAAAAGACTGAAAGGAACGATAGAAGAAAGGATTTATATAAGAAAAATTCTTAATTTCTATAGATTACAGTCAATCTAATTTCAATAGATGATAGTCAAACTAAAAAACATATATTTGGGAAGTGACAGTCTTTAAACTTAATATTTAAAGAGAAAACCCTTAAGCTTATAATGGCTACAAAAAGAACACAGCCTTTCTGAGAAGCTGAAAGACAGGAGAAGCAAAGATGGAGCTGAAGACTGTACTAGCTAAGATTCTAAGAAATAATCTCCCCAAAGTAAACACACAAAGCAAAATTTCCATGTTCCATCTTTCCTGGAGATGCCTCTGTTTCTTTCTTCTTTCCTTTTTAGAGATGGAGTCTACATTCTGTCAGGTGAAATCTTTTCTCTGCATGTCTTTCTTTGGAGTTTATTTTAGTGTCATCAGCAGACCTATTGAAGACGCTCTTAAATACAGAAATAATGGAACACAACTTTTTCTTAGGCAATAAACAGCAAACCCACTGATGGAGGTTATCTTATTCTAGCTTATTAATCATAAGTTATAGCTGATAACGTTAAAAATTTGCTGCAATTAAAAATTCTTATTGAATATAATTAATATTGTTTAAAACTTGAATTCCTGTTTTCATATGAGTTTTGGAACCAAACCTGTTCCAAGTTGGAGGTAACCACATACTCTCAGGCCAGAGATCTGGGTGTTGCCTGTTATATTCTGGAAACAAGAACTGAGCTCCCGATTTGCTCCTTATCCTTAGAACCAATCCATTCCTGACTTCCCAATATCCATACTTGGGTTCCTGTCAACCTGTGCCTGAGATGTCCTCCTACTTCACACGTTCCCTCTGGAACTGCAGTACGTGCTTACCTACCCACAACAGCACTTGGTGTTAGGCTGCTTCTTACCAGAGATAATTGGGAACTGGGTAATAAGCAACCAAAGGGATATTGAGTCTTGGTCAGAGAGCAGTTAAAGACAACCAGAAGAAAGTTTTCTGATTCCAAAGTAGGCCCTTAGTCTGAAATATTAAAAGAGAATCTAAAGCTTTGGTGAGAAAAACACCACATTATAACATAAAAATCTATCTTTTAAAAGTTGTTTGAATATGTCATCTTTAATGTTGGTTCCTGTTTTAAGTTTAGCTAATGCAGTAAGAAGGCATATGGGATTTGTTTTCACTTTTATTGCTTATTATTTTAATAGAGTAAAAAGTCTGGTTAAAATGTACCTCTTAAGCAGAGATGCAGGTAAAAGCAACTGTGGCTTAGATCTTGAAGTTTGGAATACTCAATTCTCAGGCACCCCTCCAAAGTAATTGCAACATATAAAAACTGTGGGTTTTTTTTTTTCATATTTAGATTTTACAAGAAGTTTCTATGTACTTTTTTTTTTTTTTTTTGAGACAAGGTCTTGCTCTGTCATTCAAACTGGAGTGTAGTGATGCAATCATGGCTTACTGCAACCTTTACCTCCTGGGCTCAAGGGATCCTCCCACTTCAGCCTCCCAAGTAGCTGGGACCACAGATGCAGGCCGCCATGCACCATTATGCCCGGCTAATTTTTTCTATTTTTTTGAAGAGACAGGGTTTCACCATGATACCCAGGCTGGTCTTGAACTCTTGAGCTCAAGCAGTCTCCTGCCTCAATCTCCCAAAGTGCTCAGATTATGTTGAGCCGCTGTGCCTGGCCCCTTAAAATTTTAAAGTAATTACCTTGCTAGGAGCCGCATAATACTTCAGTTGGTTTCTTTCAGTTACACATGATCAATTATTTTCTAGAACAAAGAGTAATTTCTGGTTTCATAATATCTTTCCTCAAAGGATTCATAAAATTCACAAATTCTTCTAAGTTTGACTAGAGGAATAACAGGAACCAACAGACAGTATATCTGGTGATAATTTTATCAGTATACGCATTAGAGAAGGCAGAAAAGGGAGAATACAGCTTTCCAAATGTGAATTAATACTGGGAGTTCTAATGTAAGAGAAGGCAGTTGGTTATGTTGGAGAAAAAGAAAAACATAAATATAACTTGGAAGAGGCTCAAATGAGTAAGACTGCAGGAAAGCACCCTACTTGGAAGACTGCAGGAACGGGCAGCAGTAGAGGGAACAAGAAGCCAGAGAGGAAAGGTTTGGGAGATGCAGCGTATGATTCATTTGGCACAATCCTAAACCAAGTTCAAGACCCAGACTGCGGACCTCAGCCAAGAAAAGAGGAGGTTCAAGCAGCAGGCAAATGGACTGAAGTCCACTATTCAAAGAAGAGAGAAGTAAGAGGTGCCTGGATTCAGGAAGAAGCTATGTAGTCCCTGGGGAATTGGCATAAGGTCACTGGGATCTTTTAAGTCACCTTCTAAAGCAGGAATCCGAAACAGGGGATTGGGATATAAGACTGGGACTAAATCACAGGGATCCATCAGTTACATTAATAATGTCCAAGTGGCCAATTAGCTATCAATCTAAAGCTCCTTATATTCTGCGGGTCTTATAGTGTGTGTGGTGAGGTTGAACCTACAGGCAGGCAGTTAGGTGAACTTTCACACTAGGAGAACTTAAGAGACAAGTCTAGCTGACAGTTCATTCATCTTTATCCAAAATCATCTCCCATCTCAATGATAAAGGCCTTTACCAATTAATCACTTCTCTACTGTATTAGACAGGTAGGCTAACTTCCTCAAATGTAATGGCTCCAACACAACACAAGTGTGTTTATTTCTTTCTCACATCAGAGTACAGAGAGAACACACTAGGACTGGGGTTGGGAGTGGGATCAAGGAGCTCTGCTTTATATAGCCATTCAGAGACCCAGGGAGATGATGACTCTGTCATTATCAACCAAGGGAGAGGGAAATAAAGTATGAAAGAAGTTCATGTGAGAAGCTTTTATAGGCCAGTCCTAGAGGTGGTATAAATCACTTCTGCTCACCTTTAACTGAAGAGAACTTAGTCACACAGCCACACGTAAGTGCAAGGAATGATGCAAAATGAAGAAAAGCTGGACATCTATACCCTAAGTATTATGGAAAAGGAGTAGATATTGTGGTCAACAGTTTGCAGACTCTGTCATACCAACTTTGGGTGACAATATCGGGGACTCACGGAAGATAAAGGACTAAAAAGAAAAAACATTTGAATAAGTTTAGGAAAGACCTGGAGAGACTCACTTCCAAAACAAACTACATCTATAGATTTAAAAGCCTCATGGGAGGTAACACTTCTAAATCACCTTCATCAATGTTTCAGGAAATACTAAACTGCTGTTATTCACTTAGGTTGACAGTTCTAAGTGAATCTTTTTTATATTTTATCCTTTGCAGACTGTATCTCTCTTTCTAAATTCTTAGACATAGCCGCCTCCGGCTTGAAATTTAGTGTTATTTGCACTTGTACTCTCTCCTTTGCTTTGTTTCTCCAAATTTGGCAAAATGCTTCTGTAACTCTGACCTTTTCTCAAAACACTGCAGTAAGATTAAGAAAATATTTGGGGCTGGGTGTGGTGGCTCAACTAATCCCAGCACTTTGGGAGGCTGAGGCGGGCAGATCAGGAGGTCAGGAGATTGAGACCATCCTGGCCAACATGGTGAAACCCTGCCTCTACTAAAAATACAAAAATTAGCTGGGTGTGCTGGCAGCTGCCTGTAGTCCCAGCTACTTGAGAGGCTGAGGCAGAGAATCGCTTGAACCCAGGAGGCAGAGGTTGCAGTGAGCTGAGATCGTGCCACTGCACTCTAGCCTGGTGACAGAGCAAGCCTCCGACTCAAAAAAGAAAAGAAAAGAAAACATTTGGGTCTGGTCCTCAGTCCTTGAATGTTGAGAGATATTGAGTGTAAACAAATGCTTTTTGCTCTGCCTCCACAAACCTACCCACATTATCTAAGGGAGACTGAACAGTAAGTACTATTACTGTCCTATGGTTTAATTTACAAAAACAGACTCAACTATCTATAGCTAACAAGATCATGGTCTTAACATTTTCACTCTATAATTATAAAAAAGAATTATTCCTAAATTTGGTGGCAGATTGCTATACTCAAAGTATCTAACAAAAATAACCAAAACTTCTAAATCTAAAATCTAAGCAACAGAGACAGAATATCAAACTCCCTGCAAATACACATATGTATATAAACTTTAAGTTTTAAATCCTAACAACTTCATTTCTTTCATTCATACAGTAAAATCCATTCTGAAAATAAAATATAATCATCAAACTTCAAAATAATGAAACCATGGCATGTATGATTTTGTCAAATATTACCTATTAAATGTAATAATATTATAATTTCTTGGCTTTATATGGCAATATTCTAACTAGATATGTGAAACTTTTCATAGTCCTATTTTTCACAGAATAGGAAAATACAGACATTGTAAAGTTCAAGATAAGGTATCACTGCACTATTTTTAGATGTGGCAAATTTTGCTGAAATGGAATTTTTTTCCATCAAAAAGACCTTGCAAAGCTCCTGCAGAAAACTGCTCAAGCACAGACCACAGATTTGGCATGTGACTTATTTGTAAGTGTGAGGCCACACAGGAGAAACATAAAATCACAGAACTCGAGAGCTAGAAGATAATTGAAATTTGCCATTTCATGTTACTCCTTCTAGGAAATTATGCTTTACACCTTCTAGGAAATTAATTTTTGGTAATTGCTTGACACCTTTTTCACATTTGCTAAAATCATTTAAGGAATCTTCTTCTTTCTACCTCTAGAAAGCTCTATTTTTTTCTGTTTTACTGAGAAATTGTGAGCTATTTATGAGAATTTATGTGGAAATAATAAAAATATACATGATTTCTTCATAAAAATTAAGTAATGATTCTTTTTAGATAACTATGTGGATGCTCTAAACTAAGATGAGAAGCTTAAAAAATGATAAAAGTTGCATTTTAAAATTACCTCATCTTTCCAAGAGAAATAAAAATATTGTGTCAATACAATTATCTTCTCTGGAATTTCCAAACTCAGACCTTTGCAACTGGTACTTAGATGTTACTTGTTAATGTAGTGAAGCTAGGGCCTTCAGGCAACAGAGTACATCATTATCCTTCCTACGAAAAACAGAAAGCAAAGGTTCACTGCCAAGGCACAGGCTCACGTTACTTCAGGTCAGCAATTTGAAAATTTACTCCGTGGTAAGGTCTAGTTTTCCCAGGGAGGTAAGATTAAATGCCAGATAAAGGATTCACTGCTTGACAATTAGAGAAACTTATGCCTACTAGCTGATAATACCCTAAAGAGGCAATTGAAAACAATTATCTCAATTATCTAAACTGCATAATACCTTACACTGCATAATACCTTGCCTTTTAGCAACCATGAAACAGAAATGATAAGAATGAAAGAAGAAAAAATTAAAATAATTTATATTAACTGAAATTATTTAGATTACCCATGCTTATTAGTTTCTTTAAGACACATTTGTTTTACACTAAATCAAATTGAACAATTTAAAAATAAAGAGTGATCATAAAATGTATTAATTTCATGTAGAAAATTGGGCACTGGTATTAGGATTTACCTTATGTCGGCAAATGTACCAACATTTTTATAAAATATAAAAGTAAATAATATTGCAAATTTATGTTTCTACTCGACATTATCTGGGCAAGAATCTTATGGACTTGCATGGGATTCTATTCAAGTAGCTAAAAATGATGTTCATGGAAAGATTACATTTGGTTTTCCCAAAGGGCTTCAGGCTTATTTAAAGGCATCTTGAAGATAAAAGACGTAGGATTTTCTTTGCTTGCTGGGTGGTCGAAAGGTTAAACCTCAAATTCCCGGTGTGGGAAAATCCCAAAGTACTCTAAGTGAAATGTTTTGATGCTTAGTAAATGTGTCCGGGTGGAAATACACACAGCTGAAGACAAGCCAATAGTGTTTCCCTGGCTGAGATCAAAGTTTTTTAAAGTTGCTAGATAAAGCAACTGACCATTTATGATTTTTAAGGCCTCTAATTGTTCAATTATAGTTACCAGACTATGGAAAGGGTTGAGTAGGGGTTGGGGAAATGAGGACAGATTGGTTAATGAGTATAAACATAATAAGACAGAAGAAATAAATTCTAGAGTTCAATAGCACAGTAGGGTGACTATAGTTAAAATATCATATATTTCAAAATAGCTAGAAGAGAAGATTTGAAATGTTCTTGACACAAAGAAATGATAAATGTTCAAGGGGATGGATAACTTAAATACCTTTATTTGATCATTACACACTGTATGCATGTATCAAAATATCACACCCCATAAATATATACAAATATTATGTATCATATTTTAAAACACAAAAAATGTTCAAGTCTCTACTTGTATTACTATAGTATCTTACATTATAGGGTTTACAAGTTTAATAAATACTTTCACATACATTATCTCATTATTTGATTGAAAGATAATATAAATGAAACTCTTTTTCTCTAGAGGCAGTATAGCATAGCGGTTCTGTGTGTATACCTCATCTTTTCCTGCCTATTTAAAGACTTTGCTTCAGCAATACAGCCCTAGCCCTGCCAAGCTATTTTTTCCTCTTCCACTGCATACTTCTCTTCAACATACACACGTTGCTATTCCTCCCACCTTAGAAAGCGCCCTGTCCCACGTCTTTATTTAGCTACCTTTGCTCTCCTCCCTGCCATTTCTCTCCTTCCCTTTACAGCAAGGCTACTGGAGAGTGCTGTCTACATTTCCTCTCATTCTCTTTTGATCTTACTCCAGCAAGGCTCTCCCTTCTACTATGCCACCAAAACTGTTTGTCAAGGTCATCAATGACCTCCTTGTTGCTAAATCCAAAGGTCACTTCTCAGTTTTCATCTTATAGCATCTGACACAGTTGATGGCTCATTTCCCCTTGAAATAATTTATTTTCTGTTTCTAAGATTTCACTCCCTTGCTTTTCCTCCTAACCCTCTGGGTATCCCTTTTGGTATTTTTGCTGGTACTTCCCAACTACATATTGCCCTCGGGCCAATCCTTGGACCTCTTTTCCTTTTTTAAATCTACAATTACCTGCTTGATGATCTCATCTAGCCTTCAAATACTGTAAATATGCTGATAAATCCAAAATTTGTCTCCTGCATTCCACAATATAAATTCCACAAAGGCAGGAATTTTTTGTTTACTTGGTGTACAGTACCTAGAAGAGTTTTTGGCTTGCATCAGGCTCTCAAATATTTGCTGAATAAATGAATGAGTGAATGTGGTTATAGAGCTTACTAAGCTTACTATAATTGTTAAATGATGATTTCTTCAAAAATTAAAATGTAACAAAATTAAAACATAATATTATAAAACCAATACCTATGTGGTACTAATACTGTAGTCGGTTTTGGAAAAATATGAGGTGGGAAGGCCCATGTAATAAAACATGTTCAATGAACTGTCTTTTTTGGAATAAAAAATTTTCTGACACTGAGTTTTCCTCAAAATTCAGTTGTACATATATTAAAAACTGGGTAAATGTATGTGTAACCAAATGAAGACCAGAAACAGGATGTATAACTTTCAAACTACTAGAGGGAGAGAAATAATAAGAAAGAGGACCAATCTAATGTCAGGTGATAAAGAAGTAATACATGCTCATAATAATAGAGCAAAAATAAATCCAAGCATGTTCTCAATCACAATATATAGGATAGGTTTAAACTCCCCCATTGAAAAAGAGCAATTCTTCTACTGTGTTTTTTAAGAAGCCATAAAAATGTCCCCTACAAGAGTCACAGTTAAACATTACCCAGAATGTTCAAAAATACATGGAATTAAGAGTCAAAAGCATTAAATGGGACAAAGAAAAACTCACCAAAAAAGATATTACACACATGAACTAAATAGCTTAAAATCACATAATGGAAAAAATGTTAGAGAATGGCAATGAAAATTTATCAATTCACAATCATGGCTGAGACCTGAATAGATCTCAGCTAGAAATAGACAGATCAAATAGAGAAACCAAGTAAGAAAAAGGATCTAAGTAACAAACTAAGGTGCTTGTTACCTTTGTCTTTAATAAATAGGGACTATATAAACTGACCATTTATCAGTCTTCACAAAAATATCAATAAAAATGGAAATTACATCAGTTTAATGAAATATTAATAAAGTAGTATATTCTACTGTAGTAAAAGTAAATCAACTGGAAGTGCATTTATCAATATGTATAAATTTCCTAAATATAATAGAAAATAATACATATACATTATAGAAGGGTATATTATTTTTAAAATTTACAAAAATATGTGTATATTGTTCAGGGATACAGCACTTGTAAGAAAACTGCTCATTACTTATTACATGTAGAAGTAAATCTTAGCTGAAAAGTAATTTTTTTAAAGTTTCTATTAAAATTTAATAGCTACGGACCCAGCAATTTAACATTTGCATGTACTTAAGATCCCTGGATAGTAACTGCTGCATGTTTCCAATAGTGAAAAAATAGAAACAATCAAAATTCCAGCAGCAGGACAATGGTTAAATAAATTATGGCACACCCATGGAATAGTTTGTGACCACGAAAAGGGGTATGGTAGATCTAGAGGTGGTACCATAGTAACAGTCACAAGATACACATTGGGTAGAAAAATGGGTAAAAAAAAAAGTTCATGTTTTATAGGAATATATGTACGTAAAGATGTAGATAAATCTTGAAATGGAGTATTATTTTTTTAAAGGCAAGCAGGCAATAACATATATTATTAGCTCAATCGTACAAAAGAGTTAATCTATAGGGGCCTTCAACAGGGTCACACAGGCAGCAAATGGGTCTGGAAGCAGAACTTGGGTATTACGACACACAACCCAGTGTTTTTTCATATTATATAACTTGGTATATTAGAATGAAAGTGTATGGGTTTTGCAATCCTTCAGGGCTATATTCAAATGCCAGCTTCATCCCTTCCTAGTTAGGTTACCTTGAGAAAAATAATTTACTTTCTGTGAACTTTAGCATTTTCAACTACAAAATGGACAAATAAATACTAAGCCCACAAACTGTAAAGATTAAATGAAAATTAGATGCAAATACTGCCTTTCCCTTTGGCTGACAGAATCAAGAGGATCTACTCTTGATGTACTATTAACTAGCTAGGTCCAGAAATAGTCTTTGGCTACTCAACTCAAGGCCCAAAGTTTGTAAGTATCTAAAACTTCTATGGCACTGTAAGTTAGATGTTCTCCAAATCCGTCCAAGGTGATAAAACTATTCCAACTGCCTGGCTTTTTCTTGTGAGTTTCACTGCCTCATGCTTTACCACCCTTCCCTCAGTCTTCCTGGCTGTGTTCCAGGATATAATGGAACACTAGGCATAAACCGGTTAAAATTTTTACTTAAAGACGGTTGTTTAGAGATTTAGTCTTATCCTCTAAGAGAAAAGTCTGAAATACTCCCAGTCTGAAATATTCAGTTACCTATGAAAGAAGAGAAAAAGGCTGACATTCAAAGAAATGGAATAAGTTCTCTATCTCCGAAATATAGAACGGTGTACTGTTTATTTGCATGGAACCATAATAAGCTCATACATTTCCAGCACACTACAGAGTATATGCACCTAGAAAATGGGTCTAGACAAGGTTCAAAGATGTAGGTTGGGCACGGTTGCTCACGCCTATAATCTCAGCACTTTGGGAGGCTGAGGTGGGAGGATCACTTGAGACTCAGAGTTTCGGACCAGCCTGGGCAACAGAGTCACAACCTGTCTCTACAATTATTTTTTTAAAAATTAGCAGGGTGTGGTGATGTATGCCATAGTCCCAACTACTCAGGAAGCTGAGGCATCTTGACCCCAGGAGGTTGGAGATCACACTACTGTACTCCAGCGTGGGTGAGAGTGGGACTCTGTCTCAATAAAATAAAATGAAATAAAGAAGTGGTAGTTGTGGAGAAAATTCAATTCAAACTCTCATCTTGAATTGTAGCTCCCATAATTCCCACATGTCATTGGAGGGTCCCAGTGGGAGGTAACTAAATCATGGGGGTGGGTCTTTCCCATGCTGTTCTTGTGATAGTGAATAAATCACACAAGATCTGATGGTTTCATAAAGGGAGGTTCCCCTGCACATGCTCTTTCCTGCCTCCAGGTAAGATGTGACTTTGCTTCTTTGCCTTAAGGCCAGTGAATTTATATTTTATTTTTCTATTGTGTTTCCTTTTTCTTATTAATTTGTAGGTCTACACATTCACAATACATAGACCTTGTGAGGGCTATGTACTATAAATATATTCTTCCATTCCAGGACTTCTTTTTATTTTATTAAATACTTTAAGTGAAGTGAAATGTAGTAATGTTTTCCATTCTAGGTTTTGCTTTATAATCTTGTTTCAAACATCAAGACATATATATTCCTCTAAATACCTCAAAGTTTTACTTATCACACATATGATTCTAATCTACCTGGATAATGATGACATGAAGTAGGGATTTTAGTTTCCCCCATGAAACACTCTAACTCATCTTGCCCCACTGTCTTGTGTATCAGTTATTCAATGTTTGAAATCCACTTATTTTAACTCCTCATAAAATAATTATTGTTATGTAAAATCAATGGCTAAGAACTGCTCTCATTTTTACTAATTTCTTTGTTCAAGATTGCTTCTTGAATTTCACTCCTTCTTTTTATGTTAATTCATTTCTTCCTCATATGTACTCTTCAATGATTCTTTAAATGATGATCTGCTACTAGCAAACTCTTAAGTCTCTTATGAAAATGAATTTATTTTGTTCTCGTTCCTAAATAACTTACCGAGGCATAGAAATCTAAGTTGGCAGTTATTTTCTCTCACTTTTGAAGACATTAGCCCACTGTCCTCTGGCTTCTATCTGTTGGGATGGATTAGTCTATCATCAGGAAAACTGCAGTCCCTTTGTAATCTGTCCGATCTCTCTTTACGTTTAATTTTACAGTTTCACTTCAATGTGACTAAATATTTTTATTTATCTTGCTCAGGACTTCCTGAATCTGAAGATTCAGGAAAAGATTCCCTTTCTGGGAACTTTTCAATCATTATCTCTTGGGATACTGGCTTTCTCATTCCCTCTCCTCCTCATCTGTAACCCCTAATAGATGAATTTTAGACTGTCTCAGTCTATTTTCCACATTTTAAAACAGTTCATATTATTTGAGATATCTTCATTTCTGTGTTACATTCTGTGCCCAGTTTCTTCAAAATTATCTTCCAGAATATCAACTGTTGCTTCAGTTATATCTTATATACTGTCTAGCCTACCTGGCCTACAATGGCTATATTTTACATTTCTAGAAGTTATATTTGATTCTTTACTGCAATCTACTCTTTTTCATACGAATTTTTCATTGTATCTTCAATCATTTTGAATATACTTAATTTATAGACTCAACCAAATTATCCTACTATTAAATTGTTAGGAATCCAAACATTCAGTTTACTGACTCTTGATCACAGAACTTCATATATTTTGGACTTCTGGATTACGGGCTCATTCTCATCTAGATTTTATCTGTAGGAATTACATGTAGCCAGTTAGTTAAGGGCTTTTCCTTCCAAATTAGTTTTGCATTTCTTTCGGCCAGCTATGTCTCCTCCTTCCCTGCTTGGGTAATGTAAGTTCTAACCTGAACCCACATGAAGTGGTATGGAGCCACGTGTATACATTCTCAAGAGAGTCTTCTTTCCTATTCTGAGCCCAGGAGGAAATTTGCAGGTTTCATGTCATCAACTTATACCAGACATAGGATTTTTTCCTAGTCCATCCTTTTGATAAGAATTCTGGCTTTAGGTAGGTGGCATCTCACTTCCAACTTCCCAAGGTCTAATTTCCTGTCCCCACATGGGCACTGAAGTCCAAGTCCCTAGAATTCCATGAATCATGACCCCTCTCCTTCCCCAAGTAAGCCACAGTTCACACACCATTGCAGTTATTAGTTCCTTCTTTCTGTCCCTGGCAATTTCCTTCAATTTCTTATAAGTACAGTGTGGTATTTAGTTATATTTAAAATATTTTTATGACTGATTCTCTATTACCAAAACCAAAAGTATAAACCATTTATTTTACCAAATAGATATTTGTTCGTAAAAACTTAAACCATGTTTCTCCTCTGTTCTCAGAGTAACAACAATCATCACAGAAGACTTCTGTGATCAAACGTGAGATGGGAGGAGGTTCTCCCCAACAACAAGTAATCAATCAGTTCGGCAGCAGACACCAACTGGGTGTCTTCCAATCAATTCTGACACAGTGTTCCTAGAGATAGTGCCATATTCCACAGGTTAAGGGCTCAGTCACCAAGATTGCCCCCTTCAGTGAAATTTATAAGTCCAGGCCTCCAGAACTTCTGACTGACTGGCTCTAAGTTGGGGTTCACATGACCCCTTTCTGGATTCAAATAATTTGCCATAGCAGCTCACAGAACTCAGGGAAACACTTACTTACATTTATCAGTTTATTATAAAGGATACTACAAAGCATACAGATGAAGAGATGCTATGGTATGGCTGTGTCCCCACCCAAATCTCATCTTTAATTGTAGCTACCATAATTCCCACTTGTCATGGGAGGGACCCAATGGGAGGTAACTGAAACATGGGGGCGGGTCTTTCCCATGCTGTTTTCATGATAGTGTTTAAGTCTCACGAGATCTGACGGTTTTATAAACAGGAGTTTCCCTGTCCATGCCCTCTTGCCTGCTTCCATGTAAGATGTGACTTTGCTTCTCCTTTGCCTTCTGCCATGATTGTGGAACTGTGAGTCCATTAAGCCTCTTTATAAATTACCTAGTCTCAGGTATGTCTTTATTAGCAGCCTGAGAACAGACTAATACAGATGTGTAGGATGGAGTATGGGGAAAGGGGCACAGAACTTCCCTGCTGTCCCTGGGTATGCCAACCTCCAGGAACCTCAATGTGTTCAGCTATCTGGAAACTCAAACTCTGCCCTCTTGGGTCTTTTAATTGGGACTTTATTGGTAACTTTTTATGAGGCCTTTTTATGGGGACTTTACAGGCATGACTGAAACATGGACAACCATGTTGAAATGTAACTAGACAAAAATGGTATGATCTAAACCCAGCAAGGCCTGTCTGTTCAGATTCATCTTGACCTCTCTGTGCAGCATTTCTTCCTCCAGAGTATGGGGCAGGATGCTCCCTGGAATGAGAGTCTTACGACCCACAATCAGATTAGAGTCCTGCTGTGGGCAAGTGAAAGGAAGGCAGGAGAAGGTGAGAGAGAGATTCTGTTTACTATAACAAGGGCTATGGTAGTTATGAGCCAGGAACTGCAGATAAAAACATATGTTATATATCTATCTCATAACATCAAAGTATTCCATCATTTATTTTTGAGCATTTTCATTTTTATTTCATTTAAAAGCCGCTTTCTCAGCACAACAGGCTTCACCTAACAGAGACTAAGTCCCATTATTCATTCTCCAATTTTCCTTAAATAAACAGCCCAGGTTTTTAGCCAGACATATGAAATAAACTTTACCTTTTTCAGGCTTTGTTGCAGTTAGACAGGGCCATTTGACCAAGTTTTGGCTAGTGAAGTACATATAAAATTTTCTGAGAATTCCTCAAAGGCCAATTAAAAGGTGCTCCTTCAGCTCCAGGAACATAGGTAAGGAACGGCAGCATCATGATTTTGATTCAGGTCTCCTGATCCACCCCAAGCCAACTGCTCTTTATTACACCTGCTTTCACTTATTTCAGCCTATGTTATTTCCATAATCACTTTAATCCCTGAGCCTGAAGCTGCTATAGAAGGCAACCCTAAGTAGAAATGGGCAAGGAGGTCACTGTAAAGTGAGGACATGTGGGAAGGAAAAAGGAGGAAGATCTATATTTTCCCAAGCACAAGCTAAACAACTACATGAAGATCCACACTGCTTTGGACTAGGATGTAGTACCGTGAATCAGTCAATAAATATACCACAATGTTGTCACCAGTTTTTCTAGGTTACATTCCCCTGATCCTTCTGTCTCCCAGTGCTTTGATTTCCAAAAAAAATTTAAACTTCCTAGGGAGCTACTATGATCTCCTACAATTAAGAAAACACTGCTGAAGAAGATACTTGAATTACTAGTACCATCTAAGAATGCTACTTTCTCTGTAGATCCTAAGAGACTGCTTCCTGAGTGAAACCTATCACAAAAATATATGAGGCATGTTTTTATGACTTCTGTATTAGCCTGCAATCAAATATACTCCCACTACTACCTGAGTAACTTCTGCTCTTATATATCTGACATTCAGATAATGACTTTCAGGTTCACTTCTCCACTCTACTGAACATCAACGTTCAATCCAATTTATGGCTTTAACCATGTTCCTAATTCTGCTGTGTGAGAGGTGTGCCTATAAGAACAAAGAAACAAATTGTTGCTCTCCTACCATTTGCAAGCAAAAGGCAAGAACCTTAAGTATGCCTTCTTGCCTAAGGTTTTGTAAATATTTACAAACAACTACTATAATTCAGAATAACTTCTGGATTGTAATCATGTGGTGACATATGTTGGCTGTTTTTCACAGTTAACTATTTGTTGCACAATAGCACCCAATACTTGTACTTATGACTCATAAAATTTAGAATATTGAATCGAAGTATGAAGTATATATTTTACCCTTCTCTCTAAATAGGATGTCTTGACTTTGATTTGTTAAGTCCATATTATAAAAGACTTGAATTAAAACTTTTACCTGACTTTTATAATGATCAAGTAATCAACAAAGCTGGCAGACAGAGAGAACAAGACAGGCATAGTTGATAGCTTATCTTCACAGTACTGGACCAGAAGGTTACTAAGTGTATTCTTTACTATGAGAACATAAAATCCTAATGTGACCCATTTATTTTGGATAGAAAGCAGTCTGGAAGAGGTCATGTGACAACAAAGATTGAGTCCAGAAAGGTTAGGTCACAGTGATCTCCATTCACCACAAGCCTTAGTCCAAAACCTGCCTATCACTGTCCTTATGACTCTATTTTTAAGCTTGATGGTAGTAATATCTCAAAACCTTTCTTAATCTCCTAGGGACAATATACGCATATGGACAATTACAAGTAACCTCTCATTGTCAGATTAGTAAGAACAAATTTAAAGTAGTTGGAAGAGGTTTAGATGATATTTTAAAATAACTAATTTTAATAGGTTGGAGCTAGCTTAAACTGTGCCTAACTTGTAAGGACCTTTCTGATCCGAGGTGAAGCCCGTTAGAAAAATTCACTTTGAATTGCGACAAGCAGTTTAAACCATTTCTTATATCCCTTCCAGGAAAAGGGACCAACCAAATACCTCACCTAGTCAATACGTGCAGTGTCAATTGGATAGATATCCGTAATCAAAAAGGAAAATATGAATGTTTTGAAATTCTTTTACATATACTTCCTGTATTCTACATTCTAGAGATGGAGTTTGAGTATTAAAATGGCTAAAAGGCAATCAGTAAATAGGAAAAAAAAGCAGAAAATATGGATTCTACTCTTCTAGTTTGGAAAGATAACTCTTTAATGAGCAAAAGTACTACTATGCTATGGTAGCACTACTATGCTAACCAATTAAACAATTCAGCACTAAAGTTCCATATTTTACTTAGCTTACATAATATATCGATACATTAGAAAACAAAGGGGTAAGGACTTACTTAAAGAGGTAAGGGAGGAAAATAATAAATCTAGAAAATCCTGTTTAGTACCCAAATGACTAGCCATTTTCTTTAATGCTAGATAATGCCATAAATAGAGCTTGTTTGATTTTTTTAAACACATTTTTTCTTTATCACAAGAGTGTTCACACAAAATAAAGTTACTCAAATTCTCAGTGTTTGGCATAACAATTAGAGGAGAGCAGAGAGATCTAATATTATCCAGTTACAACTTGTCTATCAAGTTTAAACAAAAAGAACAAAATCTGTATCATATTATAAGGTTTGGTGCATTTGCCGTGTAAGTTAAATATTACATCATGGGTAAAGTAAGTATTAATTAGATCAGATTACTAAGGTTTATACAAATCAAAAAAGGGATAAATCAACAACTTATAAATCAGAACAGTAAAAGTTGTGACCATGTAAAAACTGCATTTCATGAGCAAGTTAAAAATTACTTACACTGTTAAAAAGCTCATACTGAACCTTGCAATTACAAAATATGAAAAAATTTAAAGATTTCATGGTTTTCTAGTGTTTTAAAGTGGCTAGGTTAATCCTCCACTCTCCCTAAAACCTCTATCATAGTTACTCTGTATATTTCTGTATCTTGCTCTCAGAAGATGACATAACTTCCTATGTCATAGAGAAAACAGAAGTCAACAGGCAAGAAGAACACCTTCAACTACTTGCTGCTAAGGATATATACAGTGTACTTCTGTGATAATGGAAACAGCATCCCTCCTATTATCTAAGATTAAACTCTTCCCTTGTGCTTTAATTTTTATCTCCTACTCCCACGTGGCTCCTTAGAAAATCAATTATTATCTCGTTCATTTAAATTTAATCTTCTTTTATCCATCAGCATTTAAACACAATCAAGGGTCTTGCACCTTTAAAAAAAAAATCAATTCCATGTCCCTCAGACTACCTTTTCAGAGCCAAACTCTTAAAATGGCTGTCAACACTTACCTCACTTTGTCCACCTTACCTTTTCTATACCTTTACTCAGCTTATCCAACAGTAATCTGATTTTCACCTCCAAGGTCTTCAGAAAATCACCTATGACTTCCTGTTGCTAAATTCAATGAACACTTCCTAACTCAGTTGACCTCCTTGGGTAGCATTCAGTATAACTGATTGCTTCCTTTCTGAAAGTACAGTGCTATCTTTTTTTGACTTCATGGCCCCCCTGGCTTTTTTTTTTTTAACCTGTCTGGATCCAACTTTTCAGATTTTGCAGACTTTCCTTTCTCTGCCAGCCCTTCAAGTCGTGGATGCTCACCAGAGTTCTCTCCTTAGATGCTTTATCTTCTCATTCTACATATTCTAAACAATGTCATCCATTCTTATGATTTTTAATATGTGATGATTCCCAACTCTATTTCTATAGTAAGATTTCTCTCCTGAGCTTTTGACCTATGTATTCAAATGGAAATTTACCTTCAGCTGTCCAAAAGACACTCTGATCTATTGCACAAGTTACAAACTTATCTGTGCCCATTATCCCCAACCTGGTTTTTCTCGTGAGGGCTATAGTCTCAGTGAACTGCAGCAAATCCAAGACAAAAACTTGAACACCCTAGATTCTTCCATTTCCCTGATCCCTAAAATCCTAGAATTTTCCACTTACTATTTTCAGACAGCGGTTGGTTGGTGATAACTGAAATCATGGAAAGTTAATCTGCAGACAGTGTGGGACTACCATATATAATTTTACATATGTCACCATCTAAAAGAGAAACATTAAAGCTTTTGACCAGCCACTACTACTGAAGTCTAAGGATACCTCTAAAGAAAGTGAATATTTTTTTCTCATATGTTTTTGGGGAAGAAAACAAAAATGTATAATCTCTGCATCTGCTATTTCATGAAATTGTAATTAGTTACTAAATTCACAGTTACTGCTAAAGCTACTATGACTCAGGGTCCAGTCATTAATCCTCACAATTAACACAAAGCAACAGACATCTATTATTTCACCTTCTGTAAGGGTGTTTAGATGATCTCCTGATCTCCATAAAGTCAAATGCAAATCTGCATGAATGAAATGATTTGTAAAAGCAAGATTTCGAAAGAATTGTAATAATCAGAAAAGCTGTCATTTATTTCTGGATTTCTAATTAATTCAGTCATTAAATAAGGTTTTATTAAAATCTTTTGAGATACAAGACTTACATGTTATAGCATGGTAATGAATAAATCTTCCTCAAAGAAGCTTAAAAAATTTAAAGTTAAAAATGATAAGATAATGGATAAGCAAAGGCCTCAAATAAATGGTAAGAATACAAGATGATGGATACGTTAATTAGCTTGATTTAATCATTCTACAATATATACATATATCAAAATGCCATAAATATACTGTGCCATAAATATATACAATTTTAAAAAGTAGGATTAATATAATTGTTTAAAGATCCCAAATGTTTTCTTTAATCATTGGGTAGAAAACAGCATTTGTTTCTTAAAAATTACTAAAGATACATTACATATTCAATTTATGAGAGGACAGCTACATATTACTTAGTACTTATAAAATAGTTCAGCCCCAAATTAGTAAGTAGAATTATATGTGAGAATCAATTAAGAAGACACATTAATTCACATACTTAATACAACTGAAATCCAATTCCAAATACAATTCAATATTTGTATGTTTTAAGGTGGAGAGTACATAGACCAAGAAAAAAATTGTTATATACCTTCATTCATCTGTTTTGTTTTTTCCTTTTTATACTGTGCTATGTTTTTTCCTATACAGATAGTCCCGACTTAACAATGGTACAACTCACGATTTTTTGACTTTACAATCATGCAAAAGGGAAACACAGTCAGTAAACTGCCCTACTTATGATGATTGCTCTACTGACTGCTGTACATTATTTGAAAATTTCCAAGCACTAGGAAAGAATAAATAAAAATTTTTTAAAAATTTAAGTACAAGGTTATAACTGTTTCATGTGCTGATTCCCAATGTAAATTTGAATAAAAGGACATCCACAAAACGCTGTAACTAGCTTTCCCAGAAACCCAGACTAGAACTGTACACAACTCCAGGTTTGTGTAATCAGAAAGATGAAAGTGTTTTTTCCAAATTGATCCAAATTTTACTCTGTGATTTACCTAGGGACGCATAATCTATACTGAAAGCATTGTATGTGAATGTATGAGATGGTCAAGCCATTATAAGGCATCCAGACTCTTGTGGACTTATTTGTCACAAAGTTATTGAACAAACTAAGAGGGGATCAGCTAGTTTAGCTTCTCATGCAACAATGCTATTCTACATAGAATTTGCTTATCTTCAATTTCATGTCTATGCAACTTCCCTCACTATGAAAAACTGGGACTTTTCTCCATCTACAGGCATTGTTTCGGATATACTGCAGGTTTGGTTCCACACCACTACAATAAAGCGACTACTGCAACAAAGTGAACCACATAAATGTTCTGGTTTCACAGTGCACATAAAAGTTATGTTTATACTATAATTGGCCTATTAAGTGTGCAACAGCATTATGTCTACAAAAGTACATATCTGAATTTAAAAATACTTTATTGCTAAAAAAGTGGTAATAATCATCTGGGCCTTCAGCAAGTCAAAACTTTTTCATGCTGAAGGGTCTTGCCTTGATGTTGATGGCCACTAACTGATCAGAGTGCTGGCTGCTGAAGTTTGAGGTTGCTGTGTCAATTTCTTACATAAGACAACAATGAAGTCTGCCACATTGATGGACTCTTCCTTTCATGAAAGAAGGATTTCTCCGATAGCATTTTACCCACAGTAAAACTTCTTCCAAAACTGGAGTCAATCCTCTCAAACCTTATGTATTAATTAGTCTGTTCTCACACTGCTAATAAAGACATACCCAAGACTGGGTAATTTATAAGGAAAGAGGTTTAACTGACTAACAGTTTTACATGGCTGGGGAAGCCTCATAATCATGTTGGAAGGCAAATGAGAAGCAAAGTCAAGTCTTAGATGGCGGCAGTCAAGAGAGTATGTGCAGAGGAACTCTCCTTTATAAAACCATCAGATCTTGTGAGACTCACTATCATGACAACAGCATGGGAAAAACCCACCCCCACGATTCAATTACCTCCCACTGGGTCCCTCCAATGACACACGGTGAATATTACAATTCAAGGTGAGATTTGGGTGGGACACAGAGAAAAACCATATTATTCCACCTCTGGCCCCTCTCAAATCTCATGTCCTCATATTTCAAAACCAATCATGCCTTCCAACAGTCCCCCAAAGTCTTAACTCATTTCAGCATTAACTCAAAAGTCCACAGTCCAAAGTCTCATCTGAGACAAGGCAAGTCCTTTCTGCCTGTAAAACCAAAAGCAAGACAGTTATTTCCTAGATACAATGGGGGTACAGACATTGGGTAAATACACCCATTCCAAATGGGAGAAACTGGCTAAAACAAAGGGGCTACAGGCCCCATGCAAGTCCAAAATCCAACAGGGCAGTCAAATCTTAAAGCTCCAAAATGATCTCCTTTGACGCCATGTTTCACATCCAAGTCACGCTGATGCAAGAGGTGGGCTCCCACAGCCTTGGGCAGCTCTGTCCCTGTGGCTTTGCAGGGTACAGCCCCACTCCTGGCTGCTTTCAAGGACTGGTGTTGAGTGTCTGCAGCTTTTTCAGGTGCATGATGCAAGCTGTCAGTGGATTTACCATTCTCAAGTCTGGAGGATGGTAGCCTTCTTGTCACAGCTCCACTAGGCAATGCCCCAGTGGGGACTCTGTGTGTGAGCTCTGACCTCACATATTCCTTCTGCACTGTCCTAGCAGAGGTTCTGCTTGAGGGCTCTGTCCCTGCAGCAGATTTCTGCCTGGACATCTAGGTGTTTCCATACATCCTCTGAAATCTAGGCAGAGGTTCCCAAACCTTAATTCTTACTTCTGTGTATCCACAGGCCCAACACCACATGGAAGCCTCCAAGGCTTGAGCTTGCACCCTTTGAAGCAATGGCCTGAGCTCTACGCTAGCCCCTTTTAGCTATGGCTGGGACACAGCGTACCAAGTCCCAAGTACACACAAAGCAGCAAAATCCTAGTCCCAGCCCATTTTTTTTCCCTCGTAGGCTTCTAGGCCTGTGATGGGAGGGGCTGCCGTGAAGACCTCTGATCTTCCCTGGAGATATTCTTCCCATTGTCTTGGCGACTAACATTTGGCTCCTTGTTACTTACACAGATTTCTGCAGCTGGCTTGAATTTCTCCTGAGAAAAGGGCTTTTCTTTTCTATTGCATTATCAGGATACAAATTTTCTAAACTTTTACGCTCTGCTTTTCTTTTAAACATAAGTTCCAATTCCAAACCACATCTTTGTGAATACATAAAACTGAAAGCTTTTAACCACACCCAAGCCACCTCTGAATACTTTGTTGCTTAGAAATTTCTTACACCAGATACCCTAAATTATCTATCTCAAGTTCAAAATTCTGGAAATCTCCAAGTCTCTAAGGCAGGAACAAAATGCCACTAATCTCTTTGCTAAAATATAGCAAGAGTCATCTTTGTTCCAGTTTCCAACAAGTTCCTCATCTCCATTAGAGGCCAGCTCAGCCCGGACTTTACTGTCCACATCACTATCAGCATTTTGGTGAAAGCCACTCAACAAGTCTCTAGGAAGTTCCAAATTTTCCCATATCTTCGTGTCTTCTTCTAAGCCTTCCAAACTGTTACCTCTGCCTGTTACCCAGTTCCAAAGTCACTTCCACGTTTTCAGGTATCTTTAGAGCAGCACCCCACTCTACCGGTACCAATTTACTTAGTCTGTTCTCACACTGCTAATAAAGACATACCCAAGATTGGGTAATTTATAAAGTCAAGATGTTTAATTGACTCACAGTTCCACATGGCTGGGGAGGCCTCATAATCATGGCAAAAGGCAAAGGAGGGGCAAAGTCACATCTTACATGGTGGCAGGCAAGATAGCATGTGCAGGGGAACTCCCCTTTATAAAACCACCAGATCTTGTGAGACTTACTCACTATCACAACAATAGCATGGGGGAAACCTACCCCCATGATTCAATTACCTCCTACCAGGTCCCTCCCATGACACATGGGGATTGTTACAATTCAAGGTAAGATTTGGGTGGGACACAGCCAAACCATATCGCCTTGCCACTGCTTCATCAACTAAGTTCATGGAATATTCCAAATTTTTGTTGTCATTTCAACAATGTTCACAGCATCTCCACCAGGATTAGACTACATCTCAAAAAACCATTTTCTTTGTCCACTCATAGGAAGCAAGTCCTCATCTGTTAAAGTTTTATCATGAAATTGCAGCAATTCAGTTATATTTTTGGCTCCATTTCTAGTTGTAGTTCTCTTGCTATTTCACCACCTCTGCAGCTACTTCCTTCACTGAAATCTTGAATCCCTTGCAGTCATCCATGAGGGTTGGAATTAACTTTTCCAAACTCCTGCTAATGTTGATATTTTTACCTCCTCCCATGAATCACAAATGTTCTTAATGGCATCTAGAATGGTGAATCCTGTCCAGAAAGTTTTCAATTCACTTTGCCCAGATCCATCAGAGGAATCACCATCTATAGCAACTACAGTCTTACAAAATGTATTTCTTAAATAATGAGATGTGAAAGTCAAAATTACTCCTTGATCCGTGGACTGCAGAATGAATTCTGTGTTCACAGGCATAAAAACATTCATCTCCTTGTAAATCTCCATCAGACCCCTTGGGTGACTAGGCACATTGTCAATGAGCAGTAATATTTTGAAATGAATCTTTTTTTCTAAGTAGTAGTAGGTCTCAACAGTGGGCTTAAAATATTCAGTAAACCATGCTGTAAACAGATGTGCTGTCATCCAGGCTTTGTTGTTTCCTTTATATAACACAGGTAGAGTAAATTTAGCATGATTCTTAAGGGCCCTAGGATTTTCAGAATGGTAAATGTGCATTGGCTTCAACTTTTAAGTCACCAGCTGCATTAGCCCCTAACAAAAGAATCAGCCTATCCTTTGAAGATCTGAAGCCAGGCAATGACTTCTCTCTAGCTATCAAAGTCCTAGATGGCATCTTCCAATAGAAGGCTGTTTCATCTCTACTGAAAATCTGTTGTTCAGTGTAATCACCTTCATCAGTTATCCTAGCTAAATCTTCTGGATCACCTGCTACTTCTTGTACATCATAATTTGCCACTTCACCTTGCACTTTTATGTTATGGAGATGGCTTCTTTCCTTAAAACTCATGAGCCAATCTCTGCTAACTTCCAGCTTTTCTTCTGTAGCATCCTTACTTTTCTCCTGCAGCATCCTTACTTTTCTCAGCTTTAAAAGATTTGGTGATAGTTAGGGCCTTGCTCTGGATTAAGCTCTGTCTTAAGAGAATGTTGTGGTTTGGCCTTCTATCCAGACCACTAAAACTTGCTCCATCTCAGCAGTAAGGCTGTTTTGTCTACTTATGATTTGTGTGTTCACAAAGAGCACTTTTAATTTCCTCCAAAAACTTTTCTGTTGCATTCACAACTTGGCTAACTCTTTGTGCAACATGCCTTCCTCATTAAGCTTCATAATTTCTAGCCTTTGATTTAAAGTGACATATGTGCAACTCTTCCTTTCATCTGAACACTTAGAGGCCCTTCTAGGGTTAGTAACTGACCTAATTTCAGTATTGACTCTGGGAACAGGGAGGGCTAAGGAGAGGGAGAGAGACTAGGGAACAGCTGGTCCATGGAGTAAAGCACACATAACAGTTATTCTTTGCTGTCTTATGTGGGTGCGGTTCATGTTGCCCCCAAACAATTACAATAGTAACATCAAAGATAACTGATCACAGATGACCATAACAGATACAATAATAAATATTACAAGAATTATTAAAATGTGACACAGAAATATTAAGTGAGCATATAATGTTGGAAAAATGGTGCCAACAGATTTGCTCAATTCATTGTTGCCACAAACCTTGAACTTGTAAAAAATGCAGTTATCTGTGAAGGACAAAAAAATGAAGCACAGCAAAACAAGATATGCCTATATGTACCTGACAAATTCTTCAATATTCTGGAAAAAAGCAAGAATATCCTTACGTCTCAAGACATGCTGACTTGAAAAAGAAGCTGGAAAAGATATAGTGAAAGAAACTTAATAATGTATGATTAATTACTATAGATATGAAAGAGACACAAAATTTGTCTAACTTGTTTCCCAGAGTAATACACAAACATGTTACTTGAAGCTTCTTCAGACGAACAAATCGTAAAACAGATCATGTCTTCTGTACAATAAGTAAAACACTTAAGTGTGTTAAGCAATTTAATCATTTTTTTTATTGTGGTCCAGAAAAAAAAAGGCAGTTCTAGTATAAATTTTTTTCCCACTAATAAAAATAGTGCTTTAAGGCTAAAACTTTGAGGTTCTAAACAGAATCTTGTCAACATCTCTTTGTAATATATAAAGGTCAGAAGCATAGTTCACTAAAAAATTTTGGCAACTCAAACTTGCACAGTTAAAGTAAATACAGTGCCACGTGATCCAATCTCCCAAAGTCTGGAATTTTGACCTTTACTGGAGTCGTCCCAATTCAAATGCTATAAATAACTGCTTTAGCTGAACAAAATATTAAACTCAATTCTCACAGTTTTTATGTTCCATACGCATATTTAGCATGAGCTTATCTATTCAACAAATACATATTATGCCTATCAGGCTAGAACCCTTACCAGGCAATGAAGATACAAAGGTGACCAAGACCAACACAGTGCCTCTCCTTAAATGGCTAAGACAAATAAAGAAGACAAACAATGAACAAAGAATTACAAATAAGTCATTATCTGAAAGTACAGAGAGATATTTTAACAAATCTACAGAGTGAGGGAAGGCCTTCTGAAGTTCAGAGCCAATGCCTTTGACATAAAATCTTCAAGGCTATCGTAAGAGAACTGTATTTCTGTAAGTTACTGCTGTTCACTTCCATCAGTTAAATTATTCTTACAACAGATACAGGTTAATTTATATGCCAGGCTTATGCTCAGGAGCATATTATACTTAAAAGAGGCTTTATAAATCAAAAGTTCTTAGCTATAGTTTTAAACATCAAAATGAATCATTTCTATCACTTCAGGAAAACAAAAAATTATAAATGGGCTGAGCGTAGTGGCTCATGACCATAATCCCAGCACTATGGGAGACTAAGGCAGGTGGATCACTTGAGGTCAGAAGTTCAAGATCAGCTTGGCCAACATAGTGAAACGCTATCTCTATTAAAAACACAAAAAAATTAGCCAGGCATGGTGGCAGGTGCCTGTAATCCTAGCTACTGGGGAGGCTGAGGCAGAAGAATTGCTTGAACCTGGGAGGTGGAGGTTGCAGTGAGCCAAAGTAATGCCACTGCACTCCAGCCTGGGTGATAGAGCAACATTCCGTCTCAAAATAATAATAATAAGAATAATAAATGAAGTGGCAGCATAGGTTTAAAATAAAATTTATTTTTCCTTTTCAAGAAAAGTCATGCTCTGTGTCCCAGGCTGGAATGGAGTGGCGCAATAGTAGCCCACAGTAGCCTTGAATTCCTAGGCTCACGTGGTCCTCCTGTATCAGCTCCCTGAGTAGCTGGGACTACAGGCACATGTGACTAAAACCATATTTCTGAAAAATGGCAGACTGACCCCATGATTCTCTTTCAACATCTTCCCTTAACCACATTAAATTCACAGTAAAGAAATATAAAAAGGTCAAAAATACAAAGGAGTTAAGAAAAAGAAGGGGAGACGAAAACATTCAAGATAATTTCTAAAACTTTTTATAAAATTGAAGAAATGAAGGAGTGATAATTGACTTAAGAGAACAGAAGCACTAGCCAAGTACTGCAGAGAAGACCAAATAGAAGTAAGGGATTAATATTTGCTGTAGACAATCCCAAAATGGACAAGGCCTTGGGAACTATTGAGCTACAGCGTCAGAGTAAGTAGTGGGGCTAAAAGCAGAGGATTAGATAACAATACCTAAGTATATCATTAGATAGCAACATACATGCTCTTAACACACATGTGCACATGTGCCTGCCTCCAGAAGACTACTGTGCCTCCTATCTCTCCTATTTTTTGTAGAAGTTCAACAGCATCAGAGACAAAGAGCTATAAAATATTGACACTTGGATGCTACACTAATAAAAAGCCCAGATCACCAAATGAAAGGCCATGTTAGGTACAAAGACCTTCTGAGAGGTTCTCAAATAAAAGGTAACAACCACAGATATGTGAGGAAAACCTCCAAAATGAAAGCGAGAGCTTATAAAATCAAACAGAAATAAAAAAGAACCTGGAAGAAGTAAAGCAATGCACAGAGAAGGCAAAACAAAGTTATAATTTATATCCTTAGAAGGCAAAACAAAGTTATAATTTACATCCTTACAGCAAAAAGCAAAAATATAGCAGGCATGAAGCAAAATAGAATGCTGTAACTCATGAATATCAGAGAACACAAAATCACTCATTGAATTAAAAAAAGTAGAATAGCAGAAATAAAAAATTCAGTAGGAAGGCTGGAAGATAAAGTCTAGGATAGCTCTTAAAGAAACAAATAGACAAAAATACATTTCAAATACATTTCAGTTTTGAAAACTGAAATATAATAATGATTAGAATTAGATTAGAGGCCGGGCATGGTGGCTCACGCCTATAATCCCAGCACTTTGGGAAGCCGAGGCAGGTGGATCACGAGGTCAAGAGATCGATACCATCCTGGTCAACATGGTGAAACCCCGTTTCTACTAAAAATACAAAAATGAGCTGGGCATGGTGGCAGGCGCCTGTAGTCCCAGCTACTCGGGAGGCTGAGGCAGAGGAATTGCTTGAACCCAAGAGGCGGAAGTTGCAGTGAGCCGAGATCTCGCCATTGCACTCCAGCCTAGATAACAAGAGCGAAACTCCATCTCAAAAAAAACAAACAAAAAAAACAAAAAAGAATTAGATTAGGATCTGTCAGGAAATTTATCTTCAAACAAATAGCAGTTTCAGAAAAAAAGAAGAAAAAGAGGGTGAAGAAAAAAATTAAAGAAATAATACAAGAAAATTATCCAGAACTTTTAGACACGGATTTCCATATTGAAAGGTCCCTTAAGAACCGAGCACAATCAATGAAAAAATACCTACACCAAAGCTCATTACTGGAAAAATTTCAAGCAGCAGGGATAAAGATAAGATCATAAAAGCTTTCAGACAGTGAAATACAAGAGGTATGACCGTCAGAATGCAGGACTAGAGGCTAGAGAAGGGTGAGACACAGGACTTTAGCACTATTTGACTCCTAAAACAATGAACAGAAATTTTCTTTTCTTTTTTTTTTTTTGAGACGGAATCTTGCTCTGTTTCCAGGGCTGGAGCACAGTGGCACAATTGTGGCTCACCACACCGCAACCTCCACCTACCGGGTTCAAGCGGTTCTCCTGCCTCAGCCTCCCCAGTAGCTGGGATTACAGGTAAGCGCTACCGCTCGGCTAATTTTTGCATTTTTAGTAGAGACGGGGTTTTACCATGTTGGTCAGGCTGGTCCTGAACTCCCCACCTCATGATCCGCCCTCCTCAGCCTCCCAAAGTGCTGGGATTACAGGCATGAGCCACCAAGCCCAGCCAATGAACAGAAATTTTCATAAACACTAAACAATAATAACATAAGTGCACAAAAGTGGACAATAATAAATAAAAATTTTTTTGAATGTTCTCTAATAATACCATTGTTATAAATACACTGGGTTAACTCATTTAACTCTCATAACACCCTAGGAGACTATTAGCCTCATTTCACAGGTGATGAAACAGACATTGACAGGTTAAGTAATTTCTTCATAATGACACAAGTAGCAAGTGGTGGAGCCACAGTTCTAGCTTTCTGAAGGTGGTCTTTTTAAAAACTGTGCCATACCATCTCTCAACTGTAAAAGTAAAATTAATTTTAAGAAAGAAAAGAAAATACTACCTGAATTCCCTACCTTGCTGATCTGTTCCTAGATCAACTATGGGTAATTAAAAGTTCTGTCATCATGAATAATTCTAACACTATGCTCTTTGCCAAGCCACAAAAGTGTATGTGTATGTGTGTAGGGGGTGGAGGTGGAAGTTGAGGGTATTTCCTAGTATTTTAAATATATATGTATAAAAGCACTTTATGTTATGTGCTTGCGATCTGCTGCTACATAGTCCATAAAGTAGATTCTGTAACCTAATTGCATTGACAACCTCCACCAAAGGAATTGATGTACTTATATCAGATCACCATTGTGTATTAAGAACAAAGGCTATGTAAATTTTATTAAAGTTAAAAACAGCATAGCTGTCTGTTTTCTAAATTATTTTCATCTAAGTCTTTCACATTCTTTGAGTCTTGCAAGGAAAATTTTCCTAAACAATTTTCCTAGTCATTTACATGACTATTAAATATAATGAGGTGACAAAAAAATTCACGCTCCTTTACTCACTCTTGCCTTTCACACATCTTTACCTTATATTATTAACTACATAATAACAAATGAACGTTTTCATGTGACTTTGTTCTGTCGGAGTTAGCATCATTCACAACCTCCTACATTTGCTGTCTAATCCATTCTGTATTTTATTGTATCTACTAACGAGATTCTGAATTTAGTCGGAGAGGGAAAAAGAGATAAACACATATGCTCTTTTTTAATAATTTTTTTTTCTTTTCCGATCTGGTAACATCATCATTCCTTGTGTATGACAAGGAGGTTAGTATGCAGGTTTAGCATTTCCTCTCTTGGGACTAATAAATTCCCAGATGCTAATATAGTGGTTTTTGAGATCTCAGACCATTGCTTCGAAACTCATCCTAAAGCACCACACCTTCTGGGTCATTTCCTTTCACTCTGCACAGTCTAGGGGTTTCTTTTTCCCAAATCTACAGCGGTCCACTTTCTGCCTGTCACGGCCTTCATTTCTAAATCTTTTTTTTTTTTTTTAACAGGGGAGGGGTGGTGGTTTTGGGTTTGGGTTGATACTTGGTAGCTGCAGCCACCTTGATGGTCCTGATGCATCAGTGACAGCATCATCTGTCTTCCCAACACGTGGGTGATAGGCTCCCAGGCTATCCGGCCTAGAAGGTGTCAGCGTCGCTCACGGGGGGTTTCCCCACCCGCGGCCACAGCGCTCGCACCGTCCCCGCAGCCTCCAGGGTCCTGCGCACCCGGCAGGAAGGTCACAGCCCCGCGCAGGTGGGACGCGCGCCCGCGCACTCACCGTCTCCTTGGCAGCCGCCACCGGGATGGAGAGCAGCCCCCGGCCACGGGGTGGGTCCTCGGGCTCCGCGGCCGCGCTCTCCGAGGGCCGCCCGGTCGCCGGCGAGCCGGCCCTGGGATCCCCATACAGTTGGTAACACACGAGACCGACCAGCCCCCCGCCGGCCGCAGCCGCCACGCTCAGCTCTCCCCAGCGCCGCCGCCGCCTCCAAGGCGTCTCCGCGACAGCCCTCTCCTCATCCTCCCGGCAGGAGAAGGGCCGGCCAGGAAGGCCTGGGGCGTTCCCCGCAGGCCGCCCCCACGGCCCAAGAAGGGGCTGGTGAGAGCAGAGCGGAGGCGGCAGCCGGGGCGGCGGCCACAGGAGTCTTCGCAGCGCAGCCATAGCGGAGGCCGCCCTCTCCGGAGCTGGGAGGGGGCGAAGGACAGAGGAGCAGGGGCGGAGTGGGGCGCCGAAGCCTCGCGAGAAGTCGGTGCCGAGAGCTTCGCCGCCGGCCGAGAGCGACCCCTACACTCGCGCGGCCCGGGGTATCCCCGGCGCTGCTTTCAGCGCGGGGGATCAGGGGCTCGGCCCGGGAAGAGCCTGGCAGAGGCGGCGGATCACTGCTGCTCCCCGGTCCCGCAACCCCAGCCGAACCACGTAGTCGTAAATAACTGCGCCGGCCCCGGCGAAACCGCGGGCACAGCCAGGTCAGCGGAACTGAGGCGCCGCCTTGTGCTGGACTGCCGGGCGCCCCCGGCTCTCTGGGGCCCGCGCAGCTGCCACGCGGGGTGGGTCTCCGAGCAGGGGTCAGCGCCCCTCTGGGACACTCACATCCCCTAATGATCTCCTGACCTCCTGACTCAAGGTTGTGAACGATTTACAATTGTATCTGCACCTACACAAAAATGAGGTATAAGCGTTTGGCTCAAGTCATAACGATTGCAAACTAAGGCAAACATTTTGACGACTCAAGGGCAGCTTCTGGACTTTTGATGGGAGAAGGCTAATGCTATTTTTTAGAAGCATTAGCACACTCGCGAGGTCACTTAATTCAACAAATCAGAACTGTCTTCTGCATATAAAATTGAGGATTTTAAACATTCTGTGAATAAAGAAAGTCTTGAACGATACCCTCATTTTTGAGGGCAGGGCTGTTGGTATAAATGTAAAGAAATGAAAAAAAAAGAAATAAGCGTATAGTGTCATCTTTTTGTTTTGGCTATACTTTTTATTTGCTATATTGTATCAGTTTTTTGAGAAAGTGTAGATGAAGTTCCTATCAGTTTGTCAACCCTGACCCCAGTTTTGGTAAATGAAGAAAATGCTAGCTTTTTCCTTCATACTATGGAGCCCCTAAAATATCATCGATCTTAGGGTATAGACAACTAAATTCAGTGGTCTCAGTTGGGCTGCAGTGACAAGAGACTAGAAGATCAGTTGATTCTGGCGATTCTTATAAAGACTAAAGGCTTTCAGAGATGACCAAAATGAGTTTGTTTTTTTTTTTTTTCCTCTGGCTCAGGTCCTGCAATTTCTATTAATCACTAACACCTTGCATGTAAATAGCCCAGCAGGTACACTCCATTACCTCTTGTTTTAATAGGGGTTCACGGCATTTTAGTTTCTTAAAACTGCTAAAAGTGGTAAAAAGAACGATCTTCTGTAGCAGATGAACAAATTGTGTCTATTTTAAAAGCCATCTCTGGATTTTCTTCAGTTTCAGACTGTTGGTTTTATGTAATCAATACCTAAGGAAGACTTAGTGATAGCTTCTTGTTTATTCACCAGTTTTCCTCAATTTATGCCGTCTGTATATTCTGGAGAATTGTAGTTTCCCCAAATTAATTATTTTCTGGATAATTATATATAAAATATAATATAAAAATTATAATAGTTCTGACATTGTTTACTTTGAACTGAACGTGATTTCCTGGTTTTCTCATAAATTCCCAGTGTAGCCTAATGCCAGAATTCTTGGACAGACTGATCAATTTTTATTGTTCATGTTAAAATCTGAGTAGCTCTAAAGAGGATTAGGGAGGTAGTACAATAACATCACATTAAGATGACAAATACACATACACACACATATGTAGAAATATCTATGTAGTTTCTCTGCAGTTTTCTAAATTTGATAGAGCTCCTGCAAACAATTTCTCTGGTTAGAAACTAAGTACTGCTGTGAGAAGGGCTAAGTTTGTTTGCACAGCAGTCAGAGAGCTTTGGATAAAATGTCTCTCACATGCAAAAGTAACTCTACTAATAATTTTCAACAGTACCTTCCCTATAAAGGCCAAATTTCCTTAAGAATAGTTACTGTCTTCTTCTCACGTTTGATGCTCTGTAACTATAGCTGCACACAAATAACCCAATTCACTTATTATGTGGATATTTTCCTGAGTTTAATTCCCAGGGGAAAAATTTTAAACACATATAATAGGAATTTGGAACCTTTTTTGAAATTTCAGATAATATTATTGGATCAATATAGTCAGCCCAATATTCCTTGTCTTTTATGTCAGTTCTACTGAGCATTAAGAATACCCTCTAAAAGGCCCCTACTCCGCAGTGAGAGCCCACACCTTGAAAGAAATATCCAATTAACGTTCACTATGGTCTAAGTAAAAAGAAATGTTCTGAAACATTAAAAAATGTTTAAAACAGTAGAGATTAAGCCAAAAAGGGTTAGAAGTCAAGAAATAAATTAGAAGTCAAGAAATCTGGACTCTAGCCTTGGATTTGCTACATCTTAATTATAACGCTTTGGAAGCCACAATCTCTAAAATAGTGGAGCTGAAATCAGTGATCACCTTTGAACCCATCTTTCTAATTAACTAAAATGCTCCAAGTGTATCAGTAAACCATAGAAGATGCTTCATAGCATTTTTCATGTGTCATTTCTCTTCTGAAAATTTGTAATTGGCCTATGATTGCTTTCTTCTTTCAACTTAAAATTCCATCCCCTGACCAGGCAGGCTAACATCTGTAATCCCAGCAGTTTAGGAGCCCAAGGTGAGTTGATCACTTAGGAATTCGAGACCAACCTGGACAACATGGCAAAACTCTGTCTTTACAAAAAAACAAAAATTAGCCAGGCATGGTGGTGTGTGCCTGTGGTCCCAGCTATTCGGGAGGCTGAAATGGGAGTATTGCTTGAACTGAGGAGGAGGAGCTTGCAGTGAGCCATGATCGAGCCAATGTACTCCAGCCTGGGTGACAGAGCAAGACTCCGTTAAAACAAAACAAAACAAAAAAAACCCATTCCCTGACCTAATTATTTTAAGCGTCTACTGCATTTAAAATTGCAAATACCTTAGTGATTTTGAAAATTGTGAATATGTGAGAGGTAAGTGTAATAGGCACAAATGTCTTGTTTAACAAAACTTCTATTAAAATATACTGCTTTCCTTATTTTACTCATTCTGAGCTCCAGATTCTTGACTGGTTGAAAGAGTAGCAGTTACATCTGAGATCTATCAGGGCACATGAACCACCCCATCTCCCAGGTCCACTCAAATCTACCAGCAAAAAGCAAGGCTGCGATGATCTCCTTCCCTCTTGGGAAAGTTGTCATCAATTTCTCAAATTGTCCCCCATCTTTGATACTGTCTTCCTTGGGGGAAAATTAACAAAGGAGATAGTGCTGGGGAAGGTATGTTCTTGCTCTGTTGTCTTCGGAGTGCTAGCAACCAGCAATCTGGAACTCAATTCCTCAGCATTCAGGGCTATGGAAACCAAGTTACCTAAAACACAGAGGGTCTGTTTTCTGTTTTGATGAGCTTCCACTCATGAAAAGACAGTGATTTGCATCTCACCCTTTTTCCATTAGGCAAAGCTGAGTCTAAGCAACATGAGGCCAGGGCATGCATCTTCTACCCCAGTTCCTGGCACACATTAGGACTTTAATTATGTTTATTAAATGAAAAAGAATTTATTAGTCTTGAGAAGAGGGAAAGGCGGAGGCCAACATCAGAAGGCAATTTAGGAGACAAGGAAATAGAGTGGCTCATCAGACACTAAAGAAGCTGACAAACCAAGCAGCACACCAATCAGGAAATGCAATCAATCAGCACAGATGGGAGGCCAAAGAGAAAAAGCAAGGGATTGGTAAAGAAGGATCAGAGACAGAGTGTGGGCTGGGCATGATGGCTCACACCTGTAATCCCAGGACTTTGGGAGGCCAAGGCAGGAGAATAATTTGAGGCCAGGAGTTCAAGACCAGCTAGAGCAACATAGTGAGAACCCGTCTCTACAAAAATAAAAAATAAAATTAGCCTGGAGTGGTGGTACATGCCTGTAGTCCCAGCTGCTTAGGAGACTGAGGTGGGATGATTGCTTTCACCAGGAGTTTGAGGCTGCAGTGAGCTATGATCATGCAATTGTACTCCAGCCCCTGGGTGACAAAGCAAGACCCTGTCTCTAAAAAGAAGAAAAGGGGAGGGAACAAAGTATGATCATAGAGAAGGCTTGATTCAAGAACAAACTTTGTGATTTAGAGATTCTAGCACTAAAGTTATCCTGTTACTTATGATTTGGCAGTATCCTCTTGGACAACAGCCTTAAAGCAATAGGCTTCCTCCAAGGCTCCATCCATTCTTTTGGTCCTCAGAGGAAAATGCAGCATCATCCATGGCCAAACATCAGTGACTTGACTGGCCACACCTCCCCTTTTGTTCTTAGATCTTTCATTCGTGGCAATAACCAAGCCAGCAGTTGTACATATTTAACTACCTAACTTCCAGACCAGTAACACCCTCACTTTGATTACTACATTTGTCCCGTCTGTTTCACATAATTTCCAGGAACTTTGCTGACAGTGTCTCATTGTTTGATTCCTGTTGTTTAAGTCCCAAATCTCCTGTGTCTTTGTTTTCCATTTAGTAGTAGTGACTTGAGAAACAGGGAACAGCAGGTCAGACTTACTACCAGCAAAGCCTCCCACCCGAAAACAAGGAAGTTCTTTCTCAATTGTCATTTCCTATTTTCATGTCTGATAGCAATTAAAGCTTCTATGCCCATCAAAAGGTGTCTTCTGGTACAGACTAACCTCACAGTAACATAATGATCACCCTTTACACAAGCATGACACTTTGATAGCAAAATGTTACAGGGTCTTTGGGGTGTCGTTTTCCTGGCCAGAAACCTTTATGGCCAGTGGTGCCTTCACCTGAATTTTGTTTGGGCCCACTGGGCTTGTTCTGCCTTCTTGGCCTGGCAGGCTGCACTGAGCTCATACTACCAGCCTGGATTCCATGCCTCCAAGGGAGACTATGAGAGGCATGGAGTGACGAGGGGTGTGTGAATGAGTGTGGGGTCCAGCCACTGCACACAGTCAGACACACTGGCTGCTGCCGAAGGGTGGGCAGCTCCAAGTGCCCACATGGGCACCAGGTCTCTTCGAAGCTGTGGCTGGACCAGGCACACAGCAAGCAGCTTCCCCAGTTGGCAACGGGGAATGCAGTGGTGCCCAGAAACTTGAAGACACCAGGAATTGCAGGTCCCCAAAGAATGAGTCACAGCCCTGGCTTGGGGAACCCCAGGTCTGGTCTCCCCAAGAGACTGCAGCCCTTCACTCCTTCTCTTCATCTGCAACATGGCAAGGGGCATGTTTTATACTTATTGGTGTTAGCCACTATTCAGTGGGTCCTGAGTTTTTGTCCTGCAACCAGGAAGAATGAGGTATGCAGACAAGTGGAGGGTGAACAAGATGAAGAGCTTTCTTGAGAAATAGAACAGCTCAGAGGAGACCCACACTGGGTAGCTCCTCTCCCTAGGCAGGATGTCCTAATCAATGTTCAGCTATCAGCAGAGAGGATAGCTCCTCTCTGCAGCTGGTCATCCCCTTGTCTGCCCTGCTCTGGCTGAGTCCCAGGCTTTTATGGGCCTCAGAGGGGAAGAAGTTCACACCAGTTGGTCCATGGGTGGCCATGGGTGGCCTGAAAAAGGCACCACAAGTACCTAGTCTGGTCCACAGGACTGGCAGCCTGGTCCCCAGCCTTCAGACCCTCCCATTACACCCAGGAGCCTGTCTGCCTCCTGCCGAGCTGTCCATGGTGCCCAGGCTGCTTGCACCAAGGGTCACCTGCAGGCCAGCACCAAGCCACCCTCAGCACACCCTTGCCTTCCCCCATGCTTGTTGGTGCCCAAAGTCTAGAGGATGCTGAGGTGCCAGGGAGCTGGCGTGTCAGTGCTGCCCCAAGCATGCACACACCCAGCTGGGCTGTGACAGTGCCCAGGCATGTCCCCAACCTTGCTCTGAGATTGGAGTGGACACTGGGAGCAGAGAGAGGCCAGGCAGTGGGAGCAGACACCCCTGAGCCTGCCAGGGCAGTGGGGGCATTCCTGGGCCCTCCCAGGTGCAGAGTACAGAGATGCCCGAGTTCTGTGCCTGGGAGGATGGGGCTTCTACCAGCTCCTCATAGGCTAGGGTAGGAGCCCCAGGTCCTCGCTGAGCCCCTCTCTGCCCACCCCTCTGTGCCTGACCAGCTGATCCCCCTCCGGCAGGTGGCTGGGCCCAGCCCTGTCATGGTGGCCCTGAGGGTGGCAGGCTCTAGGGATGCTCTTGCTTGTCCGTGGCTCCCTTTGGCTCTGTGGAGGGCAGCACTGCCCCCGGCCCAGCTCTGCCTCCTCCCCACACCCTCCCCACAGTGGTGGTGTGTGAGAGAGTGGGCGACAGCAGCGACACGGGGCCAGAGACCGGAGCGGCAGAGGCTCCGGGCCTGGGGGCAGGTCCCACCTGGCTGCATGAGTGTCTGGGCAGGGCAGTTGGCTGCCTGGGGGATGCAGGGCACAGGGAACCCACCTCCACCATTGCTGCTCCCACAGCTGCTCCAGCCGCCACCACCTGCACCTCCCTGCTGCAGCCAGCTCAATGGTAGTGGCCGTTCTGGACGGCCTGCTGCTGCCATAAAAAATGTTTAATATTTCTAAAACTATTAACAGTGTCTGCTAGAGCTGGACATATGCATATCCTATGACCCATCAATTTCACTTTTTAGTTGAAATACTCATGAAAAGAAAATAGTCTTTATGTCCATCAAAAGACATATAGAGGAACATTCATAGTAGTACCATTTCTAATTGGCAACAAGCTAGAAACTATTCATATGTTCATCAACAGTGGCCCAGATTATTAAAAAATGTGGCATATTCACATATCAAATGATATAAGGCAATGAAAATTACTGAATTGCAATTACATGCAATCACTTGGATAAATTTTAAAGCAAAAGTGAGTCAAATAAGGCAGACACAAAAGAACCAACTGTATTATTCTATTTGAAAAGCTCAACAACAACAACAACAAATAGATATAAATAATGTTAGAGATCAGGTTAGTGGTTTCCCTCAGTGCAGGGTAGTGGTTGGAAGCGAGTAAAAGGAGCTTTGAGAGTTCCGTATATGTTCTGTGTCTTGATATGGGTGCCAATGACACGTATATTCACTCTACAAAATTTCATAGAACTGTCCACTTACAATTTGTATAACCTTTTATATATGTAACACTTCAATAAAAAGTTTATATAAAAGAAAAAATGGGTTTTCTTCCTAATGCTCTTATACTAATATGTTATTAACTAGAGAACATTGCTCTGTTATGAACTATACAACTTAGAGGGAACGTGTAGTGCTTGAAAAGAGTTCAACGAAGAACAATAAAATTGATTGAAGAGTTGGAAACTAAAGGAAAAGTTACATAAGCTTAATATAGCCTAAGGATATTTAACCAAGGAATATTTTAATAAACATCTTTTACTACTTGAAGACTACTAAGAAGATACTGTTAGTAGTTTTTCTTATTTACTAAGGAAAAGACCAAAAGGAACTTGGTATTTTAAGCAAACAACCTAGTGTTTTATCTTCCTTAACTTGCAGCATGTTCTCCTCTGAAATGTCCATATGGACAGACCCAGTAGGTATGTGGTCGTGAGGCCTAGTGCAACCAGTACATACCCTTGTTTCTGGCTCTAATCCCAGACTGTCAGGTGTTGGACGGGGAAATTGCTTTAAGAGCCAATAACCAAATAGAAGATCAGTCTTCAGAATAGATGGAAAGCTCAACGTAAAGAGGGAACCATTAGAGATATCAAGAATAGCATAAGGTTAGTCAGTGTACATACCTGCAGAAGCTTAGTGGGATGGCAAACCAGTGTCATCCCCTGCCAACTTCAGTTGGTTGGTATTAGTTATCCAGAACACTGTGATAAGCCAAATTATCAGGCCAGGCCCAGAACTCACAGAAAATAGTAGGTGAGTATCTCCGCTAAAAGTGGACTATCGGATTGGGACTGAGTTGAATTGTAAGACCACTGTAGTTCTTTTGAAACTCTCTGCTAAGAGAAGATGATGCAGACAACAGCAGGAACAGAAAACCTGAAAAAAATGTTCAAATGTTTTTGTAAAATGCATTGGAACATTTTATATTTACCCCAGAAAGTTATAGAAGACCAAAAAGAATTTAGAGATAGTCTGGAAATTTTTTAACCGTTCTAAGTTTTTGTGGGGAGGGGGCGGTGGGCGTGGGGTGGGGAAGGGAGTGGTTAGTGAAAACTGTCGAAAGAAAACTTATTTCTTAATCCCCAAAATACAAAGTGGATAACAGAAGAGTGTCTCAGTTGAAAAGGAAGGAAATCTGGACCTTGTCCATTTAAAGACTCCTTTTCAACTCCTACAGTGGAGCCTGAAGTACCTCTGTAGACTCCTAGGGCTGAAATACCACTAAAATACATACTCTTTCCATTTTTACTGATGAGGAAACTGCAAGGCTGCTACGTTAAAGAATCTTCTCTGGATTATACTACCAGGAATTGAGCCTAGATATTCAGCTCTGCATCTAGATAGTTCCTGTATTTGAATCATCAGAAACAGAGAATTTAAGACTGTTTTTTTAAGGAATATTAATTTGCAAGGAATAGAATGGTAATTACATTAGCTCAAGTAAAAGACATATTTTAAGGATAAAATTGTATAGAATCCAGAGAAAAGTGGTACTGTGAGGTGTCAGGAGGTGTGGTAACCAGGTCAGTTCTAGGGACCTCCATCATAAGAGCTCAAGGACATTCATTCTTGCACACTGCTGTGAGCATAACTTGGCTACTAATTCAGTCAGTCTCTATGAATCTTAGTGCAAATTCTAAAGAGAAAGCATTAGCTTGGTCTGGCCTATGAATATTTTCTTCCTCTGTTAGTTTTTCACTCCTAGGCCAACCAGCTGTGTCTGGGAGGAAAGATGTGGAGTCATACAAAGATGCAGTTTCTGGAAAGGGAGAACAACTTCCCTTAGAGGGCCCTGTGGGCAGGTACCAGTGGTGTTCTGGTAAAGTATTAACAAAGGGTTCTGGGGTAGAAGAGGTGGGGAGTCCCAACTTAAAGCATTTTCAGATTTCCATGGCATAAATACTCCCACCATGGTGATTTCAGGCTACCAACAGGACATTACTGATTGCAGAGTTGGGAAGAGATGCATGGTAGCATATTGTCATGCAGATTTCCACTATCTACATCATATAAAAGACATAATAGATAATGGCAAAGTAAAAGTGATTTTTTAGTACTTATTACATTTTATACTTATTTTATTTATATTAATTATATTAGTTAATTACATTGAATAATTAATATTTATATGAGCCAATATATTTATATTAATTTTAATATAATTATCTAATTTTAAGTTTACATAATTTAATTTTTAATATTGTCTCTAACAACTGGCTCAAAAACTCCTAAAAATTTAACAATCAGCTCTAGTGAGTTAGTGTAAGCGGGCTCCAGCCCACCAATATAGTATTTAAAGATCACCATCTCCACTTGAGTTTGGAGGCTCTTGAAGACTGCTTTTGACATAAAAAAAGGAAAGGATGAGTGGGACATGTGACTAAGCCAAAAAAGATTAGGATTAAGAATTTGCATTTATGGAAGGATCGCTTGCACCCAGGAGTTAAAGATTACAGTGAGCTACGTTCACATCACTGCACTCCAGCCTGAGTGGCAGAGTGAGACCCTGTCTTCAAAAAAAGAGTAAAAATAAAAATAGGCTGAATGTAGTGGCTCATACCTGTAATCCCAGCACTTTGGGAGGCTGAGGAAGGCAGATTGGTTGGGCCCAGGAGTTAGAGACCAGCCTGGTCAACATGGTGAAACCTGGTCTCTACAAAAAAAAAAAATACAAAAATTAGCAGGGCATGGTAGTATATTTCTGTAGTCCAAGCTACTCTGGAGGATAAGGCCAAAGGATCGCTTGAACCTGGGAGGCAGAGCCTGCAGTGAGCTGATACTATGCCAATGCATTCAAGTGTGGGCAACAGAGCCAGACCCTGTCTCAAAAAATAAAAAATAAATAAAATAATAATAATAATTTGCCTTTAGCCACAAAGGGCAAAATGAATTTACTCATCCTTTAATCAAGAGGAGGGAAAAAATCCTTTTCACCCTCCCGTGATTGTTAATTGGTTTCAATTAAATAGACAGATACTACTATGGAATTATTTTTACTCTCTCAAATTAATTATATGTGTTGTTTCACAGACTTGAAACTAAGGAGTCATCTCAGGTCTGTAGATATGGACAGGTACAACTAACTAATCAGACTTGGTAGAAATTATTCTTGAGCTGAGTTTGTAAGTATTCAGTTAAAAAGCTGTGCATTTAACAGCTGATATCCAATGGGAACAAGCTGTCATTTGATATTGCCAGGTAACTAAGTCTTGCTTTAGGCTAAGGTCAATTTTTAGGTTTGATCAAAATATATGATTTCAAATTTACAAGTGTATTATACATCTAATCAATTATTAAATTTATTATACTTAAAATTCATATTTTGTCCACACGAAGGTATTCATTCTTAAGCCAAAGTAATTACCGAGTGTTTAGGTCACTATGCAATATATTTTTCTGTTAAAATAAATTAGTTTGCCTTAAACACTAGAGATTGATCTAAAAGCAGAGTCTGAAAATATAGGTGTTCATAAATTCCTTGGCAACTGAAGCATATCAAAACTCTTGCACTTCAAAAATGACTGCAATTTTTTTCAGGATGATCTCAAATTTTATGTTCAGGAACCTAAAACCTTGAACCACCACATCAAGGGAAATGAAGTGAACCTTTCACTTGATGACAAGACTTTGTAGAAAACCACTCAATTAACTATCCTAACATCATCACACAGGTGCATGGGTCTCCTTGAACAAATTATTCCAGAATAAGATGGCCTGTTCCTCCATCATTCCAGTGTTATACAAGAATGTACCAGGTTTGATTAGGATTTCACTGTGTTTAGTATTTGTTTCAGGGCATATGCTTTGATCAAAATCTATGTAATGAAGACCTATACTCCATGATATATAGAATTAATCATTGAACTATGGCTATGGCTAAACATGAATGTTACACTGATTTACTTATTAAACACCTATTTGCCTGTGAAGAGTTTGTCTGTAAAAGTGAATTTTAAATATAGAGGAACACCAAACAATAATAAAAACAATTATAAAACTCGAGGTTATTATCTAAATCAGGTACTTTTTAAAACTGAAAACCAAATAAAGAAGGAAAGCTGAAAGATGTACTAAGAGAACACTTCATTATTTTAAGTCCTACGAAAGTAGAAACACATGAGAAATGAATTTCAGCACATGGTGAGGGAATGCTCCTTTGTTCTTACTTTCAGTCTATATATTAAAATTAAATTTTCTTCTAATCTTTCTTCAATACTTATGAAAGACTGAGATGACATTCAACCAGAAGAGGCAACTGGGCAGTTGGAGAGATGTGAAACTATAGCCTTGGGAGAGAGGTCTTAAAGGTGGTAACTGACTACTGCATGAAGCCCTGTATTGAAATTTAGCTGAGTTTCTAACTCGAGATTGGTAAAAAGGAAAAAATGCTTTGAAAGTTTACGTATGCAACAAGTGAATCATGTTGAAGTCAAAAATTATAAATTGCATGGCATTTATGTAATAATGAGTGGGAACTTGCAGATTTCTCTACAGAAATAACTTATAATTAAGAGAACTTCAGAAATTGGGAGGTCATATATCTATAAAAATATTGTATCTGCATATTTGTTTTGATAAAATCAGTCAAATATCAAATCAACATAGGAGTCCCATAATTAGACCCCCCCTTATCTTCTTTAAAGCTCTGATTTTAAGGGAAGGAGAATTTAAGTAATTTGAAGAGATAGGCTTGTGAAAATTAGTCTACAAAGCAAAGTTACTGAATTCTCTTTTTCTATTACATTTTGTCTTCAGATTTGGATAGACAATCACAGAATGTTAGACTGAATGGAAGCACATAGATAATCTAATCTAAGGACCGTGTTTTAGAGAGGCGGAAACAAGAATGAGTCGTGCCTTACCAGGGGAAATGTCCTGATCTGTTCCCTGTTCCCCGTCCTTTTTCTGGTACTGCCTAACAGAACTCGGCTTAGATGTAACTTCTTCCAAAATGCCTCACCTTTCCCAAGGCTGATTTAGCACATGCTACTGCCTACTTTTTATTTATTTATTTATTTAACTTATTTTAAGTTCAGGGGCACATGTGCAGGTTTGTTACATAGGTAAATTTGTGTCATGGGGGTTTGTTGTGTAGATTATTTCATCACCCAGGTATTAAGCCTAGTACCCATTAATTATTTTTCCTGATCCTCTCCCTCCTACTCTCCACCCTCTCATAGGTCCCAGTGTGTGTTGTTCCCCTCTATGTGTCCATGTGTTCTCATCATTTAGCTCCCACTTATAAGTGAGAACATGTGGTATTTGATTTTCTGTTCCTGCATTAGTTTGCTAAGAATAATGACCTCCAGCTTCATTAATATCCCTCTACAAAGGACATGATCTCATTTTTTATGGCTGCATAGTATTCCATGGTGTATATGTACCACATTTTCTTTATCCAGTTTATCATTGATGGGGGAAATTTTTGCAAACTGTGTATCTACAAAGGTCTGATATACAGCATCTATAAGGAACTTAAACAAATTTACAAGAAAAGAACAACCTCATTCAAAAGCAGACATATGGCTAGCCACGGTAGCTCACGCCTGTAATCCCAGCACTTTGGGAAGCTGAAGTGGGTAGATCACCTGATGTCGGGAGTTCGAGACAAGCCTGGCCAACGTGGCGAAACTCCATCTCTACTAAAAATACAAAAATTAGCCAGGCCTGATGGCAGGTGCCTGTAATCCCAGCTGCTTGGGAGGCTGAGGCAGGAAAAATGTTTGAATCCAGGAGATAGAGGTTACAGTGACACAAGACCATGCCATTGCACTCCAGCCTGGGCAGGGAGAGCAAAACCCCATTTCAAAAAAAAAAAAAAAAGACATTCAATCAACAATCATGAAAAAAAGCTCAACATCACTGATCATTAGAGAAATGCAAATCAAATCCACAATGAGATACCATCTCACACCAGTCAGAATGACTATGATTAAAAAGTCAAAATAGATGCTGGTGAGGTTGCAGAGAAAAAGGAACCCTTATACACTGTTGGTGTGAATGTAAATTAGTTCAAACGTTGTATAAGACAGTGTGGCAATTCCTCAAAGACTTAAAAACAGAAATACTCTTGGATCCAGCAATCTCATTACTGGGTATATGTCCAAAGGAATATAAATTGTTTTATTGTAAAGACATGTAAGAGTATGTTCACTGCAGCACTATTCACAGTAGCTGCTCCCTACTTTTAATAAAGCATCTTGAACTTCCCCAGTCATAGCACTACCACTAGAATGTAATGTGCTCCTTTACTTGCTTGTCTCCACCAGCTGGACTAGACACTTCAGGAGGGCAGAGATCATATTTGCCTTTAATGAACACAGACATTCCCTATTGTGTAATACAAACTTACATATTTTTTGATGAATGACAAATACAGCATTTGTTTTTGTAAAATTACTGAGAATCCATGCAAATTTAACATGAATAGAAGTTCTTTCTTCAGGATAATAGAGATATGGATTGAATTATTGTTCAAAATGCAGAAACCCAAGTCAATCAAGTACTAGATCAGAATAAGATTTCCCTGAAAACTACATTTCTATTGTAATTGCTCATAAGAAATACTTACAGTGTATTATATGGGTAACTTTGAGGAAATAATAGTAGTCTGAGTTTACCGAAGTCAATCATAAAAGGCTGCTCTCTGAACTTTTCATCTCTTATTTTAAAAAATTCAGAAGTTGTTTGCTGATGCGATTGTGTCTTTTTGTTGCTAATGCTGATAAAATGGAGTTTTATAGGTGATGCCGTTATCAAAGAAGAGCTTCTTTTTACTTGTATTGTATGACAGCAAACAACTCCAAATCCAGTTCCTTTCCATTTCATTTCCTTGACTCAGCTCCTTGTCCTTAAGCTGGTTTCACAATTTCATTGCCAGCTAGAAACTTTTATAGCCTTGTTCACAGGAAGAGTTTGAGTGAAATATTTTCAGCGTCAACAGTTTTGCAGTGTCCTGACAGCTGCACAATATCTACTGAGCCAGTTTTTATTCCTCCTTAAGACTTTGGCATTTTCACAATTTTCCTGTGATTTTTATCTTCCATAGCGACCTGCTCATGACAATTGTGCTGGTTTTCTTTTTTTCATTTTTGGAGTGAGACTTGCATGAGGAATTTACCAGTGGTATAACTAGAAGCTGGAGAAGCGAAACTTGGAAGCATTCATGCCTGCCTGTCAAGGTCCCTCTTGGCCTTATCAAGGGTCTGGCAGCGCATGTGACCACATTGTCCTCTAGTGGCTGACCCCATGAGAGGCCGGTGGCCACTCCCCCTCTGTGGCAAAGACTGTCCTTTCAGTGCATGGCTTTATGACTAGGGGTTGTTATTTTTAAGGTAAAGGATAGTTTTCTTAGTAACCACCCATTTTCTAACAGTCAAATTTTACGTTTCAAACAAACATCCTCTGACTTAGAACTATCCATAGTTGGAGGAAATATAAAAACTAATTCAGGAAATCAAAGCAAATATTTCAGATGTCTGAAACAGTTTTAAGGAGCGTAATGATCAATCAACAGATACTAATCAGGTATGTAAAATATGCTGGGCACTCTTGTAGGTGCTTGATGTACATTAATGACCAAAATAGATGAAGATCCCTGCCTGCATGGAGCTTACATTCTAGTATGAGGACTTCACGAACAAATGTGCATTTCTCCCAGGCTATCCTCAAACCAGACTCCTTGTAAATGTGACATATTTCGATAATCATATTCAGTGTCCTGTGAACTGTATTCTGAATATTCTGAATATTCAGCAATGCAATTGTATTTGTCTCATCTGCTCCAGACCCCCTTCAGGGCAAGTAGGAGGTGACTGGCAACACATCACATATTAAGCTGGTGGCAACACATTGCATATTAATCACATATTGATAATCACATATTAATCACATCTCAATCATGCCTTGTCATTCATAAGTGTTACTCAGCTCTCATGTACTAGTGTTTCTTACTCCAGAGTGATCATTATAGAAAGCTTTTTATGTCTTCTAAAATTGTGTGCCAAAATTTAAGAAATGCCTTTTAGTCCTTTCTCTAGTTCTCTTCTCCCAGTTAACCCTCCTTTAGGGATGGAGGTTTATTTCTACTTCTCCAGCTGTCATTTGGGTAAACTCTGGATGGGCAGTTTTTGCCTAAGGCTAGATTTCAGTGGGCATAAACAGGACTAGTTACTTCAGGCCTCTAGTTAGGACACAGAGATGGGTAAATAAGGTTTTAATTATTCCCATCACTTTACTTTGCTTGAGAGAATGAAATTTCAAGGTAGTTTAATAAATCATGATGCCATTTTCTGGCTTTTAAAGACAATGCAATTTATCTCTCTTTTTGATCTTACCATAGATTAAACATTTGTATCTCCATTCCTGTAATGGTATTTTTTATTTCTAGCTAATTCTAAGGAGAGACAATTAATAAATACATTAATTGCATAAATCCACTGACTTCTTAAATTTTATGAATAGATTTTCTTTTTGAGACAGGGTCTCATTCTGTGGCCCAGGCTGGAGTTCAGTGGCACTATGATCTTGGCTCACTTGCAGCCTCAATCTCCTGGGCTCAAGCCATCCTCCCACCTCAACCACCCGAGCAACTGGGACTACAGGTGCCTGCCACCATGCCCAGCTAATTTTTGTATTTTTTGTAGAAATGGGGTTTCACCTTGTTGCCCATGCTTGTCTTGAATTCCTAGGCTAAAGCGATCCTCCCACCGCAGCCTCCCAAAGTGTTGGGAATATAGGCATGAGCAACCACACCTCACCAAGAATAGATTCTTCATAAGAGTACAATTTTAAAAAAGAAGAATTTCGAAGGCAATTATATGCCCTTGGAAAGTGAAATATAGCTGATTTAAAAAATTTTTTAACCTCCACAGAACTGCCAAAGCTGAGTTTTGATTATTTAATTTTTAAATTCTTATTATTAAAATACTCCTCTCAGCTGGGTACAGTGGCTCATGCCTATAATCCCAATACTTTGGGAAGCCAAGATGGGCGGATCACCTGAGGTCGGGAGTTCGAGACCAGCCTGGCCAACATGGCGAAACCCCGTCTCTACTAAAAACACAAAAATTAGCCTGGCGTGGTGGTGCGTGCCTGTAATTCCAGTTGCTCAGGTGGCTGAGGCAGGAGAGTTGTTTAATCCTGGCTGGCAGAGGCCAGAGTGAGCTCGTGCCATTGCACTCCAGTGTGGGCAACAAGAGTGAAACTCCATCTCAAAAAAAAAAATACTCCTCTAATGTTTAAATTGCCATTATCTTTCAGAAGAATGCAGCACATATAATTTAAAATACTGTTTATTTGAAAATAGAAATATTAAAAACAAGGAGGCTTAATAGCATTTGTGGATACATTGATAATAAGCAACTAATAAAGAAATGGAAAAATGCCACATATAATTATTTTTCTTACCCATTGTTCATTTGTTGATTCTGGGAACAACCAATTATAGTTATGCATATAAACAGTGATGTCAATTTGAATCACATTTTTTTAGGTATACTTCATTTGGTCTAGAGAATCAATATTTATTACTATTTGCATATTTGCAGCATGATTTAGTGAGAACATTGGAATTGGATGTGAAATATTTCAATTATGATTTTCCCATTAACTAGGTGATATTAATCTGAAAGCCATCTTCCTCATCTGTAAAATGAAGGTGTTTGGTTAAGGTGATCTGGCAAGTTTCTTTTATACACTGAAAAAATATAAAATACACATATAATTTTATGATATATTTAAATGATAATAACAGAAGATTATCTGTAACACAAATGAATGAATTCAGAGGAACATGTAGCACTGATGAATGTATTTAGCCAAGTACTATAAAATAGGCTACTTCCAAAATAACTTATTTTAGAAGTATGTTTAATTCCTTCATATCCATCTCAAAATACTATTTTAACATTTAACATTTCACTGTAGGAAGCATAAAAAATTATTTTTTCTGTGTTCCAAATAAAGAGCGTTGTTAATTTTGATGATGCTATGATACCACAAATCATTTTTATCTTTTTACTTCCTGGAGCAGAACATGGAATTTTAAGTGGGCTAAAACCCAGGGAAAATTGATAATGATTATCACCATTAAAGTGATCACTTAGATGTTGTAGCACTAATGGATTTTCATGCCTATTTATCCATGTAATTCCTATATTACATTTGCAAGTTGGACAGATCATACATTGTTATCCTAACTTTAGAGGAAATACCTGAGTTCCAAGAAGGTCATGCAATCTTCCCAAAGTCTTATGACTAGTGACTATCAACATTCTGCTTATAGCTAGCAAAGTGAGAAAGGAAAAAAAATACAAGGTAACAAAATCAAATGATGTGTTATTAGTCTTTCCTCTTGTTCTTTGCGGGGGATAAAATGCAGAGTGGGGCTGGATTAGAGTAGCTGCCATTCCTGAAATAAGCAAATAATCATCAAGATGTTCAAGTTGTGCCAAAGTTTCATTTTGCCTGAATGTGATCCCTCAAATTATGTGACTTCATGGTCAACTAATATTCCTCTTTTCATGTGTACTCAATACTGCCCACGGAAAATACTACCCATGGAAAATATCCAATCTGCTCTGATTAAGGTGTGGGATTTTGTGCAGATTGGAACTCTTCTATGCAAGTCGTTCAAATTTAGGAACTCTTAAATAATAGCTGTGGAATTTAGATTTTCTCTGTTATAGTGCATCTAATATCTAAGGCATGACTAAAAAATGTACATAAAACTTTTGATATAATTCCATATTTACAGAAGAGTTACAAGAATAGTATAAAGAACTGCACATACCCTTTACTTAAATTCTTCAATTATTAACATTTTCTTTTCTTTTCTTTTTTCTCTTTCTCCTTCCTTCCTTCCCTCCCTCCCTCCCTCCCTCCTCCTTCTTTCCCTCCTTCCTTCCTTCCTTTCTTCTTTCTTTCCTTTCCTTCTTTCCTTCCTTCCTTCCTTTCTTCCTTCCTTCTTTCTCTTTCTTTTCTTTCCTTCTTTCTCTTTCTTTTTCTTTCTCTCTCTCTCTCTTTTCTTTCTTCTTTCTCTCTCTTTCTCTCTTTCTTTCTTTCTTGTCTTTCTATGTCTCCCAGGCGACAGTGCAGTGGTGCAATCCTAGCTCAACACAGCCTTCAACCCCTAGGCTCAAGTCATCCTTCTGCCTCAGCCTCCAAGTCCTGGCTAAATTTTTTTTTTTGAATTAGTTTTTGTGGAGACAAGTCCTCACTATGTCACTCAGGTTGGTTTCAAATTCCTGGCCTCAAGTGATTCTCACACTTTGGTCACCCAAATTGCTGGGATTACAGGCATGAGCAACGGCACCCAGCCAATTGTTAACATTTCACTCTGTTAGCTTCATCATTTGCACTCTCTGTCTCTGTCTCTGTCTCTGTCTCTCGTTCTGTAAGTTTACTTATACATATATATTTTTTCTGAATGATTCAAGAATAATTTACAGACATCATGCCTCTTTATCCACAAAGTCTTATGTTGTATTTCTTAAGACTTTTCCTTATGTAACCACAGTTCAATCATCAAAATTTGGAATTTTAACAATGTTATAATACTATTTTCTTTTTTTTGACTTTTATTTTATTATTATTATTTTTTGACATGGAGTTTTGCTCTTGTTGCCCAGGCTGGAGTGCAATGGTGCAATCTCGGTGCCTCCTGGGTTCAAACAATTCTCCTGCCTCAGCCTCCTGGGTAGCTGGGATTACAGGTGTGCACCACCACACCCAGCTAATTTTTGTATTTTTAGTAGAGAGGGAGCGTCTCCATGTTGGTCAGGTTGGTCTCAAACTCCTGACCTCAGGTGATCCGCCTGCCTTGGCTTCCCAAAGTCCTGGGATTACAGGCATGAGCCACCGCGCCTGGCCCCTTTTTTGACTTTTATTTTAGGTTGAAGGGCACATGTGCAAGTTTGTTATATAAGTAAATTCCATGTCATGGGGGTTTGGGGTACAGATAATTTCATCACCCAGGTAATAAGCATCGTACCTGATAGGTAGTTTTTTGATCCTCTCCTTCCTCTCGCTTTCCACCCTCAGGTAGGTCCCTGTGTCTGTTCTTTCCTTCTTTGTGTCCATGTGTACTCAGTAATAAGCTCCCACTTATAAGTGGGAACATCCAGTACTTGGTTTTCTGTTCCTGAGTTAGTTTAGGATTATGGCCTCCTGTCCCATCCGTGTTGCTGCAAAGGACATGTTCTTGTGCTGCTTAATGGCTGCATAGTATTCCGTGGTGTGTATGTACCATATTTTGTTTATTTAGTCTATCACTGATGAGCATTTAGGTTGATTCCATTACTTTGCTATTGTGAATAGTGCTGGGATGGGCATACATGTGCATGTCTTTATGGTAGAGATATTTATGTTCCTTTGAGTACATGACCAATAATGGGATTGCTGGGTCTAATGACAATTCTGTTATAAGTTTTTTGAGAAATTGCCATACTGTTTTCCACAATGGCTGAACTAATTTACATTCCCACCAGCAATGTATAAATGTTCCCTTTCCTCCACAACCTTGCCAGCATGCTATTTTTTTTTACTTTTTAATAACAGCCACACTGACTGTTATGAGATGGTATCTCACCATGGTTTTGATTTCCATTTCTCTAATAATTAGTGATGCTGAGTATTTTTTTGTGTGTGTTTGTTGGCCACATATATGTCTTCTTTTGAAAAGTGTTCATATCTTTTGCTCACTTTTTAATGGGGTTTTGTTTTTGGTTTGTTAATTTAAGTTTCTTATAGATTCTGGATATTAGACCTTTGTCAGATGGATAGCTTGAAAGTGTTTCATCCTGTTCTGCAGGTTGTCTGTTTACTCTGTTGGTAGTTTGTTTTGCTGTGCAGAAGCACTTTAATTAGATTTCATTTGTTAGTTTTTGTTTTTCTTGCAATTGCTTTTGGCATCTACATCATGAAATCTTTGTTGGGTCGTATGTCCAGAATAGGATTTCCTAGGTTATCTCCAGGGTTTTTATAGTTTTGGGTTTTACATTTAAGTCTTTAATCCATTGAACAGCAAATACATATACATAATTTTTGTATATGTTGTAAGGAAGGAGTCCAGCTTTAATCTTCTACATATGGCTAGCCGATTATTGCAGCACTATTTATATAATACTATTTTCAAATTCACACTCCATATTCAAATGTTGCCAGTTGTTTCAGTAATGTTCTTTATCATTATCATTGTTATTTTTTGGTTCAGGCCCCATACCAAAATCATATATCGCATTCAGTTTTCCTGTCTCTTTAGTTGCATTTTTATTTTTTATTTTTTTGAGATGGAGTCTCACTCTGTCACCTAGGCTGGAGTGCAGTGGCTCGATCTTGGCTCACTGCAACCTGTTTTCCAGATTCAAGTGATTCTCCTACCTCAGCCTCCGAGTAGCTCAGATTACAGGCATGTACCATCATGTCTGGCTAATTTTTGTATTTTTAGTAGAGATGAGGTTTTACCATGTTGGCCAGGCTGGTTTCAAACTCCTGGCCTCTAGTGATATACCTGCCTTGGCCCCCCAAAGTGCTGAGATTACAGGTGTGAGCCACCATGCCCAGGCTTTAGTTGGTTTTAATCTGAAACAGTTTTTTAACTGTTGTCATTTGTGATTTTGACATTTTGGAAGAGCATAGCCAGTTGTAGAATGTCCCTCAATTGGGGTTTCTTCATGACTAGATTCAGATTATGGATTTTTGATAGGAACAACATGTAAGTGACATTGTATCCTTCCTAGGGTACATATGGGGTTGGTTTGTCCCATTACTGTGATTCACTTTCATTATGTGGTTAAGATAGTATTGTATTCACTAGATTAATTCACTATAAAGTTACTATTTTCTCTTTGTAATAAAGATTCTTCTTCATCACACTTTTATCCACAAGTTTCAGCATGCATTGATGTTTTTGTCTGGACCAGCAATGATCCTAGGATGGATGCAAAGTGGTCCTTTTTCTAATTCCATCATTCTTTCAATATTTATTAGTTGGTATTCTGCCATGAGAAAAAGTTTTCCCTTCTTCCTTATTAATTGGTTTGTTTGGTCGTTTGTGTACTTAAATGGTTGCACTCAAATATTTTTATTTATTTCATAAATATCTTGTTCCTATCATTATTTATTTTGATGCTCAAATTGCCCCAGATTTGGCTTATGTCCCTTGGACATGTCCTCATTCTTTTTTTTTTTTTTTTTTTTTTTTTTTTTTCAGTACTTCCTTGCCTTCTGGCACACAAAATAATGGCCCAGTTCTGGAACCAGACATTTCTACAAGGTTCTGTTGATCATTTTAGTAGGAGACTGAATTGAGAAACTAAGACTTAGATGCTAGATATGCTCACCGACTTGGGATATGTTTGCTTCTAGCCCCTTTTAGTGGTCAGGGCTATGATAGCCACATACACATGCACATACACACACACAGGCGCCATGTGTTAATACTGACAGCTGCAATTCCAATTTAACACTACAGGGTTCATTCCAGTCTTCCTTTTCATATCTGAACTCTATTCTTTAATAATGAAACTCCTAGCTCTCATTATCTTCAATATGTTTATTCATTTGTTCAATCCTACAACACACTAACCCCTGCTACTGAGGAAAACAATTTTTCTCATTGAAGTTGGAGATTTGTTTATGTGGTTTTTCTTTAGACCTTGATTATGTCATCAAAAGACTGAATTTGATAATTACTTGGGTTTCTTTCTTTCTTAGAAAATAATCTATTACTGTTCCCTTCTGTGTGGTTGCATTATTCACTTCAATACAGGTAGGTCCATTTGCTCCTGGTTTTATTCCATCCTCACTTCTCCCTCATTTTTGTTTATTTTATTTTTTAAAAAATGTAAAACATTAACATTTTTCCAAAAGTCAAAACTTTATAAAACGTTCTCAGACCACCGTTGCTCTTCCATGCCTTCCATTCCATTCCATTCACATCCATCCCCTGGTAACCGATTAGCCAGGTAACCAAGTTAATTAGTTTTTGGTTTATCCATTCTGTGTTTATTTTTAGAATAAATAAGCATACAGATGTAGAAGGTTCTCATTTTTTTCTTTCTTACAGAAAAGGCAGACACTATGTATATTCTTTGCTATTTTCACTTAACAGTACATCCTGAAAATATGCCATGTTAGTTCATAGAGATCTTTCTCAGTCTTTGTTGTTCCCAGCTGTATAATGCTCCATTGTGTGAATGTACCATAATTTATTCAGTTTCCTATGCATGGAAATTTATGCTGTTGCTAATATTTTGTAATTATAAATAATGAGAAATATGCAAATATACTTATTTAATTGGGGGTGTAAATCATGACTGTTAAAACAGCTCTATTTCTTTTTCTCAAATTATGTACAGACACCAATAGGTATGAACTCCTCGTGTAAAAACAAAGATTCATGACAATATATCATCTGAAAAGCTATATAGAGATTATATGGTCTGGAAAACTGTAACTACATTTTGTGGAAGTAGAAGTTGTACCACATATTTGTATAACAGCAAGGCAAGTGTGGTCTCTAGGAAGCATAGGTAAAGTTGATTAGATTGCAGTGTATACTTAAAAGCTGAATAATGCACTCTTGTAAAACACTCTTCAAAATTATTTAACTTCCCATGATATCATCACAGCATGTGCAAAAAAAAAAAAATCTTTAGTGTTATCTTTTCCTGTCACATGACTAGTGCAAACAAAAGAAATCCTTATCTTTTTGTTTCTAGTCTGGTCCTTTATAAAATGGCATTAAGCACCATTCAAAACTTACACATTAAAGGTTTAGTTTGGAAAAAAAAAGATTTATTTTGTATTTCAGACCAATTATATTTGCTAAGTTATAAAGCAAAAACCTCACAACTAAAGTTGTCTAGCATGTTCTATGTATAGAAAACTATAGTTTTAAAACCACTTTCCTATATATTTTTACATTTAAGTCTCATAGCAACTCTAGGCATGGTGAACTAGGCTGAAGTTATACTCTCCTTACTTTACAAAAGAGAAAATAGAGGCATTTAGAGGATTTAAGGAAATTGCCCTGGGTGTTGGACTCTGGACTAAACTAGAATCTAGGACCATATTTTTTCTTCATAAAGTAGGATGTGTCTATGTCATATGGTCATTGTGGTGATAAAATAAGGCAATACACACGTAAATACCAAGGTGTACAAAGAGAAGGTGACTCTATTATGAAAGTATTTGAACTTTCATGACTATAAGAAATTCCCCATATTTTAGCATATGTATAGGTACATATATATAAGAAATACAAGAGATTTGAACAGTCTAAGAGCTATAGCTCACAGGACTAAAGTGTTCATGTGGGAAAATAGTTTATAGACTGAACTAGTACCTCTAGAAGCAGGTGATGATAATATATATCCATTGTGGAATAATTAACAGCATTATATGTTGCACAGAACTTAGACCTTGAAACAAACCTCATTAAAAGGCACTTGATCTAAGTTTAAAACCTTTAAGTATCTCCTCTTTAAAAGTGATCAATGGATGTACTGGCTACTTCAGTTATCCTGCTATGAGATTCACACAACTTTGATCTAACTTTCTTTGATTTAACACTGCAATTAAGAAGATTTGGTTCAAAGTTAAAGCTCATTGGTTGATGTTTTACACTGATGTGATAATGTTTACACAGATGTGCTTTGAAATCTTGATTATAGTGGATTTGGGGTCCTACCACAAGACAGACTGCTGTTATTTGAAAAGTAAAACATTATGACATTTACCTGGTACAACCTTTAAAACAGACTTAGCAATATACATTTCTAAAGTGATTTATCTGTTTATTGTTGTTAGCCAGTGTTTTTGTTTTATTTCATATCTATCAACAGTAAATCACTTGCTTTAAGAACTCTTTTATAACTTGGTTGCACAGGGTCAGTACTTAGGCCTGTAGTGATGAAAATGTGTAACTATACCCACTTTACAGCACCTGCCAATTAGTTAGAAAAAAATCCTTCAGAGCCAAATAAAATAAACCAGTCAAATCCAACTGAGCTCCCAGGTTTAGGCTTTTGTGGAACAGACCATGAAACAAGCCTGAAAAACTAATCTTCAGTGATTCTCTAAAAATTTTGCTCAGAGGTAGCGTAAATCTGCCCAGTGATTCTCAACTCTTCTGCCACTGAAAAATTTTAACAGAAAGATCTTGAATGTAGCTAGAGGTGCAAAACCAGTTTCAACATTTCAGTGGACATGTATCTAACTTCTTTGCTTCCATGGTTTTTGATTTTACAAATATGCACAAGCGCTCTTCAACTTTACCAGTAACTTTTGAAGTCTCAAAACACATCAAGCATCAAGACTATTTCCATTGAGTTATTTTTAGATTTTATAATTAAAATGTAAACAAAAACTCTAGCTTTTACAAAAATGCAACTAAGAAAAACAGGAAAGTGCTCTTAGATTGTATAAAGGCCCAAGAGGCCGCTCATCATTAATTACAAGATTCCAGACATTCGTTTTCTATTCATGGCAAAATATAGGAATATAAACCATTTCTTTCCAGCCTATTTGGATTTACTCTAAATCCTTTGATTCATGATTATATTGTTATTATTTTATGCTAATTAGAAGTTCATAACCTTAGCACACAATTAAAAATACATATGTGTATATGTGTATATATACATATATATGACAATATTGGTTATATTATGTGCTGAGTAAAGATAAACATTAAAGGGAAATTGTAAAGGGGGGAGAGAGGGTGTTCCTTACCTAACCTTGATTATGTAAAGAAAATCCCCCATCTAAATGATAAAAGAAGAGAGTAATGCTTGTACATTTTATTAGTGTTTTAAAATTAGTGAGTTAAACTGTCAAAGCTTTGATTTTTCTTTCATGTGTGTCTGGGCAGGTCTGTAAGCCTCAGGTAACGCCCTTTTTCCTTCTCCCTGGCTTACCTTTCTTTGCACCTGTCCACTGCAGGCTCCCAGCGGCTCCCAAGGAGTCCAGTTCTCCTCTTCTTTTTCCTCCTACCAATGCTCTCCTTCTTTCTCTCTCTCTCTCTCTCCCCCCGCCTTCCCTCCTCCTCCCTTCCTCTTCTTCTATATACCTGCCAAGTTGGGCTCTTTCACTGCAAAGCTCACATCAAAGGCGGTTGCAGGGCCGCAGCTGAACAGCATCACCACTGTCCCAAAGACAACCCCAAAGAGGGGCCTCGACTGCGCCTCCTCGAAGTTGCTGGCTGGATTTGGCCAAGTGCAGGAATGATTTTTGCTAGGGCATGGATGGAGAAGAGCCAAGGGCCCCTTTTGGTCACTTCCGAAGAGCAAAAACGTGTTGAGAGGAGGCCGGTTTAAGATTTCAAACAGAACCTCCCCAGCGCGCATGAAAGGACTTGATTAGCATATGTCAAGAGGACCCGCTTATATACTCGGTGTGTATGTACACAGGACTCTGATCTGATCAGTTTGCGGAGTTGGAGCCCCAGCCCCCAGCCCCAGTCCTAGTATTGGCAGCGGCAGCTATAGATATTTCTGCAGAGCCAGCAGCCGGCTCCCACCTACCCAAGGAGAGAAGATCGCTCCAAGACAGGGAGAGCTTCCCTGCCATTTCAGTGCAAAGTCCCTCCAGCGACCTCAGAGGAGTCACCGGGCCTTAACTTTTTGCGCTCGTTTTGCTATAATTTTTCTCTATCCACCTCCATCCCACCCCCGCAACACTCTTTACTGGGGGGGTCTTTTGTGTTCCGGATCTCCCCCTCCATGGCTCCCTTAGCCGAAGTCGGGGGCTTTCTGGGCGGCCTGGAGGGCTTGGGCCAGCAGGTGGGCTCGCATTTCCTGTTGCCTCTTGCCGGGGAGCGGCCGCCCCTGCTGGGCGAGCGCAAGAGCGCAGCGGAGCGGAGCACCCGTGGCGGGCCGGGGGCTGCGGAGTTGGCGCACCTGCACGGCATCCTGCGCCGCCGGCAGCTCTACTGCCGCACCGGCTTCCACCTGCAGATCCTGCCCGACGGCAGCGTGCAGGGCACCCGGCAGGACCACAGCCTCTTCGGTACGTACCAGCATCGCGACCCCACCCCCACCCGCGCCCCAGCTGGGCTCCTCGTCCCCTCCCCGTGCACCTCCCTGCCAAGGGCGTCAGCACCGCGCGGAGCCCGGAGCTCCCCTGGACCCATCCGGTGCAAGTTGCAGGCTGGGGCTGAAGGGCGGGCCAGAGCAGGCACTGGCAGAAATTTTCCTGCCCGTTTGTCGCCGCAGCCTCTAGCAGGGCAGCAGTTCCAGACGCTAGGGGCGGCAGGAGAAAGGGTGGGCGCTCCGCAGGCTCCTTCCTGCCTTCCCCTTGCCCTTCCCACTGCCGGGGACACCAAGACCTGGTGCACCCGGCATCACAGTTCTGCACTGCTTACCTCGCAGGCAGTGTAAAAAAAAGTCCCTATATGTTTTTCTCTGATTTCCTTTCTCATTTTCCCCAATGCCTTCCACTTTACAAAAATTAACTACAGGAAGCACTGCGCTTCTTTAAACGTGCCTCACTGTTACGCAGCTGATTATGCACCCGGGGCTGCTGCTCTCTCAGGTCGTAGCTCTTGCCCTGGGTGGCGAGCATTTACGCGTCTACCTAGAGACCTGCAAATGTTCACTCAAAGAGGTAGCAGATTAACTTTGCGTGGGCAGCTTCGCTACCGTCAGGCTCACCTGTCTGAGATTCTCTGAGCTCCTAAGTTCTACCTGGGTGAGAAAAGAAAAGGAATGGGGGAGGGGTGGGGAAGGGGGAAGACTGCCCGGCTACTGAGCATGCCCAGTTTTTCAGCCAAGCTCCTCTTTAGAAATTGTGCAACCTGAAAGCAAGGATCTTGGTGTTGACCTTAGGAAAGAGGAAATGGGAAAGCGAAAGAAGATATGGGTGGGAACACAGAGGGACGTATTTCAGAATACCTCCAGCAGTGCCTGGGAAGAGAAGGGGTTAAAAGAAAGAAACAAGCAAGCGATTGTTAAGGAAGCGTCTGTTAAGGTACTAGGTTGGGAAGGTCTCTCCTGTTAATGACTTCCTAACTAGCTGTGTAACTAGAAAGTGCCCTCATCAGTCTGAGGCTTCTTTTCTGTACAAAGATGGGGTTAAATTATATGATCTCTTTTAGGTGCTCTCCGGTTCTAATATCCCAGGATCTTTCCCCCATAGCTGAAGTTTCCATTCTATTAGAGTTAACCTGCAAGCAATCTCAAAGGATTTTGATCCTCACACTTTTGATATCACTGGAAAAATTCATTACATTTTTTAAAAAGATACCATTAATTTGTCAGCCACAATCCGTAGTGCAATGGCATTCTTTGAGAATCCACCCATCTCTGAATGGCCCTCTCTTATCTCGTCCTCACTGCCTTGTTCTTCTAATTATTCCTTTCTTGGTTTGTAGGACTCATTAAAACTTTGGAGAAGTGTAAATCTCAGTTTGATGGGGGCATTTGTAACTCTAGATATAGAAATAAGCATGTGGTGGTCATTTGGTAGCACTTAAAGGCTTAGAAAATTAACTTTTTAAAACCCACATGTTTGCAGCTTCCACTGATCTCTTCCAAATTCCCATTGACCATCAGTCAAGAGTGTCATGACCTAGTGGCCAACCTGGGGTCACTTTTAGAAAGTATTTTTTAAATTGAGGAGGCTTGAGATTTTTAAACTCCTGGCCTTGGGCAATCTTTCTGCGTTGGCTTTCCAAAGTACTGGGATTACAGGCATGAGCCACTGTGCCTGGCCCTGCGATTTCCATTCTGAAGAACTTTGCTGACACCAGGTGGCTCAGTTCTCTTGCCTTTAAAGATGACTTCACTCCACTCATTACAGAAAAATCTTCCAACTACCAGAAAGATTTAGAAATAAACACAAATATGATAATACTTAAAGGTAGAGCAGGTAGAAGTTAAGCTTAGGTAATACTCAGACTTTCACTGTGGAATACACAGTGTAGTCCTGGAAATTCTACTTTTAAGACACTTGTAATTAAACTGAATCTCCTCAATGACAGAAAAAAAATAGGCCTCTTCTGCTTTGTGTCTGCTTATAAGACTGACCCTATGGGGAGAGATAAGTAAATATTTGTAGACTTGATAACATTCATTCACAGAATTTAATGGTATTTCTTTAGGAATGGAAGTTGCATATCAGAATTATTATCCTGCTAGCACATTTTGTTTTTGCTAAACTTGTATTAATTGTTTAGTAGTTGCAAAAAAAAAAAATGACAGATTGAATTTGTGCCAATGTAAGTCACTCTATGGTGGGAGGCTATGTATAGGAACAAAATACTCACTGTTAAACAAAAGGAAGATAGCCTAGATTACTCTGGGAACCAAAAGGAGTGAATGGCCTTCTTATGATATATTATAGTGTATCCTAGTGGCCTTCAATAGCTTAGACATCATAATTTACTATGAGAGAGTGTAGGTAAGAAGAAAGTTTATGTTCAACTTATATAACATTGTATGCTTCTGTTTGTTTGCCTTCTTTTGCTAGTGCTTCAGTTACTATTAAATTATTTTTTAATTTTAAGAAAACTCTTATCTTTGTTATCAGAGTGACAATTTTGAAAAACTCATGAATGGCTATTTCAGATTTAAAGGAAATAACTTTTTTTTTGCCAATTTTATACTAATTTGGTCATGAGTTATATCTCTGGGTTTATAATGGAGGTTTTCTGCACAGTAGTACAGCAGGAAGACTTTACCTAATACGTAAACATGGAATCATTTCTTAAAAAAAAAAAGTTTAGCCTGAGATCAAACATATTTCTTTAAAGGCTTTTCCTTTATTCTCCCCTATTCTCCATAGATTTGTCTGATGTGGTTGCATTGTGGGTTGACTCACCTGTTTATTATGATTATTAAAAAGGCTGGCTTTGAAAGTGATACCAGAAAGACAAAGTACCTCCAAGTCTTTTTATGGGACACTGGGCATTAGAAAATCTATCTAAAATCTGTGATTACCTCTTAAGGAAAATTTTTCATGTCTACTCTTTGTAAAGGAATTAGCTTGGTTGCTACCTCATATTATAAATAAGAAAGACTTGTCAAATCTCATTTAAGAATCAAATGATTACAAATTACTATGTGGTATACTATTTCCTCAAGGAGAAAAAGGATCAGAATTTAAAAGTGTGACTAAAATCTTTAAGAGGAACACACACAAAAAACACGTAACCTCTTTCCCATCAGTCCCATGAGCCATTGCCAAATTATTTATGCCTGGTTATATATAAGGTTTTGAATATTGTTTAATAAAGTTAAAACTATTGCATATAATTATTCTAAGAGCATATATAATCTTTTATCTTTCTACAACTACATATTTTTTGGCAAGATGACAGCATTAAGGTAAGAATTAAAGTATAGGTGTTTTACCTTTTAGTTACACTTTATGAGATCTGTTATATAATTAGCGTATATAGAAATTAAAGCTTTATTTTATTATAATTGAAAACTTATTCCATTCTACATTCTAATCACTTAATCAGTTCCTGTTCTTTGCAAGACAAGAGAATCTTAATGTTAATCAGATACTTAAAGGGAATTAAGTTGCATTTCGGCTACAGCACACTTTTTAACTTGAATGTAACATTCAATACGAAGTAACTATACATTTGTAATTATATCCTGAATAAAATTACATTAATATATATATTTTCTACCAATTATGTTTTGGGCCTATGTTTTTGTATCTGCAGGACTCTTTTGCTAATGAACTTGGCCATGAGTTTGATTTTCCTTCACTCCCCACCTCTGTATTTGTCATTATGATGGCTGTCCCATGGAGTTTGAGCCTTCTTGCTATATCTTATCTTCTTTCTACGCTAGGCTTTCAATGAGGGATCCTGGCTCTTTCAAGCCACTTAGAGACTATTTAGCAGTGTATTGTTGCTGTAAGATGCTTGATAGCTCTAGTGTTCTACATGATCTCCTAATAGTTTGAAAGAGCTCATTTGTCTTGCTAAGAATCTATGTTTCTGCCAAAGAGTGAATTAGGCTTTGGATAGAATAGAGCCCTGCATATCAGTAAATAGTCAGATTCTGTACTTTCCCTTGGCCTTGGGAGTATCACGTGTCCAAACAGGAACTTGTACAATAAATCAAGAAATGACTTAAGAGCAAGAGTCAGGCTAAATGGTACACATTTATACTGTTTGTAGAGCTCAGGATGGGGTGAAGGGGTGAAGGTAGCATGCTATTGAGGAAGGCAGCTCCAAGCATAGAAAGTACAGCTATACTTTTTCAGCAGAGTCGAAGAGGGAAGAATGAGACAAAGGAATTAGTCCAAAGTTTAGTGTGTGCAGAAAAAAAAAGGGTGATTCAGAGGGAGACATTAAGTTTACAGTTTTTAAACTATGGTCTATCAGTGTATTTAGGGAAGAGTTTTTGTTTTTATTTTATCTACTGATAAATGGAAATAATTCTACAAAGTTATTGATAGCAAATCTACTTGTATGCTAAATTCATCATATTTGGCTATCACATTTAATGAATTACAAAGTCCTTTTTCTTGTCTGAACTATACAATTTTAAAAAATTATATAGCAGGAATCATACCATGTTATATAAAGTCTTGAAACTACTGTATTGTCCTCAAGAAACAGTGTCCTGAAGAAGAAACACTGGATTAGGGCTGAGAATGGAAGTTTAAGTGTCAGTTCTACCAGTTACAAATATCATGTCCCTTAGGCAAGTCAGTAAGCCTTTCTGAGCCTTAGTTTCTTTATATGTAAAATCAAAATAATAGTATCTTCCCTATTTATTTTAAGGACTTGTTTTTTAGGTCCAGATGAGAAAATAGAAACAGATGCCCTTTATTAACTATAAAACACTGTTTTACCCAATAAAGGATGCTGCTGCTCCTAGAAACAGATTGATGTGATTTATTGTAAATAAAAACAAACGATGAATAGAAAATGGTTATAATTAACTAAGGGGATCATGGAAAACTGAGAATACCTCTATTATATACAATTTCTAATAATAATAGTTTCCATTTGTTGAATGCCTAAATGTGTGTGCAGAAAAAAATCCTCACCCATCTCCTTTAGGGAGACATTTTATCCATTTTGCATATGAGGAGATTAAAGTTCAAAGAAGACAAATGACTTGCCTACTCAACCTAGTTAGTAAGTTCCTGAACTGGAATTTAAACCCAGCTCAGTCTGGTGTAAGGTTTCACACCCTTCATATTATACCACTGTTGTAGGGCTTTCTCCTCAGTTCAGTTAAAAGCAGAGGTCCTTGTCACATGACCAGAAAAGATTAGGCTCATGGACATATAGAAGGGCGAGAAAAATGGAATTTACTGGGCGAAAAGAAAAAAAAAAAGCAAAGCAAGAGAGGTTCCTGTTACCAGGCCTCACCTCACAGATTGAATACCAGGTGACCACCCAGTTACAGGAGAGGCCAGGCTTCTGCCTGTTGCAAGCGCGTGAATTTCCCAAGGCTCCATCCTATCGTTGCAGTGTGCTGGCTGGTCAGAGGTTCTCTGGGGTCCCCTTTATACTTGGCTCATCATATATGATGAGGAGTTTTCTTTTTTTGTCTTTTTTCATCTGCCATAAAATAATTGCCTAGCCGTTTCCAGTTTACAAAAGACTTCTATGTATATATTGTTATATTTAGCAATAATGTCCAACTTCTACTATTTGGAAGATTTTTGTTAGTCATATGCTCATTCATAAATATAAAACATAATGTTTTTGTAAATTGTTTACATATGCAGGTATTTTGGAATTCATCAGTGTGGCAGTGGGACTGGTCAGCATTAGAGGTGTGGACAGTGGTCTCTATCTTGGAATGAATGACAAAGGAGAACTCTATGGATCAGTATGTATTATTTCTATTTTTTATTATTATTGTAATTATTAAAATAATGACTATCCAATATGTAATTAAAATGTCTACCAATAATGTCTGTTAGAAGAATATAAAATATACTTATGTAGAAATCAGAAATCTATATCCTGCTAAATCTCCATGTGTCTGGGCAAGAGTCTAGTAACTCAGTTATATTTTTAAAACCCCCAACCATTATTGATATTGATATTTGGCTACTGTATTTAATGAATTATAAAGTCCTTTTTCTTCTCTGAACTATACAAGTTAATTTTAAAAATTAAAATTTTTAAAATTTGCCTTCAGCTCACTAGCTCTTCCTACACATTATTTTCAGTCTTTCTAGTTTCCTCTGTATTTTGATCATTCCCTCCAGAGACAGAGATAAATGGGAGAATTTTTTTTCTTGCCGTGTTAGACTCTCTCACCTTTATGTTTATTTAAGGTAAACTTTCCCTACCTGTTATCATCTTCCACAGCTAAATATACATCACTTACTTGCTGACCTTTGTATGTAGAAAATAAGTGAATAAAGTTGTGAGATATTGCAAGTAATAAGAGAAGATGGCAAACACACTAGTTCTTCTATGCCTGTAGTCTTAAAAATTACCATGGCCATGGGCTCACTCAAAGTTGTATTGGGCAATTTTTAACTTGCTGCTAGGGATAAGTGCACATCTGTGGGTCTACTATGAATGTTTAAATATGGCACTTAAGTTGTATTTTTCAGGTTAATATTTCATCAGTATAAGTTTTAGTTTTAGAACAAAGCTGCAATAGCAACACAAGAATTAAAATAATGGGACAGGGTAACACTCTACCGTATACAACAATATGGATTTTTCTCTTTCATTGTTAACATTTTTTATTTGTACACACTTGCTTATATGCTTTTACAAGAATTGGTAAGATAAAAATATATGCCAGTATCCCACACCTCTTTTTATGTGAACTATCTTCTCGAACTTGAAGTCTCTGTAATTATTTTTATGATTAAGCAGATGGCACTATCTGGTGCCTTCTTTTTTCTTAAAAGCTCAACTGGAACCACAGTATTCAATTAGAGTCTTAATATACATTGAGAAAAATTGGTGATGATATTGAAGTAGACAAATATCTGTCCTTTGTAAGGGTAAAACTTGTTTTTTTCTGAGCTTCCTGTCAGGTCAGAACAAGGAAAAATAATGCAATGTATGATAATCATAAGTGTAGAATTATAGTAAAATTAATAGAATTACAACAGAAAAAAATCATGCATACAATATTCATGTATATGTTAGATTTGAAAAAAGCAACTGTGGTTTATCCCTTAGGACAATATACAGTCCATTTTGAAAAGATGATAAGTCATTGGGCTTTTATCTTAGTAGTAAGAGATCCAGGTAAAAGTTAATCATGGAGAATGTATCATCAGACAATTAGGAAATTCATAAAGAGAAGATATATGATTTGGAGTCATCATCATGAATTTGGAATTTGGTTCTTAGCAAGATCTTGAAATGTTACAAGGTGAGAGTAGAGGCTTAATAGGTGGAACTCTGGCATCTAATGATGGAAAAAGGTAAACTACAGGTCTGCTTGGTAGTGATAGTCATAGTAGGGTGATAATATGGGACATGAGAAAATTCAGGGTATTTATTAAGTATTTGAAAATAAAATTGGGAATTGACATTTGACTTAAAGTTCTTTAAAGGATGGGTCCCCACCCCTGGGCCACTGACTGGTGCAGGTCTGTGGCCTGTAAGAAACTGGGCTGCACAGCAGGAGGTGAGCAGCAGGCAAGTGAGTGAAGCTTCATCTGTATTTGCAGCTGCTCTCCATGGCTCATGTTACCACCTAAGCTCCGCCTCCTGTCAGATCAGTTATGGGATTAGATTCTCATAGGAGCATGAACCCTATTGTGAACTGTGCATGCAAGAGATCTAGGTTGCATGCTTCTTATGAGCATCTAATGCTTGATGATCTGTCACTGTGTCCCATCACCTCCAGATGGGACTGTCTAGTTGCAGGAAAACAAGCTCAGGGCTCCCACTGTTTCTATATTATGATGAGTTGTATCATTATCTTATTATATATTACAATGTAATAATAATAGGAATGAAGTGCACAATAAATGTAATGTGCCTGAATAATCCTGAAACCATTCCTCCTCCTCCTGGTCCGTGGAAAAATTGTCTTCCATAAAACTGGTCCCTGATGCCAAAAATGTTGGGGACTGCTGCTTTAAAGTACACTGCCAGATGAAGTCACCTGTATGAGGAATTAGAGATAACATATGAACTAAAACAAAGCAAAACCAATTTAACCTTTTTCTTTCTTTGACAAGGATGTAGTGATAGGCAAAGAAATGAAAATATAGAGTTGAAACTTGTAAAGAAATTATCTCAAAGGTATTTTTTAAAAAATAATAGTTATCTTCTCTGTTTCAGGAGAAACTTACTTCCGAATGCATCTTTAGGGAGCAATTTGAAGAGAACTGGTACAACACCTATTCATCCAACATATATAAACATGGAGACACTGGCCGCAGGTATTTTGTGGCACTTAACAAAGATGGAACTCCTAGAGATGGTGCCAGGTCCAAAAGACATCAGAAGTTTACACATTTCTTACCTAGACCAGTGGATCCAGAAAGAGTTCCAGAATTGTACAAGGACCTACTGATGTACACTTGAAGTGTGATAGTGACTTTATGAAAGAGTCAAACCACAGCTATTCTTTCTTATCACGGTTCCTATCATAAATAATAACCCAAGAAGACATTCAGAATATTAGAGTCTATTTTCTACTGGGAGACTGAATTTGGAAAGAATATTGAGAAAAAACAAAAAAACATTTTGACCAGAAATAGATGATGATCACTCTTTATAGATGGATTAAGTTCCTTTAGATACATTGGCTCAGTCCTTACCAGTAGATTGAAGCCAATAATCTGTCAAGTTGTGAGTAATGGGAACCCCCACATGGTTGCTGCTGGTGCCTCACCTCTCTGGATTATGTTTACTTTAAGATTTACGTTAAAAATAGAGACTTCATGTTGAAGAAACGGATTGACTTAGTTAGCCAAGAGCATTGCTACATATATTCTGAGGACCTTGTAGAATTCACAGGTTATGGCATTATATGTTAAAACTAAACAAAACAAAACCTGAGTGAAACTATGAACTATGAAACATGCCACACCAAGACAGAACATTTTTTAAAAGAATGGACCTATTTATACATTTTCAATTTGAAAATATTTATTATATATTTATTTATTAAAGAGTTTATTTTTTACTGGGATATGAAGATAATACAAAGAGTAAAAAACAACAAACGTTTCTTTATTGTGCCATTACTTTATTGTGGTGTCTTACTTTGTAAAGAAGACGTTACTATACCACATTAACCATAGAGATTTTGAATTTCTTTTTAAAAATATAGTGTAGATTATATTTTTTATGCAATCAATTGCCTTGCCTTCTAAATGTAACATTGGTTCCCTTTGGTCTAGAAAATGCTTTACTGATTTGTATTAAATTCAACACACATTCAAAAGAGAATTAAACATTTTAATTTAATGTTTTGACTTGAAAGTTCTCCTATTTATATAACATTTTGAAAATGACAAAATTCTAAATGCCCTAGAGAAAGACTTTGGTATTTAAAGAACTTCTAATGTTGAAAAGTATTGAACATTACAGTCAACTTATGTTCACTTATTTTTTTAATTCAGTGTGGCAAAGACCATTTCTTTCACCCAGTATGATTGTAGAAAGAATGAGTCTTTGTGGCACCTCCATTAACAATGGTAAGTCCCCATCTACCTGAGTCTGGTATTCTTGTCATTATATCTGTTATTTAGCCATTTATTCAGTGAACACTTTTTTTAAATTTCCTTTTTAAGTTATTTTATTTTTTTTTTTTGTAGAGGTAGAGTCTTGCTATGTTGCCCAGGCTTGTCTCAAACTCCTGGCTTCAAGTGATGTTCCCACCTCAGCCTCCCAAAGTGTTGGGATTACAGGCGTAAGCCACCATTCCTGGCCCAGCAAATGTTCATTAAAGGCTGTTATACACCAGACACTGTGTTAGGCAGTAGGGGAAATGGGGTGATCCAGATAGAGGTGGGCTCTATATCATAGAGCCTAATGGCTGGTAGGAAAGACAGATAGTAACCAAGTAAATTAACAAATACCTTAATTATGAATTGTGATTTATTCTATGAGGAAAACAAGGTTCAGACAGAAAAAAAGAAAGAACAAATTTAGGATGGGTCAGAGAAAGCTTTTCTAGGGAAATGACATTTCTGATGGGCCCTAAAGGGTAAGAAGGGGGCTAGCCAGGTCAAGAGAAGGATAAGAACCTTCCAGGGAGAGGAGGCAGTGAGTCTGGGGTTCCTAAGACAGGAAATAGCTTTGTGGCTGGAGCTTAGTGAGATATTGGGAGAGTGGCACAGATGAGTTTAGAAAGCTAAGCAGATACAAATTCTGGTAGATTTGTAGAAGTTCTGAGGTTTTATTTCCCGGTGCCCAGCAGTTGTCAACGCCACTGCCCTCATGGTTGGCGGTGGCGTTGACAACAGCTGCCACTCTTTGCCAACCTGGAGAGCTGGGTAAGACATGGATTGCTGGCCTCTACCCCCAGAGTTTCTGATGTGTAGTTCTGGCGTGGGGTCTAAAAATTTGTATTTCTAGTTTCACCTAGTTTCCTAGATGATGTTGACCATACTTTGAGAGTCACTAATCTGGGACAGTGTTACTAATGTTTAATGTACATATGAATCACCTGGGGGTTTTTATTAGAGGATGGTCTGGGATTTTGCCTTTTTATAATGTCCCAAGTGATGCTTGATGCTGCTAGATCTTGAAGCACACTTTGAATGCCAAGACTATTGCTTTAATTTCATCTTATTTCTATATTTGTTCACCTTCTCATACTTACATAAATTAATACTGATGTGTAGGGTGAGAGGACAGAGTTCAACATATGACTTTAATAAAGCTATATGTGAATGTGTGTGTATGTGAAGAGTTGGGTGTGCACTCAGTTGTGTATATGGGAGAGATAGAGAATGAAATGTTTTAGCTCAAAATCGCTTGGTTTTATGAATATAAAAAATAAAAAAAGTTTAGCAGTAATAATTTAATAATCTTCAAAATAACTCCATTTTTACTTTTATTTATGAACTAAAAAGTAAAAAACTACTTTTGGTTCAATGTTTGACATCCATAGTTAAAATATACGCCCTAAAGCAAGCATTAAGCAAATATTTTAAGTCTTTTGCAAAATGGTGCTTTTGGCTAAACTTGTAACTATGGGGGAAATTGTATACATTTAAAAAAAAACAGTACACGGATCAAAGATGGCCCCAAATAAATGTTTTTCAATCAAAAAATTTTTCGAGATATAACAGGGATATGTGTCTAACATTTTTGTTGTGACAGACACTTGTAGTGATTTGAGGAAGGAAATGTGGTTGAAGCAATGGTTTTATAAACTTTTAGACAGTTAGGAAGTCATTCTGTGTTTTAATCTTATTATGTTTATATATTGGCATCCATTCCTATGTCAGAAAAATAATTTGCCTTTGCTGAATTGACACTATTTGAAGAAATGATTATTGGATATCCAAAGAGCTTTACTTAATACTACTAAATGGGCGTGATATGTGAACATATTAATTAACTTACACATGGAGAGAGAAGAATTTAGTTTATTATCAAATCAATATTTTGAAAGCAATTTATTCTCAGGATGCTAGGGAGAGACATCATCTATTATTCTTTTTGTCTCTTTATTTTTATTTTGTCCATTTAAAATGTAATATTAGTAATTATAAATTAACTTACATTTTTCATTCTTTTTTTTCTTGGAATATTAATTACCAATTGCCAAACTTCTGTACATTTTCTGCAATGATAAGAGAAATCTAAGCACATGGGGTTGGAGGAAACTCTTGGTCTGTTGATTATAAAAGGTTTGGTTTTCAGACAAATGCAATGTTGAAACAAGGAATTTATTTTATTTATTTATTTTTTATTGTACTTTAAATTCTGGGATACATGTGCAGAAAGTGCAGGTTTGTTACATAGGTATACATGTGCCATGGAGGTTTGCTGCACTTATCAACCTGTCATCTGGATTTTAAGTCCTGCATGCATTAGGCATTGGTCCTAATGGTCTCCCTCCCCTTCTTCCCTACCACCTGACAGGCTCTGGTGTGTGATTCTCCCCTCCCTGTGCCCATTGTTCTTATTGTTTGACTCCCACTTATGAGTGAGAACATGTAGTGTTTGGTTTTCTGTTCCTGTGTTACAAAACAAGAAATTTAAAGCCACCAATCCTTTGTGAGATTATAGACCTATCATAAACTTAGTGTATAAAATAAGAAAACCATTCAGGCTATCACTTACATTTATAATGCAGTTATGGCAATTTCCAGTTTTGTGAATTAGCTAATCATCAGAAATATCTCATATACACCAAAAGCCTGACTTCAATAGAAAAGTTGTTAGGCCTACAAATAGAGTCCTCACTTAATGTTATTGATATATTCTTGGAAGCTGTGATATTAAGCAAGATAACATATAATGAAACCAATTTTTTTTTTTTTGAGACGGAATCTCACTCTGTCTTCAGGCTGCAGTGCAGTGGCTCAATCTTGGCTCACTGCAACCTCTGCCTCCTGGGCTCAAGCAATTCTCCTGCCTCAGCCTCCCTGGTAGCTGGGACTACAGGTGCACACCACCACGCCCAGCTAATTTTTTTTTTTTTGTCTTTTTAGTAAAGATAGGGTTTCACCATGTTGTCCAGGATGGTCTTGATCAGTCTCTTGACCTCATGGTCTGCCTGCCTAAGCCTCCCAAAGTGCTGGGATTACAGGCATGAGCCACCGCACTTGGCCAATGCAATCAGTTTTACTGTGAGATAATTTATATAACATTGCTATGGCATATTTCTGATCTCAAAAATATCACCAAATCTCCGACTAAATAAAAATAAAAATTTAGAGATGCATCTCTAAGCTTAACATTTTGTTGGGGAAGCAAGAATAGTCATATGGGTCTTTGGTATGTCCGAAGAACAAAGACAAGGTTAGAGGTTTCACAAAAAGGAGAAATGTTCTGTATCATTTTGAAAGAAGGTTCAATTGGCACTAGTAAAATGTGGGGAGCTGACAAGCTCTGACTGGTGAGTGACTGCAGTGGATAAAGCTAGTCTTAGAGTCCTAACAGGTTGTTTCCGTAGCTATTAGATGAAACTGGTTTTGAGTTACAGCAGGCAGTTTCAGCAGCCAGGATTGCAGAGAATTATATTCTTGGAGCAATAATTATACGCCCTGAATTTTCTCTTCCCACTGGCTTCTTGACTCTGTTTTAGTTGGGCATGACATGAGTGACTCAGTTTATATGCTTAACTTTTGCGCTAAAGACCCAAAACACTTTTAATGTTGAACATTGAAATAAATGTGAGTCACACATACATTTAAGATAGATTCATTCAAAGCATAATTTGATGCTAATTATTTACTCAATTTTTGGTGAATCAGTAAATGATGGTTATTATAGTGGTAGTAGGTTAAATCAAGGAATAAATGTTGGCAAAGCAAAAATTTTTGGGAGCACATCTTACCACCGTGCAGTTCACAAACAAACAATAAATGTGGCGGGCTTGCTGAGTACTTTCCTGCGTCATCTATTGCCCTGCATTGGCATGATTATTGTATATTTGACAGATTTTTATTTTACAATAATTTGTATCCATTCATTCGTTTTTCAACTCTCTTATTCAAGTTCAGGGTCATAAGTGGCTGGAGTATATTCCAGAAGCTCCAGAGACAAGGTAGGAACCATCCTGGATAGGATGTCATGCCACCCAGGGCACATTTATGCACATACATACACACTCACACACGCTCATACAGGGACCATTTAGACATACCAGTTAAACTAATGTGCACATTTTTGGGAAATGGGAAAAAACCAGAGTACCTGGTTAAAGCCTGCGCAAACATGGAGAATGTGCCAACTCCACACAGACAGTGGCTATGCTGTGGTGCCATTTGTTTTCTCATCAACTTTATAATAAAATGACCTTAAATGAAATGATTTTGTGTGAGGACCTGCTGCACATAATTTCTAACAATAAAAATTTGAAAGCCATTACATAGTCTTGGTAAGTAAGAAGTTAGTCCTTTAAATAACCTTTATGTGTTCAGTGCATACTGCTTCCACTAGCCAAAATAATTGGGGGCAGCCAGTGACGTTTACTCCAAATTAATCCTGATTTCAAGATTCTGACAGTCAACAATTAGACTAATAAAAAAATTGTGACCTCAAGGAGGATTGAACTCTGTTGTTCCTAAGAGATACTTCTGCATCCTTTGGCATATATTTGTATTCTAAATCATATTTTAAAATTTTAAGTGGGAGTTTTTAGATGATCAATTACCCTAAAATATTGTTGACCCCTTATTGTGTGTGTGTGTTTTTTTAAGAGAGGGTTCTTAGTGAGATCTAATCTTTTCTAGCATAAGCACCAGTTTGAGAGACTCACACTGATAGGAGGAGGTTTGTAGGATTGTATTAGTTTTCCATTGCTATGTAACAAATTACAGCAAACACAGACACTTAAAACAACATCCATGTATTACCTCACAGCTCTGTTGGTCAGAGGCAAAGACGGCTTGTGTGGGTTCTCTGCTCAGCTTCTCTAAAATCAAACTTTTATACATTTTCAATACGTTCCATTAATGTCTTCAAAACTATTAATAACCAGGCGATGTTTTTGCATCCATGAATATTTAAAGTTCACTTTAAGATATTTAAAGTTCATACTGCTTGGGGTGCAGGAGTTTTGTCTCCTTCAAATATATTTTTTTGTATTGAATGCCCCTCCTCTGGTGGGGATGCTGGTCTGTCTGCTCTTTCTGTTGGGCTGGGGAACCAGGTGGAATTACATCTACCCATTGCAGATGTCTGGAGTTGGAATAGAGCACTTATTATTTATGAAGCAGTGAAGAAGTTGGCATGGAGAAGCTGATGTAGAAGTTAGAGGATCAGGTACATGTAAATGAACTTCTAGTTGCTTGGAGCCGAATCTGAAAATCTCTATTGTAATGCAGGGCCATAAAGTTTTCTGTGTAATACGACTAAACATTTTAGGGGCCAGATAGTGGATTTTAAAAGTTGTCCAGTTCTAGTGAGACTAATTATAACCTAAGTTCTAGAGATAAATACCAGGCCCAGGTTGGCCAGTCTTACATATGATCTTAGCCATGGTTTTTATTTTATTTTATTTATTAATTTATTTATTTTTGAGAAGGAGTCTTTCTCTGTTGCCCTGGCTGGAGTGCAGTAGCACAATCTCGGCTCACTACAACCTCCACTGCCTGGGTCCAAGCGATTCTACTGCCTCTGACTCCTGAGTTGCTGGGATTATAGGCATGCACTGCCACACTTGGCTAACTTTTGTATTTTTAGTAGTGACGGGGTTTCACCATATTGGCCAGGCTGGTCTTGAACCCCTGACCTGAAGTGATCCACCCACTTCTGTCTCCCAAAGTTCTGGGATTATAGGAGTGAGCCACTGTGCTTGGTCAGCCATAGTATTTAAGTTAAGGATTGGCATGTGATCCACGCATGCCAAGTAAAGCCTTGCCTGGTATTCCTGCCGAAACTTTAAGGAAAGATGGGTTCTCCCCTGAGATGGCAGGGATTTAGAACAATATAAGTTTAGAACTTTGGGTCCATCTGTGCTGCCTTGAAGGGAAACCCTACCCAAAGCTAAAACCAAAACTAAGGAAAGTAGAACAGCTGGATAGGGAGGGACATGGAAGATTACTCCCAGGTCTCGAAACCTCATCAAAGAACTCCCAACACTGTTCTGATCAGATTTCAGAATTGCTATAAACAAGTAACTCCTTTGTACCTTGTATTTCTTTCTTTTTGAATAGAAATGTTAATAGATTTTATGCCTATTCTATCATTGGGTGTGTTGGGGAAATAAAACTTGTCTTTTTAGTCTCATGGGGCCATAGATTGAGAAGAAAGATGTGCTAGAATTTGTATGTAACTAATTATGCCTCAGGAATCTCCTCCAAATCTACATCTGGTTTTTTTTAAATTTAAAATTAGCTGGGCATGGTGGCTCATATCGGTAATCCCAACACTTTGGGAGGTCGAGGCAGGTGGATCACGAGATCAGGAGTTCGAGACCAGCCTGGCCAAGATGGTGAAACCCCATCTCTACTAAAAATACAAAAATTAGCTGGACATGGCAGCAGACACCTGTAATCCAGCTACTTGGGAGGCTGAGTCAGGGAATTGCTTGAACCCAGGAGGCAGAGGTTGACTGCACTCCAGCCTGGCGACAGAGCAAGACTCCGTCCCCCACCCCACCCCCAAAAAAAACAACCAAAAACCAAAAACCAAAAAACAAACTAAAATTTATTTATTTTTTGTTCTTTTGGATTTGGGGGTACAAGTGCAGTTTTGTGACGTGGATGTATTGTGCAGTGGTGAAGTCTGGGTTTTTAGTGTAGCCATTACCTCAGTAGCGTACATTGAACCTGTTTTCATCCCTCATCCCATCCCACGGTCCCACCTAAGTCTCCAACGTCTATTATTCCACTGTCTATGCCATGCTACATCTGATTAAGATAAGGAAAATTTTGGACTTTCAGATGTTACAATGGGTTGATACTTGGGAGAAACTTGGGAGAGAGTGAATGTATTTTTCATGCAAAAGGGACAAGAATCATTGGAGCCAGCAGTGGTCTGTAGTGGACAGATTCGAAAGTGCTCCTCCCTGCAATCCCTGCCTTCTGGTGCTCATGCTTTTGTGTAATTCCCTGTGGGGCACTTGTGACTTACTTCCAGAAATAGAATACAGCCAAGGGGAGGGATGTCATGCTTATGATCATACTGTATAAGACTCTGCTTTGCTAGTTGATTTGCTCTAGAGACTCATTGCTGAGTTGATGAAGTAAGCAGCCATGCTGGGAAAAGTAGGAGTGGTGATGAACTGCATGTGGCCTCTAGGAGCTGAGAGCAGTCTTCAGTCAATAGAGAGCCCCAAGCTGGGGACCTCAGTCCTACAACAGCAAGAAATTAAATTCTGCCAATGATCTGAGTGAGCTTGGGGGTAGATTCTTCACCATTCAAGCCTCAAGATAAAAATGCAGTCTTCTGGTTACAGGTTTGTGAAACCCTGAGCTGAGGGCCCTGTTAAACCCTGCTTGAAATCCTGACACACAGAAAAAGTGAGATAATCAATGCATATTATTTTAAGCCACTAAGTTTATAGTAATTTATTTCACAGAAATAGGCAGCACATACATTTATTAATTCAAGGGAACATTTATTTATTTATTTTTTTTATTTTGAGACAGAGTCACTTTTTCTGTCCCAGGTTGGAGTGCGGTGGCACCATCTCAGCTCACTGCCATCTCCGCCTCCTGGGTTCAAGCGATTCTCCTGTCTCAGCTTCCTGAGTAAGCTGGAATTACAGGCGTGTGCCACCACGCCCGGCTAATTTTTATATTTTTAGTAAAGACGGGGTTTCACCATGTTAGCCAAGCTGGTCTCAAACTCCTGCTCTCAGGTGATCCACCTGCCTTGGCCTCCCAAAGTGTGGAACATTTATTGTTAATCATATAAATGTTTAACAATAAACATTCTGAGTTATTTGCTGGTGTCTTTTTTAAAAATTATTTCTACAGTCTAAGCAATAGAGGCAATGCATCTTCATCTCTGACCGTAGACTTGGAGCTTTTACTCAAATGAAATGTATTCTTGGACATGTCCCATAATTGTTGCTTGGTTACTTCTCTGCCTGAATGAAGTGGCTTAACTTCTTCTTTATTACTGAGATGATGATAGTGCTGATAATGATGACATTAAATCAAATTTATGTTTTTCTCATCTGGCGCACTAAGGTATATGCTTCCTCTGCTTTTTAACATGAATATTACAAAGGAACAGGTGTGAATGATCTTTCATGATATAGAAAGATATCACATATTTGTTTCCAGCTCTTTTATATGTTATTCAAATAATTTTTTGGTGATTAAATGATCCAGGGTTGGTACCATTCTCTTGGAACATTGGTCCATATTTTCCCAGATGAAGGCAGTTTTGTCACATTGCAAATGGTCAAGAGTTCCTCCAGCCTGCAAATGAAGGATTTTCCCTACCATGTTCAACCCTCAATTTTTCTATTGACTGGGAATGAATGGATGCAATATTCTTTGAGGCATCATTTTATTTTATGTTTGGTCATTATCCAAAGTAAAATGAATGAAGGGAATTTGTGTCTTTCTAATTTAACAACAGCCTAAAATAGGCAAAATAATGACACTTGGCCCATCAATAACAAGGGCACAAACTTTCAAGGCTGGACACTTCTACAGAAGCAGCTGGAAGACCATTCTTTACAAGTACTCAACTCGGTATTTATTGGAACATTATATTCTTCATGTTTTCAAGTTTATTTAACTTTATTTCTAATGACTTTTTCATCTAGTATTCAGTTTTTATAAGGTGGTCCTATTTCAGTTCATTTCCAACAAAGATCGACAACAAGAAGTTGGGCCCAATTAACTTCAGACTTTTGGTTCCAGAGATTAGCAGAGATTATATCTTGGCCCTTGAGATATATGCCACTTTCCTCTAGTCAAAATACCTCCCAAATTAGGATATTTTGCTGAATATTATAATGTTTATTAGTGATATTATTTAATGCATGTAATTCCTTGTCCCAATGTTAGATTGCACAGTCTTTTCCTATTGACAGATGGGATCCAGTATGACACTTCTAGTTCTTTAGAATAAGTTAATATTAAAAAAAATTTTTTGAGACAAAGTCTTGCTCTGTCATCCATGTTAGAGTGCAGTGGTATGATCATAGCCCACTGAAGACTTAATCTGGGCTCAAGCTATCCTTTTTGCCTCAGCCTCATGGGTAGCCAGGACTACAGGTGTGTGTCACCATCCCAAGCTAGTTTTTAAAACTTTTAGTACAGATAAGGTCTAATTATGTTGCCCAGGCTGCTCTCAAACTCCTGAGCTCAAGTGATCCTCCTGCCTCAGCCTCTCAAAGTGCTGGGATTACAGGCATGAACCACCACACCTGGCCAATCCAAATATTTTTATGGAACTTACAACTAATACTATTCTAAGATTTCCAAGTTGAGGCTATTTACCAAACATACTGTAACGAGTAACGTGTACAGTGTTAAGGCTAAAGAAGCTGAAATACAGCAAGGGAGATACATATTTAATTAAATTAGTGCAACAGTTTTACTTCTTATTGAACAGAATATTTCAGCATGCCACACATGGATGTTGTATGTTCCTTAACAGTTTATTTTTTCTTTTAAATGGCTGGAAATAATATACATAATACCATGATGTGATACTACATGAAGGAACAGTTTTGATCTGATAATGTTTACACCTAGTGAAGCAGTATATTTCCCTGATCCCTTTGCAGGACTTGTGAAGGGGTTGCTCTGTTTACTCAGCCCACAGCTCTCAACTCCTCATGGGAGAGAGTACAAGAGTGAATGAGGTGGGAACTGGAATACACAAGCATTGGAATCTGCTAGCTACTCTTGTGCTGGCAGGAGCGAACTCCATTCACTTCAGCCTGCTGCATTCTCCTCTCACAGGAGGGGGCATGCAGTTGAATGGGCACAGGAGCTGGGACAAGTGCTTTTGGGCATCTGTAAGAGCCAACTCTGTGCCAGCCCCATGCAATGTATCGGGGCCAGGGGTGCCTGTGACCTCTGAAGTCCCAGAGGGAGTGTTACAGTGCTCTTTTAGTTTTGCCACCCATGGATGGCTTGAGTGTTAACAGCTCAGTGAGCCCTCTGCCTTTTCACATGAGGAGGCTGCCTTCTACCAGTGAGGGCAAAGGGCAAGTATGAGCCTTTTGCATCTACACTCATGGTTCTCAAGTTCTTGTCTGGTGTTCAGGAGAAATGAGGTTGCATGAATGAGTTGAAGGATGGTAAATGCAGGGGATTTTATTGTCAATGGAGGTGGCTCTCCGTGGGAAGGGGAGCTGAAAAGGGGATGGAGCAGGAAGGTAATCTTCCCCTGAAACCCACCAATCTCTGGCAAGATTCTTCTCTGAAGTTATGCCTCTGAAGTCAAGCTGCTTCTCTCCAAAGTCCAGATGCTTTTCCTCCCTCTGCCAGCTGAGCCTGGGGGTTTTTATGGGCACAGGATGCAGGATGGGTTGGGCATAGTGAAGTTACATCTTCATCTATTATAGTAATGTCCATCAACAGAGTAGAAGTGTTAGAGAATTTTTATGGGCACAGGATGGGACAGGCCAGGCATAGTGAAGTTATATCTTCATCTTGTATATTAATATCCATCAATGGAGTAGAAGTATTAGAGAACTATGCTAGAAAAAAACATAGGGCCATGGGTTGTTTTGGAAAAGGCAACATTTGGGTGGGAAAACAGAAATAAAAGTTCTCGCTTTGGGTTTCAGTTTCAGGATTGAGAGTGGGATTTTGTTGGGAACCTGCCCTTTCCTGCCTAGAATTTCTCTGCCTCCTCTCCCTATCACTAGTACCAATTCATCTCCTAGCATGTACTTACAAAGTGTGTAATATGATTTATTTTGAAACATTGCTTTTTATTTTTTCTAAAGCAGGTTAGAGTAAGTTTCATTGTTCTTGTGGTTACTTTCTTCCCAACATAACTCAGGTTTAAGGGCACAAACAAATTTTGCACAGTCTGACTCATAAAAGTACCCAAATGTTGACTGGCTGGCTTTTCTTAACTGCAGTTCTGTAAGAGAATGAAGCTCTATAGAAAATGATGACAGTGGCTGTTTTCTTAATTCTTCCAGGGAACATATCTGGTACCACTTTAGATGTATAGAAGCTGATGTATTACACATAATGGGTTTTTTAGGGCTGAATTCTCTCAGGAATCCTGTTGAGAGCTTATTGTACATCTGGCTGTAGTATTGTTAGAGTATCCTCATGTCTCTGGAAGAATTGATTATTTCTCTTAGAAGTCAGGTGTGTTAATATAATTCTATTGTAACTTAATCAAAATTTCTTATGTCACAAGGTTTTTAACGTTTTGGGTAGCGTCAGGGTAATCTGTGTTTGACTCCAAAGCCAATTAGATCTAATGAGACTCTAAAGGGTCTGTTCTATTTTATATCTTTTGCATTACTCCCCTAGATGCCACATCAGATTGCAATGTAATATTTCAGTTACATGGAGCACCTGCATTGCCTGGGACTTATTATAAGACATGCTTACTGAATATTCTACCCAGTAAATAGAAATACTCAATTTACGTTATAGTATTATTGAAAATATTCTAGTATTCTTTTTGATCATGTTAATACACTGATTTCGCAGAGACTACTTAGAATATCTTCAACTCAGTTTTCATTAGCATTGATTAGCTTCTCTAGTTGCTGTAATAGAATAGATTGATCTCTTTCCTGGTTGAATGTGTTTCCTATGTCCCCATGATTGCCTATAGATGCTGTTCAATATATAATTGAATATAATCAATACTTTAAGACGTGGCTCTTCTCCATATAGAATCTATGGCATGTGAGGCTGAAACTTTTCAAATAGTTCATTATGGCTGGACTGTTAAAAGCTTCCATATATGCTGAAAGTAGCCTTTGCTTATCGGAGTAAGAAACCTTACATTCAAGTCCCCAAAGTGCAGTAGATTGGGACAAGTTGGGCATAGTGAAGTTATGTCTACATCTTGTATAGTAATATCTGTCACCGGAGTAGAAGTATTAGAGAACTATGCTAGAAAAAAAATAGCCAAAGGCTTCCTAGTTTTAAGAGATTTCTGGGTTTTAAATTAAAATCCCTTTGAATTCCCAGGCAAGATGGCTGAACAGGAACAGCTCCCATCTACAGCTCCCAGCAAGACCAACGCAGAAGGCGGGTGATTTCTGCATTTCCAACTGAGGTACCCGGTTGGTTGGTTAGACAGTGGTTGCAGCCCATGGAGGGTGAGCAGAAGCAGGATGGGGCACTGCCTCACCTGGGAAGTGCAAGGGGTAGGAGAACTCCCTCCCCTAGCCAAGGGAAGCTGTGAGGGACTGTGCTATGAGGAACAGTGTGATTTGGCCCAGATACTATACTTTTCCCATGGTCTTTACAACCAGCAGACCAGGAGATTCCCTCAAGTGTCTATGCCACCAGGGCCCTTGGTTTCAAGCA